>CM062804.1:1403064408-1403664408 GCA_031772625.1 Pinus tabuliformis
AACGGATATGGGAAAGTGTACTTATGAAGAAAAATCCCTCATGTGCACATTTGACAAGGTCAACCCTAAAGAAAAGTGGACACCGTTGGAAGGCTATAAATTCAAGTGACCTATACCTCATTTGGAAACCATCATGAGATACTCTTCTATCCTATTTTTTGGATCGCATAGGTTTGAGGCTCGTCCATGGAGAAACATGTTCTCTCTGAGGTAAAATTGCAAGGTCCAAAGCTCACATCTCAATTTTAGGGTCTTGGGTCACAGTCACCAGAACAACACAAGATGAATACAACCTTAGTCACTTGCACAAAATCCCATCCATATGATTGGATACTTCCATTCGCACATAAAACTCTCCATCCATACAACTAGGAGTTAGGGTTTCAGAATCACAACCGCTCGCTTCCCTTAGACTAGATCTGATTGCAGTCGCTTGCATGCCAGGTTTAAGGGTGTGACTAGGCTACTACACTCATTTGCACGACTCCTCCTCCATGAAATTGGGATGAAAATGATGGAATCTTAGTTATTCAAAGATTTCTCTTAGTGACAGCAAGGTTGGGTAGTTGACTGGAGACAATTATAGTTCATTAGAGACTTCAGAATCTGATTTTTGAGTAGAAGCTTTGTTGGGTTCATTTATGGATGTATTTGTTTTTGATGGTTAGTTACATAGATGAATATATGGATTATTGTACTCTCTTTTGTTGAATCATTTGATTATAATCTAAGAAGAAGAATAATTTGAAATGGTTTTCCCCATAGCAGGTTTTGCCCCGGTCTCCGACCAATCTTGGTTTCTCTATGTGTGAATTCTTGTATTCTATTGTTCCTTTATGTTTTGCTTCATTAATGATGATGCTATTTTTATTTCTATATAGTTGCATATGCTTCTTAATAATGATGTAAATATGAATAATGTTATGATGTTATGGGTTGAACTCAATGTGCTAATGAAGAAATGAAATTATCAAAGAAAAGGACAATATAGCCCTAAAAAAAAATTAACGAGGATAACCACACTTTGTGAAGTCATTCTGACAAAAAAAAAAAAACAAAAACAAAAAAAAAAAAAAACAAAAACAAAAACAAAAACAAAAACAAAAACAAAAACAAAAACAAAAAACAAAAACACAAAAACACAAAAACACAAAAACAAAAACAAAAACAAAAACAAAAAAAACAAAAAAAACAAAAAAAAACAAAACAAAAACAAAAAAAAACAAAAACAAAAAACAAAAACAAAAAACAAAAAACAAAAAACAAAAAACAAAAAACAAAAAACAAAAAACAAAAACAAACAAACAAACAAACAAACAAACTGACAAACCCTAGATCTCCTCTCCAGCAATCAAGATGTAACAAAAAGCCTCTCTTTGATACTAATTGTTGGAAAAATTTGAGCACTACTAAGAGGCAGGGGGTGGAGGGGGTGAATCAGTAGTGTGATCTTTTTAACAATTTTACCAATTTAAACTTCACTCACTGAATCATGTGTATAACCAAGAAAATATTATATCATCAAATTAATATAACAATGTAAGTTGCTAAATCAAACAACCATTAGGGAAAAAAAACATCAAACACAACCATAAAAATCATCACACAAAAGACACAAGATATTTAGTGGAAAACCCTTCACTGGGAAAAAAAAACCACTCTTGCTGGTGTTGTGCTACTCTGAATGTTCTATTAAGAAAATGTAGTATTTTTACATAGATTATTGACTCCGATTAGCTAGGAGACTCTACCTCATATACAATCAACTAACTCCCATCAGCTTGGAGACTTAATTCTACTGATCATCTCGAAATACTATGTCATCACATAGATCTACAACCTACCATCCACTAAAATCCACCATGATCAATCGATCCTCAACCAACTTTGATTGGACTATCCAACTACCATTGGATTGAGAAAATGTTCCTTTCATTGAAACTTCACAATCACTAATGAGGCTCATCAATAGGTAAACTATATGGGTCATAATTCCACTCTCCATCTTATTAAATTTCCTTTTCTCACATTTATTTACAAATTTTATTATATTTTTCCTAGTGAGAAGAGTAAAAGTGAGTTAGTATGTCCTATGGCTTAATGTGTGTTCAATGCAAGAAATTGGAATAGTTTTGAGCTAACTTGAGTGCAAGGACTATTAGGTCCCTATACTACTAGTGTAACCCCTTATTTTTATTAGTACAACCCCCTTATTATATTGTTGTTCCCCATAGAAGCCCATTAGTGTTATTATTGTGCCCTTACATTATTATTGTTATGTCAGCTCTAATTATATTATGAACCCTTAGACTCCTATATATAGAAAGGAGGTCTTGTCATTTGTATAATCCAAGAATTGTTCATTTGTGCAATTTAAATGAGGTTGCCCCCTCGAAGAGGATGATTTCTAAGTCACTGATCTATCTTTTCTATCTTTTTGTGAGCTGGTTTCATAACTTTTGGTATCAAATCTTTGGATTCTAGGGTTTCGCTGCTCCAAACAGGTCATCGTGGAATTTTTGCTATAACTTTGTTTCTGCGACGTTTCAGAAGTGAAAAAAAAAAGTTTGAGAAGAAATCGCGCTGAAACTCGGGTCTGAATTTTAGATGTTGCCTCGTTCTAGTTTTGGATATATGATCTTAAGAAGTTAGGGTTTTTGCAGACTCCCGAATTACATCCTAATCAGGTGACCTTGGGAAAATCGTCATAACTTTCTCTCTTAACATCAAATTGAAATTTTGTAAGAAGTTACAGAAAGAGGACGGGCTCTATTTTGTTTGGGTTTATTGTTCAGAACCTAAGGGTAAAAAAATGACACGTTTCACGTCATACAAGTTCACTCTATTGAACTATTATATAATTAGGTCATCGCGGGAGATTGGGAATAAATATTTCTTAGGGAATCCAATCGTGATCAGAATTGTGGAGTTAGAAAGAGGACTCAAAGGTCTATTACAGGCCAAAATTTCAAAACTTCAATATCCGAAATTATAGCGTTACATTCTATTCAAGATCGAGCTCCTAAAATCAAGAAAAAGCGAGATGAGGAAGTTTGATGGCAAGGACCCGGTAAATTCGATACTATAGATGGAGAAATATTTTGATCTACATGGTGTACCACTGTTACAAAAGGTACATATTGCATCTAATTATTTAGAACCGAATCAATTTTTATGGTATAAAGGGCTTTGTTCTCGTAAACCACTTGTCATGTGGTCAATTTTCACGGAGGAAATGATAGCACATTATGAGGATACCAAGAGAAACACCTTCTTTAGCCAATTGATAAATCTCAAACAAAAGGATTCAATGGCAGAGCACATTGAGGACTTTAAAAAATTGAATATAAGGGTAAATGATATTCTAGAGAAGCAAAATATAAATAGTTTTATCTATGCCATGGAAGCTGATATCAATGGTATGAAAGCATATTGGAAGAAAGGCATGGAAAATTTGAAGAAATACATGGAAGGCTTGAAGGAAGGTGGGACAAAGCTGCTACAAGAAAGGCCTCCTAATGACGAAAAGGATCAATAAATGTGGAAAGAAGAGATATACACAGGGAACCAACCCTAGAGAAAGAAAAAATGAATCTGACCATATCTTGTATTGCAATGGAAGGAATTACCACTCCTTAAACTCTCAAGATAGAAGGACATATTAAGAAGAAGAAGGTTCAAGTAGTGAAATATCAGGAAGAAAAGTATCAAGAAACATCAAAAGAAAAGGATAATCACCAGGAACCAACCCGAGAGAAAGAAGAAATGAATCCGACCATATCTTGTAATGCGTTGGTCGGAAATATCACTCCTCAAACTATAAAGATAGAAGGACATATCAAGAAGAAAAAGGTAATAGTGTTGATTGATTTGGGTAGTAGCCATAATTTTATTCATTGTAAGATAGCCAAGGAATTGAATTGCTTCCTATATCCAGCACCAGAATGTCAAGTGACGGTTGTAAGTGGAGGAACCCTAAATTTCTCTGGAAAGTGCCATAATATCAAGCTATCCATGGGAGAATATGTATTGAATAGCCCAATGATTTCCATTCCAATGGGTGGTTTTGATGTTGTACTAGGAGTCCAATGGCTACAATCCTTGGGTACAATAGCTTTTAATTTTCAAGAAATTTTCATGAAATTTTCTTCAGAAGGAAAGGAAGTTGAATTAAGGGGTATCACAGGGAAATGACGAAAGATAATCAGCTCTAATGGAATGACAAAGCTTCTAAAGAAAGAACAATGAGGCGTAATTGCACAATTATGTTCGCTAATGGTTCCCACATTGAAATCATCTATTTCTCAAGATCTCCAAAAAGTCTTGGACAATCATTCCAAGGTATTTGAGACTCCCAAAGGTATCCCACGTATTCATTATCATGATCATGCTATTCATTTGATTCTAGGAAGTAATCCTCCAAACATCAGGTCTTATAGATATCTATATGCCCAAAGGAGTGAAATTGAACATATGGTTGCAGAAATGATAGAGGTTGGTATAATTATCCAACCAAACTTGATAAAAAAAGCAAGGGATGAATGGAAGAATGGTGAAGCAGGGTGGGATCTCATTCAAAAGTTATTGAAGATCTCAGTTCCAACAATATTTGTAGAACTTGACGAGGAAGGAAAAAGCACATTGGAACCTAAATCATTCATAGAACCGAGAAGTCGACAGCTACGAAATGGATCAATTTCTAAGTATCTCATCAAGTGGAAGAACTTACCCGCTGAAGATTACACATGGAAGGATGAGAATTTTATACAGAAGCATCAAGAACTACTCAAGCATTGAGGACAACACTTCTTGAAGGAGAGGGGCATATTAGATTCCTATACTACTAGTGTAACCCCTTATTGTTATTAGTACAACCCCCTTATTATATTGTTGTGCCCCATAGAGGCCCACTATTGTTATTATTGTGCCCTTACATTATTATTGTTATGTCGGATCTGATTATATTATGACCCCTTAGACTCCTATATAGAAAGGAGGTCTTTCCATTTGTATCATCCAAGAATTGTTCATTTGTGTGATTTAAAGGAGGTTGCCCCCTCGAAGAGGCTGATTTCTAAGTCGTTGATCTATCTTTTCTATCTTTTTGTGAGCTAGTTTCATAACAGGGACTCATAGTAGACAATCAAGAGAGATTATAGGAAATGGTCTCCCTTCTTAACTCCTCAAATCAGTTGAAGTTTCCTCCCACTATCTCATCAGCTTGGTGTCACTATCAGCCAAGCAAGCCAAGTTCATTGGAAGCCAAGCTAGTTCGAGTCAAGGAAGAGATATTCTCGAGTTAGGTTGCCAAGTATCTGTATTTTCTAGGGAGATATTGGTAGCTCCAGGTTTGTATAAATAAGCAATCTAAGGGAATCATTAGGATTCGAATTTTTATGGTATCCAAGAGGCCATTAAGATGAAGCACATTTGACTATTATTTTTATGATCTACTTGACATTTTTGTGATAATGAGAAATTTTGTTTTGATCTAGCATTGAGTTCACTTAGAGAACTGAAGCTCTTGGTTTACGGCCCAACCCTAGAAACAAAAGTTCCTCTCCTTTATATCTATATTCTTAGCTTGGAATGTTGATTTACTATTGAATTTTATTTCTATTTCTGTTTAGCTTAGAAAGTTGATTAAGTAATTGCTTATCAATGCTTTCATTAGCTTGAAGAGTATATTAGTGTTGCAACATAGTGAAGGAAAATATACAAAAAAGCTTGTGACAATGACCCCTATCCCATCTCCCTTATGGGATCATGATTAGGAGACCCCACTCTCACAACCCAAAAATATATTTTATCTTTTGTTCATTTCTTATGTTAAGTTTCATTTTTAGATAGATAATTGTTTATGATTCCTTGGAAATATTTGCAGTTGTTAGTTTGCTTCTTAAGATTTATGTAGCTTAGAAGGTAGTCCATTCCATAGATCTAGTTTCTAACAATAATTTAGTCATACTTTCTAAATTCAACTCATATTTTCCATTTTGACATGAAATAATTTTAAATGAAAAGAGAAATAGGTTTTATTGTAGGGATTGTTGATCTAGAGGAAGGGACACATCCAAACAAATCCACCTAGGTCTTCTCCACCTTCTATTAAAGCATACCAATCCATACACCGAACCTTTTTTTTCCAGCCACCATGAGCAAGCTATCTTGGGCAGATCTGACCTTCTTGAGGTGACAGGCTTGGCCTTGGGTGATGTCCACCTCCCCTACACCTTACATGATTTTCATGCACCTTTCCAACACATCATCTCACCATTATTTTCCTTCAAAACCTCTCAACCAACTTCCTGTAGTAGAATAGGACATCCTGTAACAGTTTCCTGTAGCAAAGTTGTAGCTGCATGTTTTGACCTAAATTGGTAGTATAGCCTAGTGTAGGATTTGGTTAACCCATCGGCTTGGACTCCATGAATAGAAGTGCCACCTAGACCATCATTTTCATTCCTTTCCCTCCTGCAAGATCAGATAGCATTAGCTTTTATATTTCTGAAGTTAGCAATTAGGACTTTCATTAGGGGAGTTTTGAGGTCTAAATGGGCCTCCTAAGAAAAATTTACAACCAAATTAAACTTTATAATAACCAATAAGATTCAAGATGATGATGTCAACCATGGGGGATGATTCACCATTTTTTGAGTAAAAAAGTAAAACGATTAAAAAAATAAAATAATAAAAATACCTTTTCAACTATTCCCTAAGGTTTTACTAAAATTTCGAGTGGGGGTACTCATTCGATGAAAAATTTAATTCCTCATCCAAGGAGTACCCATGTTGCATACTTTTGATGGACCCTACTACACGAAAAATGAGAAATACATGAAAAAATGTGATTTCAATCACCTTTTTCATGTATTTAACACTTTTCATGTAGCAGGGTTCATCAAAAATATGAAAGATGGGAACTCCTTGGATGAGGAATCAAATTCTGCATCCAACTAGTGTTTCTGCTCAAAATTTGAGTAAACCCATAGGGAGATAAGTTGAAAATATGAGTTGAAAAAATAGTTTTTTCTTTTTTCCCTCTAAAATTGATGATGTAATCTAAACTTATTTTATTATTTCCAGAATTATTTTATATTTTCCTTAGGAGGACCATTTTAGACCTCATAAATCCCCTAATGTATCTATTGTGCAAGTGTGAATGAGATAATTAATGCATGCATGTTTGGATTTTTAAGTGATAGAATAACTTCCTATTTTCAAGCAATTTTGGTAGCTAGATTATCAAGTTCAAGGTTAACATAGTTTCCTTCCTGCAAACGATTTGTGTCATTTCATAGCTATATTATGTATGTCATATCATACCATTTACAAGTTAACAACTTTCATTTCCTGAATTGACAAGCATTTACTTTCCTGCACTAGAACTAGTTTTACATTCCACTGTTAGTAGTCAAACTCCATTTAGTCAAATAGAGGAATGGTTTGGAACCCTAATGGTCAAGTGCCCTAGTCTATAACTGACATGAGTAGAATGATGCATATGGTGTGTATATAACATTGTCACCTCCAAGTTTGCATGAAACCCTGGGTTGATAAAGTAAAGATGGTAGCCCTAGGAGTTGCAGCATACTTGCTGCAATAGAAAGGCTCATCAATCACTACTCCAAATTCATGAAGTCACTGGTCCTCTACTCTATGTAGACCTCGTTTCATAAATTTTCAGACTAGATCCAATACTTTCTTCTCAACTCGATTCAACTCTGCAATATGACCTCTAGCAACAATATATCATCATCAAATCAAATAGAAATACCACAAACATATGCTCTCCAATCAAGAAAAATAATTTCCACATTAAATCTGAAATATTATCACCAACCAATAGAAAAAACACAACTCATACTCCACCATAATATCAAACCCTCACAATAAAATATAATTGTTGCATACTACAATTAGCGGCATACAACACAATGGCTACGTAACAAATTCACTAGCAACACCTACAAAAACAAATGTGACAGTAACCACAATATATACTCCAGTAACATGTAAAAACTCTCCCAACAATATTTGCTACAACAACCTCAAATTTGATCTGAATATTGATGGATTGCTTCATAAATATGATCCATCCACTGACATTTACACTCATTCACTAAATTTATTCTTCTCTCAAGTAGGTCTAAAGCATTCTATAACCTCAATGTTCTCACTCACTCTACTACCTCAACCAACCAATACTCAGCTCCAAACTGATGTATATAAAACATAAAGGGTGAAATTCACCTTTGGGCTGGGAGAAGAGGTGCAAAAATTGGACTAAATTAACCACCAACATCACTACTTGTGCACTAAAGGTGTTCACATCATTGGAGGACCTTTTCAAACCATTCTCGACCTTCACAACTTACTCTAGAAGCATCTGGGCATTTCCATACCAAATTTCATGCAATTATGAGCAAGAAATGTGGAGGATTTCACACACTAATGAGCCTCAGTATTGCAACAAGAATGTTGAAACTCCCAAGGCTACCAACTTTAATTATCAACCCGAGGTTTGTACAAACGTAAGAGGTATTGGCACTATATGTGCAACATACAAGTGTCCTTTTTTCATTGTCATGATGTAATGGAGTGATTGTAATGAAACCAAATCCTAAACTAATTGCATAAATGGAAATGTTACTTTGAGAAGAAATTAATCCTAGGCAAGAGCAACAATTTGTAATTGAAATCGTAAGAGCATGAATTCAAATAAATAGGCCTAATCTAATTTTTAAAAAGGCATGTCCTAATTAGTGTTTATTCTTCCTCAATCATGGATTTAGAGCCTAGGGTCATGATTCAACCCTAAGGGGCAATATATACATGCAATAAGAGTGCTTTAGGAAGTTACACGCACTGCTATAGGAAGTTATAGGTTGCTACACGAAGTTACATGATTTTATACCGGAAGATATAATTCACCGAATGACCAAGAAAATCAAATCCAAATTGGATGGGACAATTTTTTTTATTGAATAGGATGTGTTAGGTCTCCATTCCAATTGAAATCTCTCAAAAATACCTCTGTTAATAGATGCTAAAAAATAGCAGAAAATTACTAGTCTAAAATCTAGAAATTCGAGAACTAGTGAGCTAGTTAATCTATCAAATTCCTAACCTAATCAAGTGAACATGAAATGCGGTAAATTTTATATTAACTTGAATTTTTTTATGATGTGATTAAATTTTAATCAAATCATTTTAATCTCATTAGTGTGTTATAAAAAATAGGAGAAAGTTATTACTGTTTTCCACAAGGGACTTCCTGAAATTTAGATTTGGGAATAAGAAAACTAATCCAGGTAACTCAATGATTACTATGACCTTCTAAAGTTTTTCCAGGGATTATAAATTATGTTTGTGATCATGAAAAATAACTTACTTCAACCATTTAATCCAATCCTACAACAAGAAATCATCAATACTAAATGAAGAAATAGAAAAAAAAAACAAGAATAAGAGATGCATGTGAATAAGAAGCAAAAAGAAGAAACGTAAATTATACGAAAGGGATGTGAGGCTCCTGGTATGGCCAAGCCCAAGGAAACTTTGAGTCCTATGAAGGAGACTAATATTTAGAAGCTGAAAATGGCACTAATATTCATTATTTCCATCAATACAATTACATCCTTGCAAGAAATGAAAGTGGAGCTGCAAAACTACAAGTTATCTCCACAAGAAGACTAAGTAAAATCAACCCCTAGAGGAAAATTTGAATTGATACTTACTCAGAATCATTAGGAAGCATTCTCCATGAAAGGAGGAAGCTTTCTCCTCCAAAATCCCTCAAATAGTGGATCTAGTTCCCAACACTAGGAATTTACATTAAATGACAGGGAACACATTCTTAGATTTTCTCAATCATTGGAGCTCCAGAATTTGTGCAATAATTTCATAATATCTTGTTGATATATTATCCAATATTGATCCTCCTGTAGTACGGAGTAAGCCCCTAAATTATCTCCTCCTCCAAAATTTCATAATCTGCTCAATATTCTCACAATATTATTTAAAAATAAATAATATTAGGAACATATATGCAATTATCCATAAACCTTCCTAATGAACATAATAAAGTTAAAACATGTCATCTAAAGAAAAAGGAGAGGTTTAATTTGTTGAAGGATGGTTAGATGGGCCTTAATTTATATCTAGTTTAGAGGCACATCACGTAAAACACTAGATAAGCTTGACTGGAGCCTTCAGTAGCATGCATATGCGTGTCTCCCAAGGATTGGAGCCTTTCAGTCACATGAATAAGCCTCAACTCAGAACCTCTGCCACCTATTGGATCATCTTCTTCAGCATCAAAACTCACCTGCAAACCTCTGTTAAGATTATTAACACCTATGAAAGTATATAAAAAAAAGTCTCCCAAGCGTCAATTCCAAGTTGACCTAAAAGGCCACCAAACAAGGTTGGAAAGAGTGCCAACAAACCCCCCACTCTCAAAAAAAAAATTTCACAAGTTGCAATGCATGTGTACACTACTGAAACATATCTGTAACATCATCATCAAGTTAACACGTTGCTGCAACAAGTCATCCTCGTGATTATATGCATGAAGACCTAGTATGCCAACTCATCAAGTGTGGAAAATCCATCCATCAAAACTTGTTGTGCTATACAAAAACCCCCCCATTTCAAATTTTTCTTAATCTTATTCTAACATGCTAAATAGGAAATAGGGCCCCTTTAATTTTTGAGGAGCAATAAAACCTTTACATAGAAATAAATTTCTTTGTTTCTCGCTTTTTAAATAAAAATTGCTTCAAAAAACTTTCTAAAAAATCAAACATCGCAAATCGCATTCGCTTAAGGCTAAGGAACATTCAATCCAAATAATCGTGTTGCGATGCAAAAGTCTCAATTGTAGAGCTTCTTAAAACAATCCATTGACAAACATGCAATGCGATAAAACTATCGCATATCGCATATCACAGATTCCAAAGAATATGTTTTAACGGTCCATTGAAACTTTGCGATGCGATATGATTCTCGCATTCCGCATACCTCAAAAACCAAAGGAAGCTAGCCCCGAAAACTTGCAATGCGATATACATCGATCGCATATCGCAATCCCAACGGAAACAAGTGATACTTACCTCAGGGACGCACGATGCGATGTTAAAATATAATAAAGTGGTTCAATAATAATAAAGGGAAAACATGATTCGGGCGAGTTAAATGAGGAATTTCCCAACTCTATATGCCAGGTCATCACTTATCGCAATTGTGGAAATTCAAAATACTCTTGGAACATGGCACTTATAACTCTCGACTTGCGATATGTGATCGCTCTTTAAATATTAAAATAATATATTGAAATCGCTCATCTCAAAACCAGAAATTTTATGGCACACATTCTAATAAGACCTTTGGAAATCTGCGATGCGATATATTCATTGAGCATTAAAGTTTCATGTCATTAGTTACGGCAAAACATTAAAAAACAATTATGACTGCGGTCCTTCAAGATTTCATCCTTCGTGTTAATATCAAGTTATAATACAAAATCTTTCGCATCAAATGCTCCTACTCTAATTTTCGTCTGTACTTCTTTCAACACTATCTTTACAAGCATTAGCTACTCTGAAAGTTTTAGCCTATCATTGTCCTCTATTTCATTGAAGTTTGAATCTAGAAGTATGCAGCCAGCCAAAATGTCAAAGAAAGCTTGAAAGACAAAAGTCCCCCCTGCAGTGGCAGAAGGACTAGAAAACACTATGTTGATCTCGGGTACTACATGTCAATATTGTGAGAAAATTTCATGGGAAGGCATATATGATATGTTAGAAATGGAAAAGCCAAAGGTAACAGAAGGACATGCAACATCTGATGGACCTACAGAGTCAAAAAACACACTTGGTGATTTAGCCGACTCTTTTCTTCATCGAATAGCGACCCACCAAAGGGTTTTGCCATATAATGATATGGTAAAATGGGCAATTGAAAGCATCAATATAATGGACAGGACGCCCTTCACAGCTGACAGAAGAATGTTTGGATCCTTCAAGCCTGAATACTTGAAGAAAATGTATCATTTGCCAGAGCCTTAAAAGTACTACAATAAATCATTCCTTGAAGCTTTCTCGAAGGAAAATCAAATAGAGTGAGACCCCATCAAACAATGGAAGAACTTCCCTAAAAAACACAAGATCGAATCATCCGGTATGTATTATGTGGACTCTCTAGCGTCTCCATATTGTTAGGCTGCCACAATGATGTGTAGACTATTTGGAAACTCTAATTCTACTAAGTTTTCCATTGAAATGGTTCCATTAATAGAAGCATCATTGAACTCTTTTGTGATGGATTGGGCTAATATCCTATCAGATAAACTGGCCATCAAAATACTTGATTATAGTAAAAACAGGTATGTTTCCACCTGAGTTGTTCCCCCATTTTATATGAGCGCCTACATAGTCGATACCATTTGTTTCAATTCTAATTTTCCCATAATGGGATGGAAGTGGACTATCTAGGACCCAACCCTTATCCATGTTTACCATAAATACCTGTATAAGACCCAATATAAGAAGAATTTCTACAAAATTTGTCATGGATTCGTCCTACCCATTCATACGACCATTTTTAATAGACCAGCTCCTCGGCTATCCGAGGAGACTAGTATTGATTTAACATCAATTGACAGTTGGTTTGGGGAAGAACTGTTCACATACATTAGGGTTTTTGGTAGCATTACCAACCCACATGTCCTTCCTCTTTATGTCAAACTATTGGCTAGGGAAATAGCTTATTAGACAGTTGAGAAAGGGCTTATGAAAAATCTCAAAGATGCCAAGAAACAGTTATGGCCTACCTTTCCTGTTCGTTGCGGCATCTATTCATTGCATGACTATAAACATGCCCAACTTGAAGCCGAGAAAACAAAGGGTTTGAACCTAGCTGTTATTCCCAAAAGACAGTATGACCCGAATAAAGTTTCTTTTAATTTTACTACTCAGGTAAAGGTTAAACAATTCTTCCATGAGGACAATGAATTCGATGACTTATTTACATTAGCAGAGACATTCACACAAGTGAGTCACCTGGCTAAAATCAAGCTGGAATCAACAAAAATGGACCAATTCATCCAATACAGGACGTAAAGGCTTTAGACAGTACCACTGGACTTATTGAAGATTGCACCAGTCATCCAGCAAACAGAGCAAAGCAAGGAGCAGGATATACAGAAAACTTCTGATGTAGCCGAGACAAGTGACAAGGCAAGTGAACAGTTAGGCACAAATGTCCACATTTATCTGATATTGATCAAAGAATGGGAACATTTTGATCAATAGATCAAAGGTCAAAGTGATACCCAAAATGTTATCACATCGGAATCCCCCTTAAGACAACAACCCATGATTCATGATCTTGTGATCTGTTAGAGTCGGTCTTGTAAGTCCTCCGTCAAAGATCAAAACTCTTTTTGCATTTCATTTTTAGGTGTCTCGCTTGATTCATTCAGTTGCATTCCACTAGGGGGCATGCCATTATCTGGCGGAAGGGTCTCTTCACTCGTTTCCCTCATGTTTTGTACCTGCTGGCTCAGGTCTGTTCATCGAAGTTCATTAAATCAGTTTTAAGTTATGTACAGTCCTGCTTGGTCTCTTGTCATCAAAGAGTTATTTTAAGGTTTTTAGGTCTTTTAGGGTCTAGGATTTAGTTGATTTAGTCCTCAAAGTGTACAATAATGCCAGCAGGTCAGAGGGAAGTCTTAAATAAGTTTTTATTCCAGAAATCTCAAGGTCATATTGCTGGACTATGACTTTTCTTCAAAACCCTGTTTTGAAGAAAATTCGTCATTTCATTTTTGTAATAAATTGCCATGTAATTTTCGAAAGTTTTTCAGTGGTTGAATTCTCTAGGCCCTGGTCACCCTTTGCCAAGACGTGCTATCATACCTGCAAAAAATCAGAAGGAAATTTGAAAAGACAGAAGTTGTATTAAATGCAAAAAGTGCCAAAGTTAAAAACATTACAAAATGGGTTATTGAGAAGCAAAAATTTAATCCATCTCTATATAAGATATTTCTCAAGTTATTAATCCATTTGCATCAAGAGATATTTAAAAATCCAAGAGAGAAGTCGATGTTGGAGTTTGAAGGGATGAAACTTTGAGTTTAGAAGGCCGACTGTGTGTTGGAATACAGCGCGGCGCATTGGGATAGGTCGCGGCGCACCCACAGAGCACGGCGCATAGAGCCGAAATACACTGTGCATTTTCCAAAGGGCACGACGCACCCACATGGTGCGGCGCACAGGCCCGAAAACACTAAATTTTTCCTTTTCTCCCTCAAATTGCAAAAGGAATTCGCCACTTAGCGCTGGAGTTTCTAATCACCCTTTCTGAGGCAAGGGAGCGTGCTCCTGGGATGATGAGAAAACTACCTCAGTTTATTGGAAGGCTGTTTGCTATTTTGGTTAACTTGTTACTTAATGTAGAAGATGTTTCTGAATGGCATACTGCAGAAACTGAGGATGAAGATGCTGGGCTGACTAGCAATTATGAAGTAGGACAGGAATGCTTGGATCGCCTCTCAAATTCCCTTGGGGGTAACACAATATTACCAGTAGCATCAGAGTTATTACCATTGTACATATCTGATCAAGATTGGAGGAAGCGACATGCTGCACTGATAACACTTCCACAGATTGCTGAAGGTTGCGATAAGGTTATAAAAACAAAAACTTGAGCCAGTGGTAAACATGGTATTGGAGGAGATATTGTTGAAATTGCAGCTGGGATCGTTCGTTGACAATACATTTTCCCTTTATTAAAGGCGAAATTTTAGTTTAAAGGCTATTTTTATTAAAAAATCGGTTTTATTCAAACGGAAAAAGTGAAACGTCCAAGATCCGAAAGCCTAAATATAAAGCGAAGATATCTACAACAGCAGGAAGATAGGTTGGATTGCCTATGTTTGTCTTCAGTTACGAGATCTACGCTACAGGTGTTGCCTCCTCGTGGGTTATCAAACAGATTTCAAGTGTAACGCAACTCTTCCTTTTGAAGATTATTTGGCTTTTGTTCTCTATCTTTAGTTTTCAGTTCTTGAGCTGTTGTAACAGCTCCTCTGTCTGTCGATCTATATTCTGACAAATTGGTCCTATTTATTGTATTAAAAATTGTTTGTAAGCGGTCTGAGTTCTGGGAGTAGTGTGGAGGAAAAACCCAACGCTTTCACTATACAATTTTGGCAGAGAATTAATGAAATGATGCAGCTCTGATTCATGAGATTCATGTGGTATGAGTTTAGCATATGTTTCTTCTTTCTGTTTCATGTATCTTGTTATGTTTTACTGTCCATTCATGATCATTTCCAGTTGAATGCTTTTAAGTAAGAAAGGTAGAATCCAGTTTACTGCTCTGCCTTGGGAAGGCATTCATGCTTTGTGTCTCTTCTTCTGTCTGAAAAGGATTCATGTGTATGCCCTTTTCAGCTTCTCAACAGTCTTTCCACTCCATATTATTTCAGTTTGATTGCTAAACCTCTTGCCTATCTTGCCTCATGAAACACTCTATGTCTTTGATTTAATTTCTCAGCTCATCCTGTCATTTTTCCCATACAGCCCTGAAAACTCAGTCATTTATTAAACTACCTCTTTTATATTTATTTACTAGCCTAAAATTAGTTCCCATTTTAAGTCATCTCAAGCTCCATCGATTATCTTTTGTTGAGATTGACCCGGAGAGAGCCCTCTCCTGTCCTTGTAGGGCTAGCTGCGAGGCTGAGCGTGGTTTGATGTGGACCTAGAACCTTGCCTTTTCAACCTGAGGCAAATCTAGGCTCTAACATGATCGAAAAACCATCCAGCATGGACTAACTCTAAAAGAAATCGAGATAATCCCTAAGTATCCTTCATGAGAGATTACACTGAGCATAGAGGAAATTCCACCTTTGGATGTGTTTTATAGCCCTAAACATAGATTTGTAGTCAAAAGGCAAAGGAAAAAGAGAAAGATAGACCAAGCATCAGCAACAGTTCCTCAAGATGAATCCATGAATGTCATCTAGAAAGAATCAGAAGCCAATCCCTCTGAGGAGTTGACCAAATTATCTCAGTTTGCAGGAGTGTATACAGTTGCCACAATAGATAAAGCAACAAAATTTAATCAATTGGTCAAGGAAAAAGATCAAAAGATTAAATAACTTGAAGAACAGTTAAGGGTGGAAAAATAGAGGATTGATCAGCAGGCTATTGAAAGACAACAACAGTTATCTCAGGAGTTTGAAGAGCTAAAACTAGCACATCATGAAGAGATGAAATCTAAGGATGAGAAAATAAAGAAACTACAACTCTCAATGGAGCAATTAAAGGACAATACCAAAATTGAAGAGTTTATAAAGGAAACCTTACAAATAAACAATTTCTTATCTCAACAACTAACCCAACTCTGCCTAAAGATATCTCTCATTTCTCCACTATGTATCAAAACCAATGCACTGATAGATCAAGCGGTCAATTCCAGGTTGGAATTTGAATATGGAGATGAAAAAATCACAGGTTACATCTCTTGGCAAAACATAGAAAAGGGAAGGGTTGCTAAATTGCCAGTAATTGAAGAATCTCATAAGGAGATATTATTTTCAGAATGGGAGATATTTGATCAAAGCAGAAAGAGCTACTTCAGGGGCCAAGGTAGTGATGAATAATATCATTGGGCTAATAAATGATAACTTACACAATGCCAATTTAATTTTTGAGTGTTCCCCAGAAAACCTTCCAAAAGAAAAAGTGTTGGAAAAACAATGGAAGCAAGATTTGAATTCCAGAGAGGAGCAACTCAAAAAATTAAAAAGCCTCAATTTGGATACACATTGGTTCTATTTAGTCAAAACACATAGCTAACAAATGACAATCAAATGTCTTGCTAATGCAACCGATTGCATGATGCCAAAACTCTCGAATGTAGTATACACAGGTTAGTTGCATGCTAGGATAAGTCATCCGCCAAAGATCCAAACTATGCTCGAGATTCGTCAGTTAAAACCGCAGGAGGAATAATAGATGCAATGCATCTTTTCAAAAGTTATCGCAATTCTATTTTTAACATGAAAGCCCATATTTTGAGAAAGGTTGTTCCAACCAACCGAAGCACTTTCTATGGACAGTTTGTTTTTATTTTTTCTATAAAGACCCTTTCATGTCATTTTAGAATGGGTCCTGAAATTGTATTAAATTAGATTGAAGAAGAGACCATTTCTGCACTTCTAAATTTACTTTTGTAGAAGACAGGGATCAAGGTTCAAACTTGTTATAAAGGGAATTCAAGAGGACTTGCATTTCTGTATTTTTTTGAAGTTTTCAGAATAAGAAGAGTGAACCAGACTGTTACTTCTGTAAGAGGATTCAAATACATATGGTAATTTTATCAATGTCCTTTGTTTCATGTTATGCAATTAAATAGTCTTTCGATTCGATATTGTTGTTATATGTGATTGTTCATACAATTCAGCATTATATCACTTTTGAATAAGTTGGAATTGATATTCTATACACATATGCTAAAAATTGATGTTATTATGATATGCGATATGTTATATATCACTTTGTTTAAAGTGATCATCATTCATGTTTAACTTTTTGTAGCCAAGTCATTGATATTCCTTAGCATTTGATTACCAGAAATCATTATAAATCTCATTGATATTGGATTACCCGGGTTATATATAGATATATTTGTATACTTTCATAAGTTTATTGTCCAAACCATCTATCATTTTGTTATATATCTTAAACACCAATTCATTAAAACACATTTTATTGGGAAACTTGTCCCATACTATCCAGTTGAAGCCACCAAACCAAACGGAAAAGGAACTGCATTAAGGGTTGGACTGGTTGGTTATCCCCAATGTTGGTGCAATGATTTTTGAGGCATCAACATTTTTGGGGCTAGAAGGAGGGCCTGACTATGTGTAGGAATTTACAGGGTAAGTTCCTTAGATAGAACATAAAAGGACACCGCTCACAAACAGATCACAGATCAATACACCAGTATTTTGACGTGGTTAAAACCCTCAAAGAGGGAAACAGTCCACGGCCTGAGCCAACGCGGCCACTTCAGGAAATTTATTAATAAAAGAATGAAAATTTACATATGCTTCTCTCATAGACGGATTACCCTACAAATGACCCTCCATGCCCTTTAAATAGAGATCATGGACCAATCGGGTGTTAAGCCACAGATCAAGTGTCAGTAATACCGAGGAGAGAATGAACCGTCGGATCACTACATATCGTGACCGTCAGATTGTAAGTTACAAAATGTACATAGTAAAGAAACACACTTTACCTAACTCTATACCTAACTCTATACTAGACCAAGTTGTACTTAACTATTTCCTATGTGTCGGAATATCCTAACATCCCCCCTTAAGAACAACTTGGGATAGGATTGAAGGATTTACAAATATGACACAATAGGAGAAGGAAGGAGGCACTAGAGCCTATCCCCCCTTAGTGACAACTTCCTGAACTCCAACCATAAATCGAAGTTTAGTGAACTTCGCCTCTGTGAGAGCCTTTGTAAAGATGTCTGCAACTTGATCATCTGTTGAACAATATTGCACTTCAAGAACATGGTCGTGAATGATCTTTCTGATGAAGTGCATGTGCAGTTCAATGTGTTTGTTGTGCTGATGTTGGACTGGATCTTTGCATAGCTGAATGGCACTTTGATTATCACACCAAAATGTAGTCGTATGTTGCTGCTGAAAGCCAAACTGTGACAGGATCTGACGAAGCCACAAGGCTTCCTTATTAGTTTCTACGGCACCACGATATTCTGCTTCTGCTGAAGAAAGAGAGATGGCAACTTGTTTCTTGCAAGCCCATGTAATAGGTCCTGAACCAAGAGTGAACACATAACCTGCAGTAGACTTCCGATCATCAGGGTCACCAGCCCAATCGGAATCAGTGAAACCAACCAATAGAGGAGATGCTTCGGCACCGTAATGAATCCCAAACTGAACTATACCTCAAACATAACGAAGTATTATTTTAGCTGCTTTCCAATGACTTTCACGTGGGTTTTGCATAAACCGAGCAACAAGGCCAACAACAAAGGAAAGGTCAGGACGAGTATGGGTTAGATACAAAAGTTTTCCTACAAGTTGATGGTATAAGGTAGCATCAACTTCAGGAGAAACACAAGTGACTAAAGTTTGACTCCAGACTGAAAGGGAGAAGGGGCTGGCTTACAGTCTTCCATGTGAAAGTGGCGTAGAATATCACAGGCATACTTGGACTGAGAAAGGGAAATACCTTCCTTGGATTCCAAGACTTGAAGACCGAGAAAATAATGTAAGTGTCCTAAGTTTGTCATTTCAAACTTCCTTTTAAGTCTAGACTTCACATCGTTTATAAGGTTGGGATCACTACCAGTCAGGATAAGATCATCAACATAAAGAACAAGAATGATAAGAGACTTGCCCACTTTCTTGGTGTAGACAGTATTGTCAGAATGACACCTAGAGAAGCCAGATTCTAAAAGAAAGTTATCCATTCTGGCATACCAAGCTCGAGGAGCTTGCTTGAGACCATAAAGGGATTTCTTAAGCCGACATACAAGGCTAGAGTCTGTTTGTATAAAGCCAATAGGTTGTTCCATATAGATTTCTTCATGCAAGTCCCCATGCAAGAAGGCGGATTTAACATCCATCTGATGGACTTCCCATTTGAAAGAGGCAGCAAGGGAAAGAACAAGGCGGATAGAGTTCATTTTGGCAACAGGGGAGAAGGTTTCAGTATAGTCAATGCCTTCAACTTGTGAAAAACCCTTAGCAACAAGACGAGCTTTATGTTTATCAACTTTCCCATCTGGTCCATACTTGGTTCTATAAACCCATTTGCATCTAATAAGTTTTCGTCCCTTTGGTAGAGGAACAAGATCCCATGTATCATTTGCCAATAATGAATGATATTCTTCATTCATAGTTGCTTCCCAATCTGGATAGCCTGAAGCTTCTGCAAAGGTGTCAGGATCATAATTCACTGAAGCTTGAGCCAGTAAAGAAGAGGCTCTCTCGAATTGAGAACGTGTACGTCACTGATCTGTAGGATCACCGGCAAGATCACCTGCTGCATCCCGAGTAGCACGGACCCATTTTGGAAGCTGAGGAGCTGAAGGAGGATCCTAAGAAGGTGGGGGAGGATTTTCATCCTCGCTTTCATCATCTGAAGAAGAAATATTTTCAAAAGTAGAAGAGATAGGGAGAGGTGGCACATCCACCGAACTAGGCTCGCAGGCCGATATATTTTCATCAAACTTTACATCTCCTCTAATGATAACATTTTGGGACTTAAGTGGAATAAGTCTATATCCTTTGACATCTTCAGAATATCCAACAAAAATACATTTTTCACTCTTTGGTTCTAAAGCTTTATGTTTCTCATCTGGAATATGGGCCCATGCTTCACTTCCAAAAACACGAAAATGACTTACATCTGGTTTGTTTGAGCTCCATGCTTCTTCTGGAGTGATATTCTTTAAAACCTTAGTAGGAGTGCGATTTATTATGTAATTTGCACAGTTAATTGATTCTGCCCAATAATTAAGACTAAGTCCTTTAGATTGAAGCATACAATTAGCCATTTCCTTTAAGGTGCGATTCTTCCTTTCAGCTACACCATTTTGTTGTGGAGTATATGGAACAGTATGTTGCATTTGAATTCCATTCTCAGTGCAAAATTTGATGAATGTGTTTTTAACATATTCTCCACCATTATCAGATCTTAGCTTAAGAATTTGATGTCCAGATTGTTTTTCAACAAAGGCCTTAAAGGCCAAGAACATGTTAAATACTTCACTCTTGAGTTTTAAGAAGTATACCCAAGTGCGTCTGGAGAAATCATCAATGAAAGTTAAGAAATACTTGTAGCCAGAGAATGAAGCAACTGGAAGTGGACCACATAAATCACTATGCACGAGCTATAAAGGGGCTGAGGCGTGCCAAGAGGCACGTTTTTCAAAACTGTCCCGATGATGTTTTTCGAGTACACATCTGGAACAAACACCATCTCTGCAAGATACCATTGGAAGACCTGTCAGCATATTTTCTTTACATAGATTCTGAAGAGAGCGATAGTTTAAGTGACCAAATCACTCATGCCAAAGTTTTCTCACTTCATCATTATGAGCAACAAATACTGAGGGAAGATTTGATGACCCAAAGTTGTGAAATTTATACAACCTTGTAAAATCATCAGCAATGCCAGTAGCTAAAATCTGTCTAGGATCTCTTAGGTCCTTAAATACAACATCGTGAGGTGAAAATTTGACGATTTTACCTTCACCTGAATGAGTTATCTGATATACAGATAGAAGGTTGCAGGATAAGGTTGGAACACATAATACATCATTAAACTGACCATTGTCTAGATGAACAATTCCAGTCCCTACAACACTAAGAGATCTATCATCACCAACATATATATTTTTGGTGTTACAATCATTTAAAGAAGAAAACATGGCTTTGTTTTTGGCCATGTGATAAGAAGCTCCAGAATCAATGAGCCACTCATGAGAATGAGAAGAAGAAGATACATTTAGTGCATAGCCAGACTGAGATGCTTGACAACCACATGCAGAAAGTGCCATTCTTGAAGATGAAGTTGAAGTTGAAGATTGCTCCAAATGGATGTTATGCTTCTTCATTGCTGCTTCCAAGGCTTCCATCTTCTTAAAGCATTTGGATTCTAAGTGGCCATCTCGATTACAAAAGTTGCAATGTCTATCAGTCTTCTTCCCTTTGTTTTTATTTGTCTTATCATTTTGTTGAAATGATTTTTCATTTTGAGGCTGAAATTGCTTAGGACCCTTGTTTGGTTTAGGACCATTCTTTTTAGGATACAACTTCTTAGGATTCTTTGGATTTGGTTGCTGCTGGGCGGCTAACACTTTCTTAGAAGAGTTTCCAAGACGAAGAAGACCAAGGTGTAAGAGTTTTTCTTGTTCTCTTATTAAAGAATCACAAAAGGAATCAAAGGAAGGGGACTTGTAGGTTTGTCCTTGAGAAATGAAGGCTTCTCTTGTAGAATGGAAGGTGGAAACAAACACAGAATAGGCTAGTCCCAACTTAGTAAGAATGGAGTAGATAAGGCTACTATCTTCTTTCTTAACCTTAACACCTTCCAAGAGAAGTCTAAGGGTCTTGAACTTGGACAAAAAATATTCAATGCAAGAAAAATTATTGGGATCCAGTGTAAGCAGTTCATTTTCAAGTTGATGGGCTTTAAGTTCATTTTTAATTCCAAAGACTTTAGTAATTTGTTGCAGTGCTTCATCAGGAGTATCAAGTTTTGCAATATGGAATCTAAGATCTGGAGAAATAGACATCCCTATCAACCCACGTGCTTGGTCTTGCCTATTTTTCCATTTAGCTACCTTATCTTCATCTATTGGTTTAGTCTCTTGGCCTGTGGCTATTCTGTAAAGACCTTTACTTCTAAGTAAATCCACAATGTAGGACCACCATTGGAAGTAGTTAGTGCTATCAAGAATGACTTGGCATGGACTTTCCATTTTTAATAGAAACTGAAGCTGTAGATACTAAAACTAAGTGTACCAATGGAAAGATCTCGAAAAATTAGGCCGTTTCAAAAAAAACAGTTTTGAAAACAGCTTCCGGATGAAGAAGTTATGGCTTTTTGAAAAAAAAATTGATGAAGTCGCCGACGAAGTGCGGGAATGTGCGGAAATGAAAAAATCCGCCCCAAAAAAATAGAGACTTGAACCCAAGACCTCTACTCTCATAAATTAGCTTTGCACCAAGTGAGACTTGAACCCAAGACCTCTACTCTCAAAAATTAGCTTTGCACCAAGTGAGCTATACAAAGAGAGAGAGAGAGAGAGAGAGAGAGAGATGCTTTGGGTTGCGTGCTTGCTTTGAGAAGGCTCTTTCTAAAGAGAGAGGTTGATGCTTTGGGTTGTGTGCTTGCTTTGAGAAGGCTCTTTTTCCCTACAAAACGAAAAACACAAAACCCAACACGGACATACAAAAGAAACGAACCTTACGGCTCGAAGTTAGCTTAGTCGAAAAACTAAATATTTTCAAAAATGAACCTCACGGCTCAAAGTTAGCTTTAGCCGGAAACTAAATATTTTCCTCAATGTTTCTGATTTTCTGAGATCACACTAAGGTGTAGCGGAAAAGAGCATACGCATGAGAAAAATCCTTCCTTTCTGTTTCTGATTTGCCCAGATCTCACAGAGTCGCAAGGCAAAGAGCACACGCAGAAATGAAAGGTATAGATGCGGTAATAAAAAAGCTAAATAAACTGAAACCGAAATAAACAGAGAGAAAATAACTGTAAACTGCAAATAAACACTGTATACCTCCAGATCTTAAAAATGACACAGCTAGGGCTACCAGAAACCTTTTCGCGTGAAAAGAAAGGGGTTCCTCACTGGAACAGATGCTCCCAACACAAAAAAGCAGTCCTCTCAGCCCGAAAGCAGTCAGAAACAGTAGATCTAGGAAACGGTAATCGGATGCAGTTCTACCGGCTTCAGATATGGATCACCAATGGACGCGACCCTCAAATAGCTCTGATACCATGTAGGAATTTACAGGGTAAGTTCCTCAGACAGAACACCAAAGGACACCGCTCACAAACATATCACAGATCAATACACCAGTATTTTGACGTGGTTAAAACCCTCAAAGAGGGAAATAGTCCACGGCCTGAGCCAACGCAGCCACTTCAGTTAATTTATTAATAAAAGAATGAAAATTTACATATGCTTCTCTCATAGACAGATTACCCTACAAATGACCCTCCATGCTCTTTAAATAGAGATCATGGACCAATCGGGTGTTAAGGCACGGATCAAGTGTCGGTAATACCGAGGAGAGAATGAACCATTGGATCACTACATATCGTGACCGTCGGATTGTAAGTTACAAAATGTACATAGTAAAGAAACACACTTTACCTAACTCTATACTAGACCAAGTTGTACTTAACTATTTCCTATGTGTCGGAATATCCTAACACTATGAATGGAAACTAAATCTAAATCTGCAGGCCATTCTAAGAGTAAAACTCCCTCACCATCACCTCCAACTTCTTGTTCGCATTCCAAATCTCCTATTCCCAAACGAAAAGTTGAAAAGAAAAATACATAACCCACTGCTGAAATCCTAAACAAGCCAGACAGTTCTTCTTCTGAACCCCCTGAACTACAATCTTTGATCCAAAAATTGCAGGGGATTTCAATATCTCAAGAAGAGTCTGAGTTATCCCAAGGCAGTGTCACTTCTCAATATATCCCATCACAACCGCTAACTAGAGCACAGAGTGAAAAACTTGGAATCCCACCAGTTGAATTCCCTCTACCAAGTCGTAAAAGGGCTAAGAAGACACCATCAGAATCTAACAACGAGGTTCTTTCATCATCATCGTCCATTCCATCCATATCATTGCAAGGTCACACACCTACTTCCCAACTCCAGATCGTGATTCACACAGGTACAGGAGCTACACCATCCTCTACCCAATCACCTTCACCCACTGCTTCACTCTCTTCTACTAGTATCCCAACAATGGCATAGAATCAACCTCAGCTAAGGCCATGGACCAACCAAGGGGCTGTTAGAATGGCTGGACCTTTGACCGAATTTCCAGCACATCCAGAAAAATGGTTACCTAAATTTAACCCTGATAGTGGCATGTTAGCTGAAGAACATATAAATAATTTCATGTTGTCCATTAATTTGAATGGAGTAGTAGAAGAAGACACAGTTGTAAGATTATTCCCATATACTCTACAAGGAGCAGCTGGATCATGGTACTTTTCATTACCATCAGGCTCTATTAATAGCTGGGATGATTTTCAAGAGCAATTTTTAACTAAATTTGGAGATGATAGGTCTACAACAACTTTGATAAATGACCTCTCCAATTTGAAAGTCGAACCAAAAGAACCCATTAAGGACTTCAACTCATGTTTCAATAAGTTATTGAATAAAATACCTACGACGTCCAAGCCTAGCAAGGAGGTCCAAAATGAATGGTACATTTCTGCTCTACGTTCAAACATAGCCATCTTCGTTGATAGAAATGCCAAACCTACGTTAGTAGAAAATATGAAAGAAGCAATAGTTGTTGAAAAAATTATCTTGGCCGTAGAAAATAAAAACACACTAGAGGAAAGAAAATCCAAGAAAGTAACCTTTAAAGATGAATCAAAGAAGAAAGTAACCAAAGATCCATATGACATTGAAGGCTTGCAGAAGGTTCTCAAAAATATGTCCAATGAAATGGTAGAGATTAAAAAGCAAGTAGCTGAATCTTCATCCAAAAGACCATTTGGAATTTTAAAAGAAATCAGTGAGAAAATCCTCAGCCTCTAAACATTATATCAAATGTAGAATCTGATTTAGATGATGATGATGATGAAGAAGTTGATACAACTTTATCATCTAAAGAAACAGAGGAAGAAGAAATAGTTGAATGTCATGGAATGTGGGACTTTATTCTACCCAACTCTGATAACGAAAGTGAATAGGAAGCCCTACTAGTAAACACCAAAAGTAAAAGTATCATAGAGCCTAATCAATCAAATCCAAAGAGGAAAAGCTCAAATCTTGATACTAATGAGAAAATTCCCACGAAGAAAACTCCAATTTCATCTCCCCAAACAAAACCATCTTCATCCAATTCTCCATCATCATCAAAAACTCTAGTAGTTTTAGATTCCATGGATTATAACATAGTTGAAGATATGAAGAAGACTTGAGCAAATATTTCTCTGCATGAACTTAGCAAGCTCAAACAGCAACACAAGTTGTTGCTTAAGGAATTAAATGCAGTACCTTCTTCTCCTCTTCCAACTAGTGTATTATCCAAGGCTGCCAGAGGATCAGGTAGGCCACCATATGATAAGGTGGATTCTACCGATGCCGTTTTAATTGTAGATAGATCAAATTCTCATACCCCTCCTTTTCTTTTGACTTATGAGATCTACAGTAGAAATTCGCATAACTGCTTGATTGATTTAGGGGCTTCATCAAATATAATGCCAGAATCATTTTCCTCCAAATTAAATATTGAACCCCAGAAGTCTGCAGTTCATATTGTCCAATTGGATCGATCTAAGGTTCAAGTTTTAGGAGAAATAAATTCAGTTACTATTAGACTATCTACTGATCTAAGGGTTGTTCAAATAATTGATATATTGATTGCTAACATCCCTGATTTTTATGATTTAATTCTTAGCAGATATTGGTCTGAAAAGCTTCATGGTTATATTTCAACTGACTAGTCTCTCATGTGGCTTCCTTATAATGGGAAGCCAAATCAAATCAAAATTGACCATGAAAAACACCTAACTCACACGGTAACAGAATTTGAATAAGAAAATGTTTCAGTAGCCTTTAATAATAATATTCTTGGAATCTATTTGGCTGAATCATTTTTCGAGAACTTCAATGCTCAGCAATCACCTTTTTTAGTTAGCAATGTCACATCAGAAGTTGAGATTTTTTCACAGACCGATACTTCTAAGTGTGTTAATGTTGTAGGTAAACTTGTAGATAAACCTGTAGATAAGCCTTTATTTTGGTCCTTGTATTTTGATGGATCTAAATATAATGCGGTGCAAGAGAAGGATGTATTCTAGTTAGTCCTGAAGGAGAAAAGACAATGTTATCATGCAGGTTAGAATTTGAGTGTACCAATAATACTGCAGAATATGAAGCCTTGATTCAAGGTCTTTATAAAGCAATAAGTCTTGATGTGAAATATCTAAAAGTGTTTGGTGATTCTGAAATAGTGATAAAACAAGTAAGAAATACTATTCATTGTCTTTCAGGAAACCTCAAACATTATCAATCACTTGCTCAAGATCTTATTTCTCATTTTCTAGCATTTGATATTTTTCCTATTCCCAAATCACAAAATACAGCAGCAGATCTCCTGGCTAATGTAGCTTCTAAGCTTCTTCCATCTGAAGATTATAGTCCAGATAGATTTTCTATTGAATTGATTTTTAGACCATCCATCCCAGATAATGTCACCAATTGGTGTGTGTTCAATCATGATGAGGATATCTTGAATTTCTTACATCTGAGGAATTTTATGAATACCAAATCATCGATGAAAGTGATCATGATCTACAATTAAAGAAGAAACTCAATGAAAACCCTATTCCTAAATCTGTGGTTAAATTGGAAGATCTTTATTATATTAAGGATATATTCAAAAAAGTCACTAATTCAAAACTTCAAAGTTCAACTTTAGGATTTGAATTAGTAAATCTTGGTACCGAGGCCAAACCACAAAATGTCAATCTAGGACTTGGACTTTCACCTGATGAAAGATTTGCCTTCATCAAATTATTTAAAAAATACAAAGGCATTTTTGCTTGGGATTATGAGGATCTGAAGACTTATGATGCCTCTATTATTCAACATACAATTCCAATGATTTCTGATGAGAACGTTGTACAATAGAAATTAAGGAAAATTCACCCCAATTTTGATAGTCAAATCAAATCAGAGTTGAATAAACTCCTTAAAGCCAAAATAATTTTTCTTGTTAGACATTCGAAATGGGTCTCAAATTTGGTACCTATCAGAAAAAAGAATGGTGATATTAGGATTTGTATAGATTTTAGAAATCTCAACAGAGCATGTCAAAAAGATAATTTCCCATTACCAACAATGGAGCAGATACTTCAATCGGTAGCTGGCTCAACATTAATGTCTTTTCTTGATGGTTTTTCAGGATATAATCAAATCATGGTACATCCAGATGATATATTAAAGAATACATTCAAAACCAAATGGGGAACATATGCTTATCAAAAAATTACTTTTGGTTTGATAAATATTGGAGCTACTTTCCAACGAGCCATGCACATAGCTTTAAAAGGTTTGGTCAATAAAACGGTTGTTGTTTACTTGGATGACATAACTGTCTATTCTAAGAAAAAGAGCAACCATTTGCATGATTTAAAGCAAATCTTTGAACATTGCAAAAAGTATGGGATCTCCCTAAATCCTAAAAAATCATTCTTTGCTCTTAATGAAGGTAAACTCTTAGGGTTTATTGTATCCAAAAATGGCATATACATTGATCCTGATAGGATAAAGGAGATTTATGATATCCCTTTACCACATAATAAGAAATCTATGCAATCATTCTTGGGATAGATAAATTTTGTAAAAAGATTTGTTCCTAATTTTTCTCATATTTTTCTACCCTTGCAATCCATGATTAAGAAAAATTCAGTCTTAAAATGGGGACATAACGAAATAGAGGCTTTTGACTCAATCAAACAAGCAATCATTAATGCTCCTGCATTGAATACTCCGAATTTTTCTAGTCATTTTATTTTGTATACTTTGGCCACTCAATCATCTTATGCTGTTGTTTTAACACAAATCAATGATCAGCAGGTGGAAGCACCCATATCTTTCTTTAGTTCCAATTTGTAGGGTGTTGAGCTTAATTATTCAAAAGTCGAGAAACAAGCCTTCACTGTATTTAAGTCTATTAAACATTTTAGACCTTTCCTCCTAAAAACGCATACAAAAGTCATAGTCCCATTTTTAGCAGTGAGGCAATTGCTAATTCAAAGAGAATAGGAGAGAAAAGATCTAACTGAGTAACAGCTTTACAAGAATATGACATTGATATTAAACCAGCGAAAATTGTTAGAGGACAAGGTTTTTGCAGGTTGCTGGCAGGAGCTTCCAATATACCAGATCATGAAGATTCAGGTAGTACTGCACAAGTAAATGAGATAAGTATGATTGATTCTGAATCTCAATATGTTGATATGATTTTTTACTTGAAAAATGGATATGCCCCCCTGAATTCAGCTACAAAAACAAACGTGCCCTAAGTTTAAAAGCCAAACACTATGAAATCATTGATAATGTGTTATTCAGGAGAAACTATGATTCTATTTTGTTAATATGCCTTGAAAAATCTGAAGCGCAAACGGTTTTACAGGAACTCCATGATGGCCCAGTTGGTGGACTCTTTAGAGGAGACACTACAACACACAAAATACTGCATGTGTTGGAAATAATACTGAGAGGGGGGGTGAATCAGTATTATCAAACCAATAATTTTCCATTTCCATAATCATATTTATATAAGCTACATCAATTAAGGGAACTCGTGTGTGCACGCAACTGTGTTTAGAGCAACTAGCGTATATCCAGCAAACTTATGATTCATCATATATTGATCTTCAATCAGTGCATCAGAACCATATAAACAGTAACCATGTGCAGTAAAACAAAACAGATCATCACACATAAGAAACACACATGAACACCAAGATATAAGGTGGAAACCCAATGTGGGTGAAAACCACCTGCTGCAATCATCTCTGTCTTCTTTTAATAATAAGAGAATTTTGTTTACAATTTTTTGTACTAGTGTAGTCTTATTCCAGTATGCAGGCTTCTACCTGCAGAAGGCTACAACCTTCATTTTCTTCCAGGGACCACGTTTCATAAATTTTTAGACTAGATCCATCAGCAACATCATTCAATCATCAAATATATCTGCATCAACCAATCTCGTTTTGAACCAACCATAACCGAATCAATCAATCACTCTAATCATTCAGAATGTTGTCACCAAAATACAGTAACTAGAACCCAAGCAATAACCCAGAACACTGCAACAGCAAACAAAAGCAACTAAAACATATTTTATAAGGTATACGCTACTTCCATGTGTCGTACCTACGTGCATACAGACTTTCCTCAGAGCGAACCAGCTTACAGATCTACAAATCAAATTTATGATGTATATGTTGTTTTGATATGTAGAAATAGCGTGTATACGCTCTTTTTCTAAAGTGAACCTGCGTACAGATCTGTAAAATATGATTTAAACATAACAACTATTCCAGACTTCAATCATACCCAGATCACCATATTTACAGACTACAACATGTGCCAGTTACTCAGATACATGATCAAAAAACATAAATATAATTCACTTCAAACCTTAAGATCTTGATGCATCATTAGATCTTATCCTTCATCAAGCGCTAAGGTTCTTCATCAGTTCAAATCCAGCACAACACCATAAGCCAATAACCTGCATATTATGTCGCACTATATCAGATATTCGATACTTGCACACCTTGGCCTAATGATCTTCTCCTCCTTTTATAGTTTTAGGCCTTTCTCAATACCATGGTCCAAAACCACTTAGGACCAATACCTTGGACCAAATACCTAGGGTCAATACCTCGGACCTGATACCTTGGACCAATACCATGGATCAAAAAACCATGGACGAAACATTTAGTTTTCCAAGGTATATGTATTTTTCCTTTAGTGTAAGTGCGTGTGTACGTATACGCGACTTTGTAAATAGCAAACCAGCGTGTATACGCGGCTTGGTCAATGGTGAACCTGCGTATACTTCTCTTTCTTCATTCTATGTAGTTTGATCTATAACTCTGTGCTATTAACCTATAGTACTGTGTTCTGTCATCTAAATGTGTTGCTTTCTAAACTGATTCCTTGAAGTTGCCCTGCATTTCATCACACACTCCTATCATGCATTCTGTCACATCTGATATCTCTTCTGTAGATTCATCTAGTTACCATATATAAGAGAGTTGTTCTCTTACAAGTGGGTTGCCATCAAGTACAATACATACATCATAATGCCAACAATCTCCCCCTTTGGACTTGATGGCAACAACCACACCAACAACCATACCAAGTCACTCTCCCCCTTTGACATCAAGGGCAAAGGGTCATGCTCCCCCTAGGTGCATGTTGAATTCTATGATATGTTGAAGTGTTGATTGAGCTCCCATGATCGAGTCCATGCTCCCCCTGAGCATAAGCAAAGTCTGCAAAAAGATGTTCTAAAAGAAGAACATGACTCTATACACACATCACAAATGACCTTCCTATCATCAATGACTCATACGTGCATCCATCTCTCAACCAAGTGGGGATATACCAAACTTGACTCATCCACCCAACCAAGTGGGGATATATCAATTGTTTATACGAGTCAAAAACAAGAAACATTACATCATTCATCCCATGCATAGTAGGGTTAAAAATTAGGTCTTTTCATGACCATTACATAAAAAGATATACATGACACATATATAACAGAAACCAGATGTCTTAAAAAAGACCATGATAGTCATCAACAACATTTGTCAACAGCATTTAGACCAGAAACCTGTATATGTCCATCAATAGTTACCAAAATATCATCAACAATGTTCTCCCCCTGAACCTATTCCACGTGTTCACAGTCAGATCTAATCATTGCATATGTCAGTAAGAGATATCAAAGCACCATCATCAATCAGATATACAGCAAGTGATCAAAAACACTATGAGGACCAATATATGAGCAAATTGAAATCATCATCAAACAGGGCAGATAATTGACAAAACCATAGCAGACCCCCTTTTTCCTAAGGCTGGCCCACTGTTTTTCTTCAAACCAACATATACGCGACTATGTCTACAGAAACTCATGTATGTGACTACACTTCATGAAACTCGCGTATAACCACCTTTCTCTGAAAAAATAGGATTTAACAGCAGGATGATGCAGAAACTACTCCCAGCTTTTGTTTGAGATATTCAAATGTCTCTCTGGGCAGTGGTTTAGTGAATATATCAACAACCTGTTCTTTGGAGGGAACATACTCCAATTTGACTTTTTGTTCAAGCACTTTTTCACGTAGGAAATGATATTTGATGGGTATGTGCTTGGTCTTGGAGTGCATGACTGGATTCTTTGAAATATTGATGGCACTTGTATTATCACATAGAATGGAGATGGGTGGAGTACATGTGATCTGAATATCTTGCAAGGTTTGCATCATCCAAAGTAATTGTGTGCAGCAAGATGCAGCAGCCACATATTCTGCTTCAGCTATAGATAATGCAATTGAACTTTGTTTCTTGCTGAACCAAGACACCAACTTGGAACCCATATAGAATGCACCACCACTAGTGCTTTTTTTGTCATCAACACTTCCTGCCCAATCTGCATCTGTATATGCATGAAGTGTAAGATCTATATCTCTAGGATACCATAAACCAAAGTTCTGTGTTCCTTGAATATATTTGAAGATCCTTTTGACTGCTTGAAGGTGAGATTCCTTTGGATTTTCTTGGAATCTTCCAACTATTCCCATTGCATGCATGATGTCCGGTTGAGTACCTGTTAGATAAAGCAGACTGCCAATCATGGATCTGTAAGTTGGTTGATGTATCGCTGCTGATTCATCATTTTAGCTGAGACTACATCTTGTTACCATTGGAGTACATACTAGTTTAGAATCTTCCATGCCGTACTTTTTCAAGATCTATTTGAGATATTTGGTTTCTGAGAGAAAAATACCATGTTTATTTTGTTGAACTTGTAGACCAAGAAAGTAGGTAAGCTCACCAAGCAAGGACATTTCAAATTCTTGCTGCGTTACTGAAGCAAAATTCTAACTCATGGATTCTTCATTGCTACCAAAAATGATATGATCAACATACACAACAATCAGTAGCAATTTATCAGTGTCCATATTTGTATATAGATTTCTATCTACTGACGCCTTTGAAAAACCTTGTTCGTGGAGATGTTTGTCAATACGATAATACCATGCCCTTGGAGCCTGTTTTAGACCATAGGGAGATTTCCTGAGTTTGCATACAAGTTTTGCATCATTTCCAAGAATGAATCCTTATGGTTGTTCAATATAGACTTCTTCTTCTAAGTCTCCATTAAGAAAGGCAGATTTTACATCCATTTGGTATACTTTGAATTTCTGAAAACTAGAAAGAGCAAGAAATATTCTGATGGCTTCAAGTCTTGCAACAGGTGCAACAGTTTCTTCAAAATCTATACCTTCTTGTTGAGCATATCCTTTACAAACAAGTATGGCCTTGTTTCTCATAACTTCTCCATTTTCGTTCAGCTTGTTTTTGAATATCCATTTAGTTCCTATGATATTCTTATCATGAGGTCTAGGAACTAATTCCCAAGTATTATTCTTTTCAATTTGCTCAAGTTCTTCATTCATGGCCTTGACCCAACATTCATCTCTGCATGCTTCATTTACATTTTGAGGTTCAGTGGAAGATAGTAATTCTAGATAGCTTGAAGCTTTGGCAATGGTTCTTCTAGTCTGCACACCTGCTCCTTTTTCCCCTAAAATTTGAGCTTCTGGATGATTTTTATGAAAATACCTGGACGAAGTCTTTTCTTCTATCAATATCTCTTCTTCTGGTGCTTCATTGGTTTCTTCCTTAGAATCACTGTGATTTGATGTGGGAAAATGATCCGCATCTTCTTCATTGTCATAATCTTCGGTTTTTATCTGTTTTGGATTTTTGCATGCTTCATCAACCACAACATCAATACTTTCAATAATTTTCCCAAGTCTTTTATTGTAACATTTATATGTTTTACTTCGGGAAGAGTAGCCAAGAAGAATACCTTCATCTGCTCTGGGTTCAAACTTACCAAGTTTTTCATCAGTCCTTTTGATGTAACATTTGCTTCCAAAAACTTTGAAGTACTTTATAGTAGGAGTCTTACCATACCAAAGTTCATGTGGAGTTTGAGTGTTTTTTACCCTAACATTTGCTTGGTTGAGAATAGTGACGGCAGCAAATGCAGCTTCACCCCAAAAGGTTGCAGGAGTTCCAGATTCATTTAGCATAGCACGAGCCATTTGTTGAATAGTTATGTTCATCCTTTCTACCACTCCATTTTGTTGAGGAGTCCTTGCAGTGTAGAACTGCCTTTTTATTCCATGTTGTTCACAAGAGTCAAAGAATTCATCCGAGGTAAATTCCCCTCCTCAATCAGATCTAAGGCATTTGATTTTGCGATCTGATTCATTTTCAACCAAAGCTTTAAAGGCTTTGAACTTTTCAAATGCTTCATCTTTATGCTTCAGAAGACCTATCCAACACATTCTAGAAAAATCATCAATGAACAATATAAAGTATTCTTCTCCACGAGGTGACCTTTTCCTTGATGGACCACATAAATCAGTATGAACAAGTTCAAGAGGCTTACTAGATGACCCTTCCTTTTCGATGAATTGAGATCTCGTTTGCTTACTGAATTGAAATGATTTTCATATAGTATTTTCAGGAATGTTGATATTTGGAAGATCACGAACATCCTGGAATCTGCATGCTTTTCTTATTTGAGAAAGATTAGATGTCCCAATCCTCTGTGCCATAGCCGGTTTTCATCATTTTTTCTTAGATAGCATTTTTGTTGTCCTCCCTTGAGTATGTATAGGTTGTTTGGAGTTCTTGTCCCTTTAATCACCGTTTCTCCTGTATCAAGCTCACGAACAACACATACATTTGATCGAAACACTACTTCATTTCCTTGATCACACATTTGACTGACACTCAATAGATTATGCTTTAAGCCATCAACATGCATAACATTCCCAGATTTACTTTTTCTTTCAAGAAAACAGATCCTTTACCTTTTATGATAGCAGGAGTGTTGTTTCCAAATGAGACACTCTTTTCCTTTTCTAAGGCATTATATGAGTGTAGTTTTTCTCTATCACTTGTCATGTGTTTTGAGCATCCACTGTCGATGTACCACTGGTTTTCTTGTCCTTCTGCATACAAGGCTATACCACATATTTTTGTTTGCGGTTATTTCTTTCTCCATATTTTGGGATTTAATGGAGTTTTCTCTTTTTGAGCTATTTGCCGAAATTTACTCCTACATTCAGATTCTTCATGGCCAAAGTTGTTACATATTAAGCATTCTATTTCATTTTCAAGAAGATAAAAGTTATGATAGGAACTTTTCTTGATCCCTGTCACATTCCTTTGATTTCGTGCTTCTCTAGTCATGTTAGTTTTGTAAGCAACACATTGATCAACTTTGTGTCCAAAATTATGACATGAGAAACATTGACCATTAAAGAAGTTCCTGCGATTATCGAATCTACTGACCTATTGATTGTAGTTGAAGTTCCTCCTACTGACCTGTTGATTGATATTCTTTGAAGCAAATTGAGTATGATTTACCTGAGGTTGATTGTGGCTTCTGTTCATCCTTGAAGTAAATTGAGCCTGATTCACCTAGTGATCTTCTTTATGCCTTTGCTAATGATTGTCGAACTGTTCACTGCTCTTTGCTGCATCACGATAGCTTTTAGTGGAGGTTGACGGCTTCTGTGATTGAGATGTTTCTTCAGTGTATCCAAGACCTGTCTTTATCAGAGGAGAGCGCTGCACTTTGATAATTTCATTTAAGGTTTCTGATCCTTTAGCAAATCTAATATTGAGAGCTTTTGTTTTCTCAAGATCCTTTCTTAGACCCACAATTTCACATTCTAGCTTTTCATTGTGTTTTTCTCTTTCAGCAAGTTGGAATGTCAAGGTATCTATAATCATATTCTTTTCTTCTAAACAGATTTTGAGTTTAGAGATTTCTTCATAAAGTTCATCTTCATCTAAATCATCCAAAAAACCATCATCTTCTTAAGCCATCAGAAGTCTATAGTCATTACTATTTTCATCTTCATCACTATTTGATAAACCATCGCTATCTTCATAAGTATAATAGCTCTTTTTACTTACACTTTGTTTTCTATTCCATTTTGCAGTTTCCTTCCTTTTATCATATTTATCTTTATGAGGACATTTGGTAGCATAATGACCGACTCTACCACAGGCAAAACATTTGAAAGGTAGTTTACCTCTGAATCTACCAGAACCCCGTTGAAGATTCTTGACAAAGTTCGCTTCCTCTTCTTCTTCTAAAATATGTCCTGATTCATTGAGTTCTTCTTTTCCTTTTGCTGAAGCTTTAAATGTGGCTTCTCTCATATATGATGGACCTCCTTTTCTCATCTCAAAGGCAATTAAGATTCTGTGAAGCTGTGTCATAGTAATAGTCTGTAGATCCTACTTTTCTTCTATGGCAGATACTGTTGATTCCAATTTAGCAGATAAGGATCTTAAAACCTTTTCAACTAAGGTAACTTCCTTTATCCCTTCACCCAAATTCTTCATGCAATTAACAATCTCATCTATATGTAAGAAGTAACTAGCTACACTTTCATCCATGTGCATCTTAAGAGTTTCATATTGAATTCTAAGAGTTTGCAGTTTAGCACGTTTTACCTGAGAGTCTCCTTCGTAGATTAGAACGATTTTGTCCCATATTTCTTTGGCTGATTTGAGCTGCATAACTTTGACAAACTTTGATTGTGACAGACTTCCCAATAAGGTATTGACAGCCTTGGCATTGGTTTCATATTGCTTTTTACCTGCTGCATCTGTAGGAATTGCTGGTGGAAATATATATCCTCCTTCCACAATTTCCCAGACATCTGTTCCAAGAGATTGAAGATAGTTGTGGTTCTTACCTTCCAATAAACAAAGTTTCTCCCATCAAATATTGGCAATCTGATGGATCCCCCGCTTTCTTGATTACTCATGATGATGGATCTTCCTTCAAGCGATCAAGCTTCTTCTGAAGGACCTGCTCTGATACCAATTGTTGGAAATAATACTGAGAGGGGGGATGAATCAGTATTATCTAACTAATAATTTTTCATTTCCATAATCATATTTATATACGCTACATCAGTTAAGGGAACTCACGTGTACACGCAACTGTGTTTAGAGCAACTAGCGTATATCCAGCAAACATATGATTCAGTTAATTCATCATATATTGATCTTTAATCAGTGCATCAGAACCATATAAACAGTAACCAGGTGTAGTAAAATAGAATAGATCATCACACATAAGAAACACACATGAACACCAAGATATAAGGTGGAAACCCAATGTGGGTGAAAACCACCTACTATAATCATCTCTGTCTTCTTTTAATAATAAGAGAATTTTGTTTACAATTTTTTGTACTAGTGCAGTCTTATACTAGTACGCAGGCTTCTGCTTGCAGAAGGCTACAACCTTCTCTCATTCTCCAGCTTGTACTAGAAGGGAGATACAACCCCCTAGCTCTTGTACTAGTTGATATGTTTACTAGTATGTAGGTGCCGGCCTACAGAAGGCTACAACCTTCTTTTTCTTCTAGGGACCACATTTCATAAATTTTCAGACTGGATCCATCAACATCATTCAATCATCAAATATATCTACATCAACCAATCTCCTTTTGAAACTACCACAACCGAATCAATTAATCACTATGATCATTCAGAATGCTGTCACCAGAATACAGTAACTAGAACCCAAGCAATAACCCAGAACACTGCAACAGCAAATAGAAGCAACTAAAACATATTTTATAAGGTATACGCTACTTCCATGTGTCGAACCTGTGTGCATACATTCTTTCCTCAAAGCGAACCAGCGTACAAATCTGCAAATCAAATTTATGATGTATACGTTGTTTTGATATGCAGAACCAGCATGTATATGCTCCTTTTCTGAAGTGAACCTGTGTACAGATCTGTAAAAGATGATTTAAACATAACAACTGTTCCAAACTTCAATCATACCCAGATCATCATATTTACAGACTACAACATGCACCAGTTATTCAAATACATGATCAAACCACATAAATATAATTCACTTCAAGCCTTAAGATCTTGATGCATCATTAGATCTTATCCTTCATCAAGCGCTAAGGTTCTTCCTCGGTTCAGATCCAGCACAACACCATAAGCCGATAAGCTACATATTATATCTCACACTTTATCAGATATTTGATACTTGCACACCTTCGCCTAATGATCTTCTCCTCCTTTTATGGTTTTAGGCCTTTCTCAATACCATGGTCCAAAACCACTTAGGACCAATACCTTGGACCAAATACGTGGGGTCAATACCTCGGACCCAATACCTTGTACCAATACCATGGATCAAAATACCATGGACCAAATAATTTGGACCAAACATTTAGTTTTCCAAGGTATACGCTCTTCTCCTTTAGTGTAAGTGTGTGTCTACGTATACGCAACTTTGTAAACAATAAACACATGTGTATACGCAGCTTGGTCAATGGTGAACCTGCGTATACTTCTCTTTCTTCTTTCTATGTAGTCTGATCTGTAACTCTGTGTTGTTAACCTGTAGTACTGTGATCTGTCATCTGAGTGAGTTGCTTTCTGAACTGATTCCTTGAAGCCGCCCTGCATTTCATCACACACTCCTGTCATGCATTCTATCACATCTGATATCTCTTCTATAAATTCATATAGTTACCATATATAAGAGAATTTTTCTGCTACAAGTGGGTTCCCATCAAGTACAATAGATACATCATAATGCCAACAGCACGATGGATATTATTGGCCAACTTTGTTCAAAGATACCCATTACCATGTGAGGAAATGTAAGATATGCCAAACTGCTAGTGGGAGACAAAGGAAAGCAACCTTTCTTTTACAACCAATTAACATTGAGCAACCATTTGAGCAGTGGGGGCTTGATATTATAAGAGAGATTGCTCCTCATTCCTCCAAGCAGCACAGATACATCCTTACAGCCACAAACTACTTCACTAAGTGGGTAGAAGCAATTCCACTAAAGGTAGCAAATTCTGATGCGATTATTGAATTTATTGATCATTTCATCATCACCAGGTTTGGTTTACCTAATGCACTTATCTTTGACAATGCATCTTATTTTTCTGGAAATAGTATAGTCGAATTTTCTCTTAAGAGAGGTTTTAAGTTAAAATACTATGCAAATTACTATCCCTAAGGAAACGGCTTAGCAGAGTCAACTAACAAAAATATCATCAAGATTATTAAAAGAACTGTTGATCAAAGCCAAAAGAATTGGCATAAATCTTTAATATTCGCACTATGGGAAAATCGTATAACTTAGAAGACCTCAATAGGTACTTATCCTTTTAACTTAGTGTATGGGAAAGAAGCTATTATTCCACTAAATCTAGCCCTCCCATCACTAGCCCTAGTACAATTCATTGAAGAAACTACTCCTTCCTCTGTTCAATTAAGGTTTGATCAAATTCTTAAATTAGATGAGGAAATAGAAAAAGCCAAGATTACTCATGCTAAACATCAGCAAGTCATTAAATCCTCTTTTGATGCAAGTTCAGTCGGCTCAAAAACATTACAGATTGGTGATCTCGTTTTGAAATGGGACAAAGCACATGAAGAAAAAGGTAAGCATACCAAATTTTAGAAGATGTGGCTTGGACCATTCCAGATTGTCGAAAAGATAGGCTCATCAACATTTCTACTGCAAGACTTAACAAGAAAGAGAGATTCTCTTCCTGTGAATGGGCTTATCCTAAAGAAATTATTTCCCTAAGGAGGTAACCCCTTCTTATCTGTACATATTTTTTATGAAAATTTTGATTTCTTTCAGAAATAATGTTGTAAATAGTATACCATTGGCTTTTTACTATTGAAATCTCTTTGAAAATATATTGTAAATATCCGCTTTTAAAAAGTAAAAACTTTCAAGGAAATGTTTACAGTTTTGGAAACTAGATAAACATCATAAAACTCTGAGATGTTCTTTGAAATTGTGAAATCTTTCAAACCTGGAAAACATAGTGAATCATTTGAAGTTTTATCAGTTGAGAAAGGTTTTTTTTTTTTTTAAGTAAAGAATTTCTACAACTAAGGATCTACATCTCTATAATTGTCATCCAATGACTCTTAAGGAGTCAAAGATTCACCCCATCCACTAGGTTTATGATTTTTTAGATTGTAATTATAAAATATATCTTATTTAAAAGATAAGAGGTCTCATTACGAACCTGCTTACCATGATCATAGGGAACTAATTAAAGCTGACATTACCAATACTACATACCAAAACAATGTAATGGCTTATAATCATAAGACAAGGGGTCTCATTACGAGCCAACTTGTTTGGTTCAATTACAACCAGTGAATGGCATTGTCACTTTCTGGATCCCAAACCAGGGCAATGGATTTTATCCGAATATATATATATATATATATATATAATAAAAAATAAAAATAAAATAAAATAAATTAAATTAAATTAAATTAAATTAAAATTAAATTAAATTTTAAAAAAAAAATTAAAAAGATAAAAAAAAAATTATATATATATATATATATATATAGATAGATATAGATATATATATATATATATATATATATATATATATATATATATATATATATATATATATATATATATATATATATATATATATATCTGAATTTATCTTTAAAATATTATACTCTTAGATGGATGGGATAATGAATAATTGATGGTTAAAAGGTAACCCTGTCGAGACTATAGACGTTTGCTGGCAGCAGTGGCACTACCTGTGACAAAAGAGTAAATTCAAAAGCTAAGTTGGAGGAGCCCCCTACTTTATCTTTAACAACCAATCAAGGCTTGAAGAAACCAAAATTGTTTTCATTTATAATAAGGGTTTCTAAAAGAAATTGCAAAATTGATCAATTTTTCTTATTCAGAGTAATTTTATTTATCTAACTAATTTCAAAATAGTTTCCTTTTCCTCAATTGTTTGTACTTGAGAAAGTGTTATAAATTTCATCATTTTATTCAGAGATAACTGGTTCTTTCAGTGAATCACCAATTGTTGTGCTATACAACAACCCCCCCATTTCAAATTTTTCTTAATCTTATTCTAAGATGCTAAATAGGAAATAGGGCCCCTTTAGTTTTTGAGAAGCAATAAAACATTTACATAGAAATAAATTTCTATGCTTCTTGCTTTTTAATTAAAAAGTTCTTCAAAAAACTTTCTAAAAAATCAAACATCGCAAATCGAATTCACTTAAGGCTAAGGAACATACAATCCAAATAATCGTGTTGTGATGCGAAAGTCTCAATCGTAGAGCCTCTTAAAACAATCCATTGACAAACATGTGATGTGATAAAACTATCGCATATCGCATATCGTAGATTCCAAAGAATATGTTTTAACGGTCCATTGAAACTTTGCGATGCAATATACATCGATCGCATATCGCAATCCCAACGGAAACAAGTGATACTTACCTTGGGACGCGCGATGCGATGTTAAAATATAATAAAGTGGTTCAATAATAATAAATTAAATGAGGAATTTCCCCACTCTATATGCCATGTCATCACTTATCGCAATCGCGGAAATTCAAAAGACTCCTAGAACATGGCACTTATAACTCCCAACTTGCGATATGCGATCGCTCTTTAAATATTAAAATAATATATTGAAATCTCTCATCGCAAAACCAAAAAGTTTATGGTACACATTATAATAAGACCTTTGGAAATATGTGAGGCGATCTATTCATTGAGAATTAAAGTTTCACGTCATTGGTTATGGAAAAACATTAAAAAACAATTATGACTGTGGTCCTTCAAGATTTCATCCTTCGTGTTAATATTAAGTTATAATACAAAATATTTCACATCAAATTCTCCTGCTCTGATTTTCGTTTGTACTTATTTCAACACCATCTTTACAAGAATTAGTTGCTCTGAAAGTTTTATCCTATCACTATCCTCTGTTTCATTTTCGTAGTTTGAATTTGGAAGTATGCAGCTAGCCAAAATGTCAAAGGAAGATCGAAAGACGAAAGTTCCCCCTGCAGTGGTGGAAGGACTAGGAAAAATTGTGTTGATCTCGGATACTACATGCTAATATTGTAGGAAAATTTCATGGGAAGGCATATATGATATGTTAGAAATGGAAAAGCCAAAGGTAACGGAAGGACATGCAATAGCTGATGGACCTGCAAAGTCAGAAAACACACTTGGTGATTTAGCCGACTCTTTTCTTCATTGAATAGCAGCCCACCCAAAGGTTTTGCCATATAATGATATGGTAAAATGGGTAATTTAAAGCATCAATATAATGGATAGGACGCTCTTCACAGCTAACGAAAGAATGTTTGGATCCTTCAAGCTTGAAGACTTGAAGAAAATGTATCATTTTCCAGAGCCTCAAAAGTACTACAATAAATCATTCCTTGAAGCTTTCTTGAAGGAAAATCAAATAGAGTTGGACCCCATCAAACAATGGAGGCACTTCCCTAACAAACACAAGCACGAATCATCCGGTATGTATTTTGTGGACTCTCTAGCGTCTCCATATTGTTATGTTGCCACAATGATGTGTAGACTATTTGGAAGCTCTAATTCTGCTAAGTTTTCCATTGAAATGGTTCCATTAATAGAAGCAGCATTGAACTCTTTTGTGATGGATTGGGCTAATATCCTATCAGATAAACTAGCCATCCAAATACTTGATTATAGGAAAAATAGGTATGTTTCCACTCGAGTTGTTCCCCCATTTTATATGAGTGCCTACATAGTCGATACCATTTGTTTCAATTCCAATTTTCCCATAATGGGATGGAAGTGGAATATCCAAGACCCAACCCCTATCCATGTTTACCATAAATACTTGTGGAAGACCCAATATAAGAAGAATTTCTACAAAATTTTCCATGGCTTCATCCTACCCATTCATCAGGCCATTTTTAATAGACCAGCTCCTTGGCTATCTGGGGAGGCTAGTATTGATTTAACTTTAATTGGCAGTTGGTTTGGGGAAGAACTGTTCACATACATTAGGGTTTTTGGTAGCATTACTGACCCACATGTACTTCCTCTTTATGTCCCAGACAAACTATTGTCAAGGGAAATAGCTTATTAGACAATTGAGAAAGGGCTTACGAAAAATCTCAAAGACGCCAAGAAACAGTTATGGCATGCCTTTCCTGTTTGCTACAGAATCTATTCATTGCATGACTATAAACATGCCGAACTTGAAGCCGAGAAAACAAAGGGTTTGAACCTAACTATTATTCCCAAAAGACAGTATGACCCGAATAAAGTTGCTTTTAATTTTACTACTCAGGTAAAGGTTAAAAAATTCGTCCATGAGGATGATGAATTCGATGACTTATTTACATCAGCACTGACATTCACACAAGTGAGTCACCTAGCTAAAATCAAGCTGGAATCAGCAAAAATGGACCAATTCATCCGATACATGACGCAAAGGCTTCAAACAGCACCAATGGACTTATTGAATATTGCACCAGTCATCCAACAAATAGAGCAAAGCACGGATTAGGATATAGAGAGAACTTCTGGTGCAGCCAAGACAAGTGACAAGGCAAGTGAACAGTTAGGCACAGATGTTCACATTGATCCGATATTGATCAAAGAATGGGAATAGTTTGATCAACAGATCAAAGGTCAAAGTGATACCCAAAATGTTATCACACCGGAATCCCCCTTAAGACAACAGCCCATGATTCATGATCCTGTATTTGAAAAACCATCCAGCATGGACTTGGCTCTAAAAGAAATTGAGATAATCCTTGAGTATCCTTCATCAGAGATTAGACTGAGCATAGAGGAAATTCCACCTTTGGATGTGTTTTATAGCCCTAAACATAGAGATGTAGTCAAAAGGCAAAGGAAAAAGAGGAAGATAGACCAAGCATCAACAACAGTTCCTCAAGATGAATCCATGAATTTCATCTAGAAAGAATCAGAAGTCAATACTTCTGACGACTTGACCAAATTATCTCAGTTTGCAGGAGTGTATACAGCGGCCACAATAGATAAAGCAATCGAAGTTAATCAATTTGTCAAGGAAAAATATCAAAAGATTAAACAACTTGAAGAACAGTTAATGGTGGAAAAACAGAGGATTGATAGCGAGCTATTGAAAGACAACAACAACAATCTCAGGAGTTCGAACAGCTATAATTGGCACATCATGGAGAGATGAAATCTAAGGATGAGCAAATAAAGTAGCTACAACTCTCAATGGAGCAATTCTAGGAAAATCACAAAATTGAAGAGTTTACGAAGGAAGCCTTACAAATAAATAATTTCTTATCTCAACAGCTAACCCAACTCTGCCAAACGATATCTCTCATTTATCCACTATGTATCAAAACCAACACACTAAAAGATCAAGTGGTCAATTCCAGGTTGGAATTCAAAGATGCAGATGACAAAATCACAGGTTACTTCTCTTGGCAAAACACAAAAGAGGGAAGCACTGCTAAATTGCCGATAATTGAAGAATCTCATAAGGAGATATTATTTTCAGAATGGGAGACACAACTAATCAAAGTAGAAAGAGCTACTTCAAGGGCCAAGATAGTGATGAATAATATCATTGGGCTGATAAACGATAACTTACACAGCGCCAATTTAATTTTTTAGTGTTCCCCAAAAAACCTTCTAAAAGGAAAAGTGTTGGAAAAACAATGGAAGCAAGATTTGAACACCAAAGAGGAGCAACTCAAAAAATTAAAAAGCCTCAATTGGGATACACATTGGTTCTATTTAGTCAAAACACATAGCCAACAAATGACAATCAAATGTCTTGCTGATGCAGCCGATCACATGATGCCAGAACTCTCGGATGTAGTATACGCAGGTCAGTTGCATGCTAGGATGAGTCATCCGCCAGAGATCCAAATTATGCTCAAGATTTGTCAGTTAAAGCCACAGGAGGAATAATAGATGCAATGCATCTTTTCAAAAGTTATCGAAATTCTGTTATGAAACCAACTCACAAAAAGATAGAAAAGATAGATCAATGCCTTAGAAATAAGCCTCTTCGAGGGGGAAACCTCCTTTACATTACACAAATGAACAATTCTCGGATGATACAAATGACAAGACCTCCTTTCTATATATAGGAGTCTAAGGGCTCATAATATAATCATAGCCGACATAACAATAATACTGTAAGGGCACAGTAATAACAATAGTGGGCTTCTATGGGGCACAATAATAACAATATGGGACTACATGGGTACAACAATATAATAATCGGGTTGTACTAATAACAATAAGGGGTTACACTAGTAGTATAGGGACCTAACATGCCTCTCTACTTCAAAAATTGTTGTCCTCAATGCTTGAGTAGTTCTTGATGCTTCTGTATAAAATTCTTGTCCTCCCGTGTGGAATCTTCACCAAGTAAGTTCTTCCACTTGATGAGATACTCTGAAATTGATCGATTTCATAGCTATCAGGTTCTTGTTTCTGTGACTGCTCCAGGTTCCAAAATGATTTTTCCTTCCTCGTCAAGTTCTGGCAATATTGTTTGAACTCAGATCTTTTGCAACTTTTGAATGAGTGGCCACAATTCTTCATCCTTCTTCAATTCATCCCTTGCTTTGTTTATCCAATCTGGTTGGATAATATAAATAGCAAAAAACAATGCTTGCACATCCTCATCCTTTCTTGTGAGTGCATCTCCAACAACATTTTGCTTCCCTTTTTTTGTAGATGATTTCAAAGTCGTAACCCAACATATTTGTGACCCATTTTTACTGCTCTTCTAAAGATAATATTTGTTTTAAAAAGTATTTAAGACTATCATTATATGTTTTTACCTTGAAGTGTCTTCCCATTAGGTAAGGTCGCCATTTCTTAAGTGCGTGTAGTATTGCCAACATTTCCTTCTCATAAATAGCTTTCTTTAGGGACATTTTTTTGTATGTATGTAACCATAAAAATACCCAATCACCTACATCAAAACTTCTTTCATTGCGATGTTGATTTGCTTGTTGTTTCATTTGATTTTGCACCAAAGTGGCGTTATCCTTTAAAAGTTGGAGAACTTGTTGTTGATGCTTGATGTGATCTTTCACTTCTTAAATCTTTTTCTTCTTGATATGTCCTTCTATATTTAGAGTTTGAGGAGTGGTAATTTCTTCTAGTGCATTACAAGATATGGTCAAATTCATTTCTTGATTCTCTAAGTGATCTTTCACTTCTTGAACATTTTTCTTCTTGATATGTCCTTCTATCTTAACAATTTGAGGAGTGCTAATTCCAACCATTGCATTACAAGATATGGTCGGATTCATTTCTTCTTTCTTGATGTGGTCTTTCACTTCTTGAACCTTTTTCTTCTTGATATGTCCTTCTATCTTAAGAGTTTGGGGAGTAGTAATTATTTTCAATGCTCTACAAGATGTGGTTGGTGTTATGAAACCAGCTCAAGAAAAAGATAGAAAAGATAGATCAACGCCTTAGAATTCAGCCTCTTCGAGGGGGCAACCTCCTTTACACTACATAAATGAACAATTCTTGGATGATTCAAATAACAGAACCTCCTTTCTATATATAGGAGTCTAAAGAGTCACAATATAACCCAGCCGACCTAACAATGATAATATAAAGCCACAAAAATAACAATAGAGTGATTCTATGGGACACAGTAATAACAATATGGGGACAACAAGGGCACAACAATATTAATAAGGGATACAACTACAATAGTAATGGGTAATCACTAGTATTATAGGGACCCAACATGCCCCTCTCCTTCAAAAAAGTGTTGTCCTCAATGCTTGAGTAGTTCTGGATGCTTTTGTATAAAATTCTCATCCTCCCATGTGGAATCTTCAGCGGATAAGTTCTTCCACTTGATAAGATACTCTGAAATTGATCGATTTTGTAGCTGTCGAGTTCTTGTTTCTGTGATTGCTTTTGGTTCCAATATAATTTTTCCTTCCTCGTCAAGTTCTGGCAATATTGTTTGAACTGGGAGCTTGTCGCCTATAACCTTCTTTAAACATGAAACATGGAAAACTGGGTGCAATCGAGAAGCTGCAGGAAGCTCCAATTTGTATGCCATAGTACCAATCTTTTGCAACACCTTGTACGGACCATAATACTTTGGTGATAATTTATTATCCTTCTTAGCTTGCTTGAGGGACATTTGCTTATATGGTTGTAGCCGTAGGAATACCCAATCACCTACATCAAAACTTCTTTCACTGCGATGTTGATCTGCCTGTTGTTTCATTCTATTCTGTGCCAACACGAGGTTATCCTTTAAGAGTTGGAGGACTTGTTGTTGATGTTCGATGTGATGTTCCACTGCTTGAACCTTAGAATTTTCTCTTAAATATGATGTGATGGATGGTGGCTGATATCCATAAAGTGCCATAAATGGGGTCATTTTTGTTGCTGTATGGAAGGAAGTGTTATACCACCATTCAGCCAGAGGCAACCATTTGACCCATTGTGTCTGTTTATCAGATACAAAGCAACGAAGATATCCTTCCAAACATTTGTTTACTATCTCAGTTTTCCCATCAGATTGAGGATGATAAGATGAGCTATGAGCTAACTGAGTACCAAGACAAGAAAATAATTTTGTCCAAAAATTTCCAGTGAAAATGGGATCTCTGTCACTTACAATAATCTTTGGGTTTCCATGTAGCTTTTGAATTGTTTCCATAAATGCAGTAGAAACTGTACTGGCTTTAAATGGATGTGATAATGCACAAAAGTGTGCATACTTGGTAAGTCTGTCAACTACCACCATGATGACACTCTTTCCCTCAGACTTGGGTAAACCTGTGATAAAATCCATTGAAACCTCCTCCCAACGTTGGCTTGGAATGGATAAAGGTTGTAATAGACCCGGTGTCTTAATTGTTTCAACTTTATTTTGTTGGCAAACCAAACATTCTGCCACAAACTTTTGAATATCTGATTTAAGGCCATCCCAAAAAAATTCCTTCTTAACCCTGTGGTAAGTTTTTAAAAATCCTGAGTGCCCTCCTAAGGGAGAAGTGTGCAATTCCATAAGAATCTTTTGTTTTAGCTGGGAATTCTTACAGAGGTATAAGCGATCTTTGTACCATAACGAATCATTTTGCCAGCTAAATGTATCAGACATACTGGAATCTTGTTGTAACTTTCGAATAAGTGCCCACACTTCTTCGTCATTCTTCCATTCCTCCCTTGCTTCGTTTATCCAATCTGGTTGGATAATAGAAATGGCGCACAACAATGCTTCCACATCCTCATCCTTTCTTGAGAGTGCATCTGCCACCACATTTTGCTTCCCTTTTTGTAGATGATTTCAAAGTCATAACCCAACATCTTTGTGACCCACTTTTGTTGCTCTTCAGAGGATAATCTTTGTTCTAAAAAGTATTTAAGGCTATCATGATCCGTTTTTACCTTGAAGTGTCTTCCCATTAGGTAGGGTCGCCATTTCTTAAGTGCATGGAGTATTGCCAACATTTCCTTCTCATAAATAGCTTTGTGTAAAAACTTTCCCTTGATTGGACGACTTTCAAAAGCAATGGGTCTTTCATCTTGCATTAAAACAGCACCAATTCCATTTCCTGAAGCATCACATTCCACAATAAAGGTTTTTGTGAAGTCCGGTGTAGCTAAGACCGGTGCTTGGCACATTGCCTCTTTAAGATGTTTGAAGGCCTTTTTTCTTGGAGTCCATGAAAATGCATCTTTCTTCAATAATGTTGTTAGAGGTGCTGCTATTCTCCCATAATTCTTAACAAACTTGCGATAATACCCTGTCAACCCGAGAAATCCTCGCAGATGCTTTATGGATGTGGGGATTTTCCATTCCTTAATGGCTTTAATTTTGCTAGGGTCTACCTTAACTCCTTCATGAGATACAATATGACCCAGATATTCCACCTCTTGTACTCCAAAGAAACATTTGGATCTTTTTGCATATAATTGTTTCTCCTCCAATAGTTGTAGCACCCTGTCAACATGTTCAACATGATCCTTCCAAGACTTGTTGTAGATTAGTATATCATCAAAAAATACTAACACAAATTTTCTAAGGAATGGTTTGAAAATGGAATTCATCAAACCTTGAAATGTTGAAGGTGCATTGGTAAGGCCAAAAGGCATGACCAAAAATTCATAATGACCCTCATGAGTTCTAAATGTTGTTTTCGGAATGTCTTCAGTCTTCATTCTGATTTGATGATATCCTGAACGAAGATCCAACTTGGTGAAGTAAATTGATCCATGCAATTCATCCAGTAATTCATCAATGACAGGAATGGGAAACTTATCTTTAATAGTGAGCTTGTTGAGCTCCCTATAATCCAGACACATGCGCCATGATCCATCCTTCTTGTGCACCAATACTACTGGAGCAGAGAAAGAACTTTGACTCGGTTGAATTATACCAGCCTCTAGCATTTCTGCAACCATACGTTCAATTTCACTCTTTTGGGCATAGGGATATCTGTACGGCCTGATGTTTGGAGGAACACTTCCTGGAATCAGATGAATAGCATGATCATGATCACGAATAGGTGGGAGACCTTTGGGAGTCTCAAATACCTTGGAATGATTGTCCAAGACTTTTTGGAGATCTGGAGAAATAGATGATTCCAATGTGGAAACATCTAGCGAACATAATTGTGCAATTACACCTCTTTGTTCCTTTTTTAGAAGCTTTGTCATACCGTTAGAGCTGATTATCTTTCCCGGTTTCCCTGCAATACCCCTTAATTCAACTTCCTTTCCTTCCATAGAAAATTTCATGAAAAGTTCTTGAAAATTAAAAGCTATTGTACCCAAGGATTGTAGCCATTGGACTCCTAGTACAACATCAACACCTCCCATTGGAATGGAAAGCATTGGGCTAGTCAATACATATTCTCCCATGGATAGCTTGATATTATGGCACTTTCCGAGAAATTTATTGTTCCTCCATTTGCAACCATCACTTGACACTCTGGTGCTGGATATAAGAAGCAATTCAATTCTTTTGCTACCTTACAATGAATAAAATTGTGGGTACTTCCTGAATCAATCAACACTATTACCTTTTTCTTCTTGATTTGTCCTTCTATCTTGATGGTTTGAGGAGTGGTAATTCCCGCCAATGCATTACAAGATATGGTCAGATTCATTTATTCTTTATCTAGGCTTTGTTCCTGGAGTATATACTCTTCTTTTGACCTTTCTTGCTCCTTTTCTTCTTCCTCTTCACAATCTATGTAGAATAATTTCTTCTCAGCACACTTATGACCTTTAGTGTATTTTCTATCACAACTGTAACAAAGCCCTTTTGCTCTTTTTTCTTCCAATTGTTGTGGTGTCAACCTTATAGGTTGTGGAAGACTAGGGGCAACAACACTTCCATCTTTATAGTTGTGAGTGGTATGCTTCCTGGTTGCCATAATTTTGCTTTCCATTTTTCTTGCTAACCTGAATGCCTTCTCTAATGAATCAGGTTCCCAAAGGCAAACATCATGTTGGATATTATCCTTTAAAGTCCCTATGAACACATCAATCCTATGCTCCTCTGGAATATTTTTTACCCTTATGTTCAATTTTTGGAACTCCTCAATGTGCTCCATTATTGAACCCTTTTGTTTGAGACTTATCAATTGGCTAAAAAAAGTGTTGCTTTTTGTATCCCCATAATGTGTTGTTAACTCTCCCTTAAAAATTTCCCAAGTGATAATTTGTTTACGAGAGCAAAACCATTGATACCATACAAACTGATTTGGTTCCAAATATAAAGTTGCAATACGTACCTTTTGTGTGTTTTGCACATTATTGAGATCGAAAAATTGCTCCATTTGTAATATCCATGTTGCGGGATCCTTGCCATCAAACTTCCTCATATCGATTTTTGGAATATGGTGGGTCTTCGATCCCACATTAGAATCTATGAAATCATGGTTAACATTTCTTTTGTTCGCATCATGAGTTTCCTTACTACCTTTTCACCATTAGTAAGTATTTCTTGTAGAAAATTTGTCAAATCTGTCTTCAAATCTGCCATGTCTCTCTTCAAATCTATCTTCAAATCATCAATCTTAGCTTCCACACCCTTTATCTTAGATTCCACGCCATTTATCTTAGCTTCTATTAGCTTTTGTGAGAGTGAAATTTGTTGCACTTGGTCTTGTAATTTTGATATATCATGTAGCATTTCTTCCTCTTCTTCATGAGTCATGCTAGAGCTTTCAGGTTGCTTACTAGGTGTTTTCATTTTCTTTCCTTGGGGCATCAGTTACTGATAAAAATGCTCTACTATTCCCTTTGAATTCCTTCAAAATAATTTTTCAAACCAAGCTTAAGCAAAAATTTAAAAAAATCTACACACCTTTTTTCACTTTGTAGGAGCTCAATATTGCCTCTGATGTATCTCTGTAATTTTGGATCATCCAGTTCTAAAATTGCAATTTGTAGTAGCCCTCTGTGTCCTCTTTCCAATGCCACCAGTTTGATTCCAATTGGATTCTCCAAGGAAGAGTTATGTCAAATCTCCCACAGTGACTTGATTATAGACTAGTTCAGTAGAGCAAACTTGTACGACGTGCCACGTGTCCCTGTTTCTACCTTTGGATTTAAAAAAGATATACAAGAAACTATAGCTCGTCCTCTTTCTATACCTTCTTACGAAATTTCAATCTGATGCTCAGAGAGAAAGTTATGATGATTTTCCCTAGGTCACCTGTTTGGAATGTAATTCAGGAGTCTGCAAAAAGACCAACTTCCTCAGATCATATCTCCGCAAATATAACGCAAAAAAATCTAAAATTTGGACCTGAGATTCAACACAATTTCTTCTCAAATTTTTTTTTTTTTAGCTTCTGAAACATCGTAGAAAAAAAGTTATAGCGAAAATTCCATAATGACCTGTTTGGAGCAGCAAAACCCTAGAATCCAAAGCTTTGATACCAAATGTTATGAAACCAGCTCAAGAAAAAGATAGAAAAGATAGATCAACGCCTTAGAATTCAGCCTCTTCGAGGGGGAAGCCTCCTTTAGATTACATAAATGAACAATTCTTGGATGATTCAAATGACAAAACCTCCTATCGATATATAGGAGTCTAAAGAGTCACAATATAACCCAGCCGACCTAATAATAATAATATAAAGCCACAAAAATAACAATAGATGGATTCTATGGGGCACAGTAATAACAATATGGGGACAACAGGGGCACAAAAATATTAATAAGGGATACAACTACAATAGTAATGGGGTAATCACTAGTATTATAGGGACCCAACAGTTGGATTCATTTCTTCTTTCTCCAAGGTTGGTTCCTAGTGTATATACTCTTCTTTTGATGTTTCTTGATCCTTTCCTTACTCCTCTCCACAATCAATGTAAAATAATTTCTTCTCAGCACACTTATGACCTTTAATGTATTTTTTATCACAATTGTAACAAAGCCCTTTTTCTCTTTTTTCTTCAAATTGTTGTGGTGTAACCCTTGTAGGTTGTGGAAGGCTAGGAGAAACAACACTTCCATCTTTATAGTTGTGAGGGGTAGACTTCCTTGTTGCCATAATTTTTCTTTCCACTTTGTAACAAAGCCCTTTTTCTTTTTTTTCTTCCAATTGTTGTGGTGTTGCTCTAAATAAGGTGTTGCTCTTTGTATCCTCATAATGTGCTATAATTTCCTCCATGAAAATTGACCACGTAACAAGTTGTTTACGAGAACAAAGCCCTTTATACCATAAAAATTGATCTTGTTCTAAATATGAAGATGCAATACATACCTTTTGTAACAGTGGTACACCATGTAGATAAAAATATTTCTCCATTTGTAGTATCCAATTTACTAGATCCTTGCCATTAAACTTCCTCATCTCGATTTTTCTTGTTTTTAGGAGCTCAATCTTCAAACCACTGTAACTCAGTAATTGTAGATCTCCAAGTTCTAAAATTTCTTCCTGCGGTAGCTCTATGAGTTCTCTTTCTAACCCCAGAAGTATGATCAATATTGGATTCTCCAAGGAAGAGTTATGCCAAATCTACCACAATGACATGAGTATAAACTAGTTCAGTAGAGCGAACTTGTATGACGTGCCGCGGGTCACTATTTCAACCTTAGCTTCTAGAAATGATACCTAAAAATACTACAGTCATTCCTCTTTTTGTAACTTCTTACGAAAATTCAATCTGATGCTCATAGCCATAGTTATGATGATTTTCCCAAGGTGACCTATTTGGAATGTAATTCGGGAGTCTGCAAAAACCCTAACTTCCTCAGATTATATCTCCGAAAATATAATGAGACAGGATCTAAAATTTGGACCAGAGATTCAATGCGATTTCGTCTCAAAAGGGTTTTTTTTTTAGCTTCTGAAACTTCACAGCAAAAAAGTTATAGCGAAAATGCCACAATGACCTGTTTGGAGCAGCAAAACCCTTGAATCCAAAGCTCTAATACCAAATGTTATGAAACCATCTCACAAAAAGATAGAAAATATAGATCAATGCCTTAGAAATAAGCCTCTTCGAGGGGGAAACCTCCTTTACATTACACAAACGAACAATTCTCGGATGATACAAATGACGAGACCTCCTTTCTATATATAAGAGTCTAAGGGGTCATAATATAATCAGACTCGACATAACAATAATACTGTAAGGGCATAATAATAACAATAGTGGGCTTCTATGGGGCACAATAATAACAATATGGGACTACATGGGTACAACAATATAATAAGGGGGTTTTACTAATAACAATAAGGGGTTACACTAGTAATATAGGGACCTAACAAATTCTATTTTTAACATGAAATCCCGAATTTTGAGAAAGGTTGTTCCAACCACCCGAAGCACTTTTTACAAACAGTTTGTTTTTATTTTTTCTATAAAGACCCTTTCGTGTCATTTTAGAATGGGTCATAAAATTGTATTAAATTAGATTGAAGAAGATAGCATTTATGCACTTCTTAATTTACTTTTGTAGAAGATAGGGATCAAGGTTCAAACTTGTTGTAAAGGGAATTCAAGAGGACTTGTATTTCTGTATTTTTTTGAAGTTTTCAGAATAAGAAGAGTGAACCAGACTGTTACTTCCGTAAGAGGATTCGAATACATATGGTACTTTTATCAATGTCCTTTGTTTCATGTTATGCAATTAAACAATCTTTCGATTCGATATTGTTGTTATATGTGAATGTTCATACAATTCTGCATTATATCACTTTTGAATAAGTTGGAATTGATATTCTATACGCATATCCTGACAATTGATGTTATTATGATATGCGATATGTTCTATATCACTTTGTTTAAAGTGATCATCATTCATGCTTAACTTTCTGTAGCCAAGTGATTGATCTTCATTAGCATTTGATTACCAGAAATCATTATAAATCGCATTGATATTGGATTACCTGGGTTATATATAGATCTATTTGTATACTTTCATAAGTTTATTGTCCAAACCATCTATCATTTTGTTATATATATTAAACACCAATTCATCAAAACACATTTTATTGGGAAATTGGTCCCATACTATCCAGTCGAAGCCACCATACCAAACGGAAAAGGAACTGCATTAAGGGCCAGACCGGGTGGTTATCCCCAATGTTGGTGCAACAATTTTTGAGGCATCAACATTTTTGGTGCTAGAAGGAGGGCCTGACTATGACTGGCAACTAAATCTAAACGTGCAGGCCATTCTAAGAGTAAAAATCCCTCACCATCACCTCCAACTTCTCGTTCGAATTCCAAATCTCATATTCCCAAACGAAAAGTTGAAAAGAAAAATATAGAACCCACTGCTGAAATCCTAAAGAAGCCAGACAGTTCTTCTTTTGAACCCCCTGAACTATAATCTTTGATCCACAAATTGCAGGGGATTTCAATATCTCAAGAAGAGTCTAAGTTATCCCAAGTCAGTGTCACTTCTCAATATATCCCGTCGCAACTGCTAACTAGAGCACATAGTGAAAAGCTTGGAATCCCACCAGTTTAATTCCCTCTACCAAATCGTAAGAGGGCTAAGAAGACACCATCAAAATCTAACAACCAAGTTCTTTCATCATCATCGTCCATTCCATACATATCATTGCAAGGTCACACACCCACTTCCCAACTCCAGATCGTGATTCACACAGGTACAAGAGCTACACCATCCTCTACCCAATCACCTTCACCCACTGCTTCACTCTCTTCTACTAATACCCCAACAATGGCACAGAATCAACCTCAGCCAAGGCCATGGACCAACCCAGGGGCTGTTACAATGGCTATACCTTTGACCCAATTTCCAGCACATCTAGAAAAATGGTTACCTAAATTTAACCTTGATAGTGGCCTGTTAGCTGAAGAACATATAAATAATTTCATGTTGTCCATTAATTTGAATGGAGTAGCAGAAGAAGATGCAGTTGTAAGATTATTCCCATATACTCTACAAGGAGCAACTGGATCATGGTACTTTTCGTTACCATCAGGCTCTATTAATAGCTGGGATGATTTTCAAGAGAAATTTTTAACTAAATTTGGAGATGATAGGTCTACAACAACTTTGATAAATGACCTCTCCAATTTGAAAGCCGAACCAAAATAACCCATTAAGGAATTCAACTCATGTTTCAATAAGCTATTGAATAAAATACCTAGGCATCCAAGCCTAGCGAGGAGGTACTAAATGAATGGTACATTTCTGCTCTACCTTCAAACATAGCCAACTTTGTTGATATAGCTGCCAAACCTACGTTAGCAAAAAAAATGAAAGAAGCAATCGTTGTTGAAAAACGTATCTTGGCCATAGAAAAGAAAAATGCACCAGAGGAAAGAAAATCCAAGAAAGTAACCTTTAGAGATTAATCAAAGAAGAAAGTAACCAATGATCCATATGACATGGAAGGCTTGCAGAAGGTTCTCAAAACTTTGTCCAATGAAATGGTAGAGATTAAAAAGAAAGTAGTTGAATCTTCATCCAAAAGACCATTTAGGAATTTTAAAAGAAATCAGCCAGAAAATTCTCAACCTCCAAACATTATATCAAATGCAGAATCTGATTTAGGTGATGATGATGATGAAGAAGCTGATACAACTTTATCAGCTGAAGAAACAAAGGAAGAAGAAATAGTTGAATGTCATGGAATGTGGGACTTTATTCTACCCAACTCTGATAACGAAAGTGAACAAGAAGCCCTACCAGTAAACACCAGAAGTAAAAGTATCATAGAGCCTAATCAGTCAAATCGAAAGAGGAAAATCTCAAATCCTATTACTAAAGAGAAAATTCCCATGAAGAAAACTCCAATTTCATCTCCCCAAACAAAACCATCTTCATCTATTCCTCCATCATCATTAAAAACTCTAGTAGTTTCAGATTTCGTGGACTAGAACATCGTTGAAGATATGAAGAAGACTCGAGCAAATATTTATCTGCATGAACTTAGCAAGCTCAAACAGCAACAAAAGTTGTTGCTTAAGGAATTAAGTACAGTACCTTCTTCTCCTCTACCAACTAGTGTATTATCCAAGGTTGCCAGAGGATCAAGTAGGCCACCATCTGATAAGGTGGATTCTACCGATGTCGTTTTAATTGGACATAGATCAAATTCTCATACCCCTCCTTTTCTTTTGACTTATGAGATCTACAATAGAAATTTTCATAACAACTTGATTGATTCAGGGGCTTCATCAAATATAATGCCAGCTTCGGTTTTCTCCAAATTAAATATTGAACCCCAAAAGTCTGCAGTTCATATTGTCCAATTGGATCAACTAAGGTTCAAGTTTTAGGACAAATAAATTCAGTTACTATTAGACTATCTGTTGATCCAAGGGTTGTTCAAATAATTGATATATTGATTGCTGACATCCCTGAGTTTTATGGTTTAATTCTTAGCAGAGATTGGTTTGAAAAACTTCATGGTTATATTTCAACTGACTACTCTCACATGTGGCTTCCTTATAATGGGAAGCCAAATCAAATTATAATCGACCGTGAAAAACACCTGACTCACATAGTAACAAAATTTGAAGAAGAAAATAAACCAGTAGCCTTTAATAATAATATTCTTGGAAACTATTCGAATGAATCATTTTTTGGGAACTTCAATGCTCAACAATCACCTTTTTTAGTTAGCAATGTCACATCACAAGTTGAGAATTTTTCACAGACCGATACTTCAAAGTGTGTTAATATTGTAGATAAACCTGTACATAAGCCTTTATTTTGGTCCTTGTATTTTGATGGATCTAAATCTAATGACAGTGCGAGAGCAGGATGTATTCTAGTTAGTCCTGAAGGAGGAAAGACAATGTTATCATGCAGGTTAGAATTTGGGTGTACCAATAATATTGCAGAATATGAAGCCTTGATTCAAGGTCTTTATAAATCAATAAGTCTTGATGTGAAATATCTGAAAGTGTTTGGTGATTCTGAAGTAGTTATCATCGCCTGAGCTAGTTTATTTCCGTTATCTATATAAGAATATTTCAGTTCTTGTATGTTAATGAAATAAATTTTATTTTGTTGTATCTCTATTGTTATGTTTATATATGTATTCTATTGCATTTCTCCATAGGTCTAAATTAGTGGTATCTAAGAAGTCTTCTTTTTCTCTATTTTTCTTTTCATGTCCCCAACAAGGTCAGGGTATAAGGAGTTAGGGCTCAAACTAGTTGAACCTTTGCAAGACTAACTTCACAAACCCCAACAACCTCCCATGGAGAAAGAAAATAAAGACGAGGGAGCAGGGGATACTTTCAAATATTTCTTAAAGAAGCCCTTGAGTGAAAAAGGAGCGCAATGATATAAAAAATTTCCCAGATCCTTTGATGACTACCCACAGGCAACACATTTTCATCGAGTAGCCACTCTAGAGGTGCCACTCCCTTTAAGGTACAAGTCAACTTTGACATTCCCATATTTGAAGGCCAGATAGATGCAAACATCATAGATAGATGGTTAAATCTGTTTGAAGGATTTTTTCAATTCATAATTTTTCCAATCAGGAAAATTTTTGAACTCCTCAAAGTTGCCACCCATGTCAAGGACTAGTGGGAAACCTACTATGAATAGAAGGAAAAGGGAGAACCCTCACTATTCTAAGACGCACCCACTTGGAATTCTTTCTAAGACACCATCAAGGAACAATATTACCCTGTCCGGAGCTATGAAGATAAATACATAAAGTGGACTACATTATGGCATTTGGTAATAACGTACTGTGGTTTTATACACAAGTACATCTAGGATGAGATGGGTTCCTAGACATCTCCTCGCTTGGTACCAACGATTGATACATTGTCAAGATCGAGCAGAAATTTAAGCAGAAGAAGCGAGACTTTGGATCTGCAAATCCGAAGCAAGGGAAAATTTCCCTTAAACTACAGAACAAAGGACAAAGCCAAGGCGGGGCGACCCATGACAACCCATTGAAGCCACAAGAAATGAACAACACCATGAAGACAAAGAGGAACACAAGAAAATGGTATGAGTTCCATAGCAGCCCCATTCACAATGCAAGTGAGTGTCAAGCCAAGAAGTCACTAGTGGTTGAGTTGAAGTTTTTCGAATCAAATTCATGTTCTGACTCTAAGTCATAACCTGACAAGGGGAACAACAAAGGGAACATATTATTGATGTGGAGCTTAGTGCTACTATTTCCACCATAAAGATCCAAAATATTGATCCTAAAAATCCAGAGGAGGGGGGCATCTCTTTCACTCATAGATGTGGGTGAAGGGTTCTCCATTGTGTTTCATTGTCAAAAGGAGGAGCCAAAAGAACCTCATTTCAACAGAGGTTCTAAAGCAGTTGGGCCTAATGACCACACCACATCCTTAGCCGTACAACATTGGGTGGCTTCTCCAAGGAAGAGGTCTTTGATCAATAGTTCCACCTTCCCTATAGCATCAAGCCCTTCACACATGAGGTACTATGTGATGTTGCTCCTATTGAAGTTTGTGATGCATTATTAGGCCAACAATACTTGTGGAAGTGTCATGATGTGTATGAATCTAGGGATCACACTGCTATTATTACTTTGGGAAATAAGTTATACAAGATATTGAAGATAGCACTGCCTACTGTCATCTCTTTGATCTCTGTGAAGCAATGCAGTAAGATAATTTCCTAGACCGAGAAATTTTTCTTCCTTATGATTTGCCCTCAAGGAAAGATGAATATTTTGACCACATCCACGACCTGAAGATAGGGCTTCTCCGCATGGTAGCAACAGATGGATAAGGTCGTGGTGTAGTACAAGGACATCTTGACCTCATAGAGGGGTACCCCTACACTTTCAGGTCAAGCAATCCATCAATTTGACTCTTGGTGTGTCGCTACCCAACAAACCGATATATCGATGCTCTATTATGGAGAACGATGAAATCAAGAGGAAAATTTAGAGTTGTTGCATAAAGGGCACATTAGGCCACGTTCATCACTATGTGAGAGCCCGATCATGTTGGTACAGAAGAAGGATAGGAATTGGAGACTCTATATTGATTATTGGGCACTGGATAAGATCATCGTTCAAAATAGGTATCCAATCTCACAGATTGATGACCTTATGGACCAGCTCAAAGGGGGGAAATATTGCAGCAAGATTAACTTGAAGTTTGGCTATTACTAGGTACTAATAGAACCCTCAGCTGTGTGGAATATTTCCTTCAAATCCAAGGATGGATTTTTCAAATGGTTGATCATGCCTTTTGGGTTGACGAATTTCCCTGCAACCTTCATGAGGCTGATGGACGGCATCTTGTGGCCCTTCACCAACTTATTTGTGGTATTGTATTTGGACGACATCCTGATCTTTAGCCAAAATTGGGAAGAGCACCTTCACCATATTCGACAGGGCCTCGAAACACTGTGTCAACATAGGTTTTGTGCCAATTTAGAGAAATGCACTTTTTGTATGACCCAAGTCTAATATTTAGTGCACATCATTGATGAGTAGGATGTGCATATGGACCTAGCCAAGATATAAGTTATTCGGGATTGGCCAGCCCCAACCACTCTAATAGAGCTCTAAAGATTTCTGAGTCTTGCCAATTTCTACTGCAAGTTCATGTTGGGTTTCTCTCATATCACTTGGCCTTTGATTCAAGTGACCAAGGGTGAAGTGAAAGAAAAGTTATTTTGGTTCAAATCCCAACAGAAGGCATTTTTTTAGTTGAAGCATAACATCTTCTTTGCAGCAGTGCTCACATTTCCAAACCTACAACAAACATTTGAGATTGAGATAGATGCCTCTGAATATGTTATTGGTGTAGTTCTTACTCAGGTGGGGCATATGGTGGCATATCATAGTGAGACACTTCCAGACACATTCTGAAAGTACCCCACCTATGACAAAGAGATGTATTCCATTCTGTAGACCTACCGACAATGGAAACATTACATTCTAGGAAATGAAACGGTCGTCCACATAGACTACCAACCCCTACACTTCATATAGACATAAGGGAAGTGTTAGAACGATCACCATCAGAAGTGGTCCACATACCTGTAATAGTTCCATTTGAACAATAAGTACAAGAAGGGCAACACAAATAATGTTGCAGATTGCCTTAGTGGACTATTGTTCATGGCATTAACCATTTTGCTTGCCTCTTGTGGACACAAGACTTTAGAATGGCCACATATTTACAAGAGTGATTCAGAATTCCACACCACATACCAGATGATCCAAGAAGGTAAGAAGGTTCCAGACACTCACCTCCAAAATGCGCTATTATGCCACTTGGGAAACCTCTATGTACCTTTAAGTGAGTGTGCCAAGATGATTTGGGAGGCACATTATAGTCGATTCATTGGAAATTTTCCAGTAGAAAAGACAGTGGAAGTACTGTAGAAGTATTTTTAATTTCCAAAACTTCAACAATATGTTGGGAAGTACATTAGATCTTGCATTGTCTGCACCATTTCAAAACCTACAATCAAGAAGCAAGGCCTATATACTCCTTTTCCTACTCCTAGTTAGTCCTAGGATTCCATCTCCATGGAGTACATGTCGATCCTTCCTTCTACCAAGCATGGAAAGGATTGTGTTTTCATCGTCATCGACAGATTGTCTAGGATGGCCATTTTGGCCCCCTGCAAGAAGAGTATCTCAACAGAAGACCCTAGTAAACTCTTCTTTGAATTAGCATAGTTACACTTTGGGATCCCATAGTCCATTATCTCAGATTGGGACAGTCGGTTCCTAAGTGAATTCTAATAAAGCCTCTGGTTGTTATTGGATACCAAGCTCACTATGACCATGACCTTTCACACCCAAACTGATGGCCAAATGAAGGTCATCAATAGGATAATCGTGCACATCCTCCACATGTACAACTCAAGGCACCCAAGCACATGGGAATATAAGTTCCTCTATGTTGAAAACATCTACAACGGGGCTCTCCAAAACTCAACTAGCCATAACCCCTTTCGGGTGTGACTGGGATTCTACCCATTATGTCCCATTGATGTCGCCATACCATTTGCAGCTACTTAGGAAAATTGATGTCGGAGCCAATGGTGATAGGGATAAGAGCTTCATTGAGTGCATTTAACACATCCTATAGTAGGTCCATGACATATTAGATAGAGAAAATTCAAAGTACAAGCAGCGTCATGATCAACATCGGGTGCCACACAAGTTCCACGTGGGTGACAAAGTTTGGTTTCATTTGCAAAAGGAATGCCTCATTGGGCCCCACTGCAAGTTTAACCCACTCTGATATGGGCCTTACACCATCACTAAGGATGTAGGGGACAATGATTTTGAGCTAATCATTCCACAATTCCTTGGACTGGACCCAGTATTCAATGTGGACCAACTGCGGCCATACTTTCCCCCATTGTTGGACAAATCCGACATTGCTGAGTAATTGAAACTAATAGAGCTCAATCCAAGGTGTATTGATCAGGCCAAAACTGATAGGATTATGGACACATAGATAAATAACACTCACTGGTAAAGGATCCAACTATATCATGTGGTCAAAGCAGGCCAACTCCTTCACTAGGGCAAGCGGGTCACCAAGGACCAAGTTCAACATAAATTTCCTCACCTCATGGAGTCTCTGCATGCAATGGGGACCATTTCTACCTAAGGGGGGGTGGATTGATCTAGGTGGATATTGGTGGCCACACACCTATTCCACCTAAATATCTTGTTGGTTTCATCAGTTTCCTTAATTATAGAAACATTTACTATTTTTAGCCGTTTTTCAGGTCTTGAACTTTATAGATGTTTTGACCCCCTAAACGACATTTTTTTGAGGTCTAGTGAAAGCCCATTTCCATAGGTAATGGCCTTCTACAAATCCTGTAGTATTCGAAAAGATCTTTCTAATGAGGTATCGTATGCACCAAACAAAGGTCATATGACCAAGTTACGACCCCGGGAAGTTGGCTGCCCAACTAACCCCAACGAAGCTCACAAACTCTTGGTTTTACATATCCTAGGGTTAGTTTTTTGGTTTTTTAGGGTTTCCCTTTTTTGTTCAATAATAAAAATTCCCTTGCGCCTCATTATATCATAGTTCAGAGGTAGGTATCTTCTCAGAGATAAACTACCATTGCCCAAGCTAGTTTATTTCCATTATGTATGTAAGTATATTTCAGTTCCTTGATGTTAATGAAATGAAGTTTTATTTCTGATACATCTACATGTTTATGTTTATATTTGTATTCTGTTGTGTTTTTTCATAAGTCTGGATCACACATGCACCATGGATACTCTTCCTAGAAGAGATACTCTTTATTTTGTGAGCTAACCCATGGGGGATTTGAACTGGTAACCTATTGCAAGGAGTTCCTCAATAATGCACCCATTCACTGCCAATCCAAATCCCATGGGATTATTATAAGAGATAATTATTGATTTCTTAGTTACAAAATATTCTAGAGGAGAATTTTCATTGTTATCTATAATACCACCCTCCTGATAATTTTACACATAGTAAATTCGATAAATGCAACATACTGATTTATTTAAGAAATTATTATCATTTAGTAGTAGCTATTTGTTCAATAACACCCTCATGAAGGAGTTTGTGATGAGTACCTCAATCACCTTATAATTTCTTAGTAAATAAATTAGAAACTATGCATTTATTTGTGAATTTGGTGCTCATCTGGAACTTACGAACATTCATGCACCATATATGTTAATACAACATATTAAGTGCTATTGAAGTTTTAGTATTTATTTTCAAGTGTGTTGGTATATTGCTAAATGTGTTGTCTGATTGATGTCAAGTTCAGGGGGAGAATTTTGAGTGTTCATGTTGTCATTGATGTTAAGGCCATGTAGAAGTCAAGTGGATTAAGATCATTGAGAAGGTCGAGTGATGGGTCAAGGCCCACATAACAAGTTAAGTCAAGCTCAGGAGGGATTTACCTAAAGCCTCAAAGTTCATGTAGATGTCAAGTTATCAATGGAAAAAAGCATGGAAGAAAAGCTCATGATGGATTTCCCAATAAATTTAACTGCAATGAAGGCCAAACACTAAGGAGGTAAAGAATTTGATCATCGCTCTTAGTCATTAAGGGCCATGATATAGAACTCGAGGACTAGGTCCCTAATCGATCCATTAGGTAATCAACCCTATCACACAAGGAAATAAAACCAATTTAAATTCCCTGATATTTGAGATCTAAGATCAAATCATGGCCATCAGAATGTGGAGGAAAATATCAGGAGGGTAGCACAACTAAAAAACCCAAGCCTTGAGATATGAGACTATTACACACATTGAAAGATAGGTGGAAGCTCCATGTATATGATAAAGTGGTAGTATGTGGCTTAGATGATGACATGCTAGCTATGCACGGGACATGTGGCAGGTGGATTTATAATTTTTGGGTAGCCAAATGGGTAGATGGTGAATGAAACGTGGTAGTCACACATGTTTATGAGGAAACACGGTAAAGTATCAGTAGTTGTAATAGGTGATATGTATGCATGAGTGGTAGATGAGGTGGCTCATGGGTTCCTCACTAGAATCCCTAGTTCAAGGATGCTGTAACCAGTAGTGGTGCAATTGGTGAGCGACAGTTGGCAGACGAAGAATTTTCCATCTTCTATAAAAAATGAGAAAGTGGCATTCTCGTCTATCAGACCACTAGAATAAAGAGTTGTAAATACCATAATGAGAAATGGCCAGTGGGTGAAAAATGACACATGGTGAGTGGTGGTCAGTAAGCAAAGAAATTTTTATCATCTGCATCAACTAGGAAAGTGACATTTCTATCCATCAGAGCACCAGGGTAGAGGGATTTTGCAAACAATGATGGAATGTGGCAGAAAAGATATGAGTGTTGTTAAATGCTAGGGTCACAACTTCCAGTCTAAAATGGATTGACAATAAGCACCTATGGAACTATCCACCATCAAAAACTTGATCTTGGACCTTAGAACTTAAGCTCTAAAACAAATCGATATGCCAATCCTCTAAGAAATTTAAGACTTGGGTCATAGCCCCCATTTCTTACTGCTAAGCGTAAGTGCTTGGGAGCTCATCATACATTAATACCTCAGTCTCAGATTTTGACTTTAAAAATGTTCGATGGTATTCTCAACCTGTAAGATCAAGGATAAACTTGTTAAGGCTTATGTTCTTTCCATAGGTCACACGGGGCAGGCATAAGTGCTCAGCGCAATTATGGGGACATAAAATTTTATTGTTTCAGGAAATTTGTCAATTAAATTAAGTGATCAAGAAGCTATAAGCCCACTCCTAAGAGACGTGGCATATGAAAAACATGTGAATGGTTTCTAGTTTGACTAAAGGGAACTTGGCACCATTTGAATTGTAAAAACTCTATGAATGAGGAGGTTTCTAAGAGAAAGGTTGGATAGAAGGGAGCATGGTGCGTTGAACTATTCAAGAAGAAAAATTAATCCAATCAACCCATGATACCATGGGTCAATACAATGGTCCACCTCCCATGGTAAATAAAGGCCAAACGTTAGAGTACTTCGGTAAAATATAAAAAAATTATGGGTGAAAAAATCATCAAAATAAAATTAGGTCGAAACTGGTTGAGGATGGGAGCTTTGCATCTATATAAGGAAATAAAAAAGGCATGAAGTAATTCACATGTAAATTAAAAATGTAACTATTCTAGAAAAGTAGAGAAACTAAGTCAACTCATGATACCATGGGTGAAATCCATGGGTTAGTACCCATGGTAATAAGTGTAGTAAAACTATAAATGTAAATCGATGAGTAGGAGTTCGGTCCACATGTATAGGCACATCTAAATCAAGAAAAATAGAGAGTAGAGAAACAGAGTGGTGATGTCGTGCAACATTTGGTATAGATCTGAGTGCCAAGTTTAAAATTAGAGATGTGTAGAGGCACAAAGATCAGATTAGTTGAAAGTTGGACCTACTATGAAAATAAATAGTGTAGATTTTAATTGTTGTCTAAAAATAAAAGAGCAATGTCTAATTCTGGAGCCATAAATATGAGTTTGAAAATTATTGAAAGAGAGATCAGACTGGTTAAAGAAATTCAAAGCTTGCAAGTCGGGGGTTGGTACCTCCAACAAGTTAGCGCTTGAATATAGTGAGAGTTGGTGCTTCCAAAAAGTGGGTGCTTGCAAGGAAATTTGGGTTCATGATTCCCTTAGATTGGTTCCTACAAAATATAATGTAAAATGAAGTTGGTCCTTTCATTTAATCAAAAGAAGTTTTGTAGTTTTCTCTCCTATGGGTCTCCACATAAATATCATGTATTCAAGGTCTGTGTGATTAATGCATCGTTTTTTTCTTGAATTAAAGCTTTATTGGCTAAATAATTGTTAAATATATATATATAATTGATTCAATGGCCCCTCTCAATATTATCTTTGTTTATAGCCATTGTTATCAAAGTAGTTTCATTCCACAATAATCTAAAAATTGGATGGTAGATCTAGATCATGGCTAACCAAGATGGAAAATTCAATAACAAAGCTCTTATTTTCAATGGAATAATTTACTTGTTTTTGAAGGTAAGAATGAAAATTTACCTAATGTCCCTTGGTGCAGATGTTTGGTATGAAATATTGAGTGACTATGAAAAGCCACTTGCGCTGATTCACAAAGATAAAATGCATAATTTTACTTATAATGTTGAAGCAATGAATGTAATCCAAAGTGGATTTTCATAATCTCAATTCATTGAAGTCATGCACTACAACACAACCAAAAAGATGTGGGATAAGTTGTAGAATTTCTACGAAGGAGATAACAAGATAAAAAATGCTAAAGCCCAAGTTTATAGAATGCAATCTGAATCACTAAAGATGAATGAGGACAAGGACAGAGAAAATTTCCTTCTTTGTCTAAATGAAATAGTTAACACTATAAAAGGTCTTGATGAAATCGTGAATGATTCCATAATAGTTTAAAAGGTGTTAAGATTTATTCCTACCATATTCAACACCAAAGTATCATCTATTGAGGAGATGTAAGGTATCAATAGTTTGACAATGGATAAACTACATGGAACATTATCTTCCTATGAATGAGAACCACAAATAGTAGATCTCCATCAAGGGAAGCCACCTTTAAGGTTAATAAGAAGACCAAAGAAGATCAAGGAGACTCAAGCTATGGATTTGAGGAAGAATAAGCCAAATTTGTTAAAAGATTGAAGAGAGAGTCTAGCAAATACAAAGGTAAGTTTCCTTTAGAATATTTCAATTGTGGAAAAGTTGGTCAATATACATATAAATTGCCACGTAAGAAAGAAAACAATGAATATAAAAATAAAGAAAAGGATGAGTATATGAGAGTCAAGAAGGAAAGAAATTTAATGAAGAAGAGTTGGTATACTCAAGAAGACAACTGCCCCTTAAAGAATGAGGATGAGAAACCTTCTGATGAAGGGAGAACAAATGATTTCATGTTCATGGCTATAGAAACCTAAGAAGAATTTGTAGTAGATTATGAATTATCTGAAGAAGAATTTGTAGTAGATATGGAAGGAGAACTAGTCAGTGCCTTAGAATAAATACATAGGCTCAAGAAGAAAAACAAGAAACAAAAAGAGTGGTTGATGAAATATGAAAAATAAAGGGATGAAACTATAGACTCACTATCTTCTTCTAAAGGTGGAGTTGGAGGAAGACAATAATATTAAATACATTTTTTTAGAACAATTGGAAGAGAAATGGGAGGAATGTGAAAAGTTGGAGGAAGATGTTGTCTCTATTAGAAAAGGCCCAAGTTCAACTCAACCAGAACCTAAGATCTGTTAAAGGATCAAAGAAATTGGATGAAATCTTGAGTGTTCGGATATATCTCCTCATTAAAATTGGTCTTGTTTTTGAAGGAGAGACAAGCACCAAGAAATTTGAAGGAAAAAAACATATGGCTACAAGGGGAAAATTATACTCAATTATATGGTAGTAATGCAACACATCCTAATCATCCATTCTTAGGTAGGACAACCTACTTGGCTCAAGCATGAAACTCATCAAGCTTGGGAAATGAAGATTTTGGAGGCCATCAAGCATAGGGGTGTCATAGTTTTTTTGGTGCAATCACATTGCGATGTGGATTTTATAAGAATTTCCTCTATTTGTTATTACATGGCCATTTTCAATTAAATCCTAGGTCATAACATTCCATACTTTTTGTGGCATTGTAATGAAAAGCGATTGTAAGAGATACATTCATAGTATATTAGAATGGAGAAAGCCTAGCTCATAATGCAATCATATCTGTGTTCTACCTTTACTTACCAAATTATACTAAGTTCAAGGATGTAACTTATTATTCAAGTGTGAAGTATAGATAGAACATACACAATTTATAACATTCATTTATAACCAATACAAGGCTTTTCTTAGCTCAAATGGAATCTCTTATCATGAATAACTTCTTTCCTAGTCATTAACATTGGTCATGATAATGGAAATGCAATAGCACTAGTTATATTCACAAATCCATGCCTTTCATATATATATATATATATATATATATATATATATATATATATATATATATATATATATATATATATATATATATATATATATGTCTCCAACAATGGTGCCACAATGGTGCCCTTTCATTTGTGACCTTTCAATGTTAATTATAAGTTCAGAAGTACTTAAACATAGTTAGCGATCAAACACGAAAATTACATAGTACCTGTTTTTTTGAGGTAACAAAAAATCACCTGATTTTGAAAAGTAGTGATTCAGAATACACCTTTTTTTGGGAGCATATTTTTGCCACTTTAAATTTTCTTATATATCAAGTATGAACATTGTTTAAAATATTAGTGATTTTCATGCCTATTTTGAAAAATGTTGATGCAGCATCAACACATTTTTTTTTAGTGCTTATTTTTGACAATTTAATTTTTTTTTAAGTATGAATTTTTTTTAAATTTTAGTGATTTTCATCTTGATTTTGAAAAGCTTGATGCAACATCAACCCTTTTTGTTTAGAGGACTTATCTTTTACAATTTAATTTTTTTAATGTATTAAGTATGGAATATTTTTAAGAGTTAGAGATTTTCATGTTGGTCAAAAAAAAAATGACAAAAAAATAAAATATATAAAATATAAGAAAAAGAAAGAAAAACCCATAAAAATGGAAAAGAATGAACAAAATTAACCTCTCAAAAAATAAAATAAAATAAAAAGACAGAAAAGGAAAATAATTTTAAAAAACAAATAATTTAAAGAAAAAAAAAATCAAAATCATGTTTTATTTTCAAGTAAAAAAATAAATAAAAAAACAACATTATTAAAACAAATAATAATTTTCTTTCTAAATAATTAAAATACAAAAATTCAAAATAAATCAAATACAAAAATTTAAAATAATTAAAATTATATATATATATATATAGAAAGAAAATTAAAATTGAACAAAATAAAAAATATATATATATTCAAATTTAAAAAAAAAAATATTAAAATTTAAATTTAAAAATAAAAACAAAATTAAAAAAAAAATAACTAAAGCAACAAAAAAAATAATAAATAATAAAAGGAATTCCTCTCCAGTCACCCGAGTAGGGAGGCCGATTCTGGCAATTAGCCTCCCCACCTAGATGGATGTAGGGAGGCGATTTTCAGAATCAGCCTCCCCACCCAGGTGGCTGTGGGGTGAGATAAATTCCATATTTTGTTTTTTAATTTTTAATTTTTATTATTAGTTTTAGTTTTTTTAAAGATCTTAATTTGTTTTTTTATTGTTTTTCCCAAAAAAAAAAAAATTAAAAAAAAAGCGTTTTAATGTTTTTTTTCAATCTTTTTAAATATTATTTGAAATGTTTTTAATTCTTATTTTTAATATTTTTAATTATTTTTAATGTTTTTTTTCGATAATTTTTTTTTTTTATTCTCCATTTTTATTTTTTTCAATTTTTTTTAAGTTTAATTCTTTTAAATGTTTTATTTGTTTTTTTAATTATTGCTTTTAAATATTTTTTAATTTAATTTATGTCATCAATTTTTATTTTTTTTTGCGTAATTTTGATATTTTGTAAATTAATTTTGTTTTTGTCTTTTTTATGTTTGATTTTTTTTTGGGTCATGTTTTTTATTTTATTTTTATGTTAAAATATATTTTTTTATTTACTTGCTATTATTTTATTTTATTTTATTTTATTATTTTTTTTTTATTATTTTTTTCAATGTTTTCATATTCTCAATATATTTGATTGGATATATATGTCAAAATAAAAATATGTAGAAGTAAAAGTCTAGGAGAACAACTTTTTGTTGATGGTGTATTTCCTTAGGGGTCGATAGACAACAATTTTTTTTGCATAATATTTAATATGTTTATTAGTTTCGATTTATTACATTCAAAAAAAAAATTAATTTTAATATTAATTATTATTATTATTATAATATATGACAATTATATCTATATATAGGGGTCGATAGGATTCTGAAACGACAATTTTTTTTGCATAATATTTAATATGTTTATTAGTTTCAATTTATTAAATTCAAAATAAATTTATTATTATTATTATTATTATATATGAAAATTATCTATATCTATATATATATATATATATATATATATATATATATATATATATATATATATATATATATATAGATAGATATATATGTGTGTGTGTTAAAAATGCAAATTTCAATTTATTTTTTTTTTGGTAAGCACCCACAGGGGATTTGAACCAGTGACCTATCGCAAGGAGTGCCTTAACAGTGCACCCATTCACCGTCAATCCAAAACTCCATGGGCCAAAATATTAAATTATTTAGAAATAAAATATTGAGACAAATTTCAAAAAAAAAACAAATGTTTTAATCCAAAGAGTATCAAAAACTCTAAAATCACATATAAATTCTTTTGTTTAACTAAAGTATTTTCTATCCAGTCACTTCAATACATTATATAAAAAAGACATTATATTTAATAAATTGTTATTAATATAATAAACTTAAAATAAAGATAAATTAATATAAACTAAATGGTAACATTTTCTTAAAATAATATTAACACCATGGCTGAAAATTGTTGGAATTTTAAGGATTTTCATAGAGGTGATATTTTATCTTTAATGTCATCCTTGGAATTTTAAGGCTTTTCAGAGACATGATATTTTATCTTTAATACCATACCTAAAAATAGTTGGAATTTTAGGACTTTTGATACTTTATCTTTAATGTCATGTTTATTGTTGGAATTATCTTTAACGTCATTATTAAATGATGTTGACAATTTACCCCGAAAAAAAAAAAGACGTTATTCCAACATCAACCTTTTTCATTGTGTTTTTTGCACGCAAAAAAATTGGCTTTTACTTCCATTTTTTTAAAATGTTGAAAATTTACCCCAAAAAAATATGCTATTCCATAATCAACACTTTTTGTTTTCAGGTTGGTTTTTCATGTTTTTTTGGGGTTTCTAGGCTAGAGTACCCATTTTGAGGTAATAGTTCTTGCTTGATCAGTAACTATGTTCTTATATCATTCATCACACTCATATAATTCAGTTACATTTAACCCTATATGGATTTCACTCCTTTTTATTCAAATTGTTTGGGAAATGCTTTGCTAACTCAAGTTCGAAAATCCTTGGCCAATGGTTGAAACTGTTTGTTGGTGGAATAGCTCCTTTCAGTTGTGGCAAAAGAATTCCCAAATTAGAAAAAGGAAAAATTGTGCACTTATGGCCACAAAAATGATACTTCCTTGTGGACAATTTTAATTTAGAAGTAAATAAAAAAGAAAAAAACAAATATTCCACCCCAAATTTGAAGAACAAATAGTTGTTAATACAATTCAATCTAAAATTAAATGTTGTATTCAAAATAGATCTCATTGAAGAGAGAATAGACCATAAGAAGTCATGATACAATATTAAGAGTCATAATTTGGTTCACAATTGACATAAAATTTATAATGTAAGTGGAATCACCATTAACAAATTGACAAGTGATGAAATAATCTGGAAAAAATCCATACACATGCACAAAAAATAGGCAATGTTGACTCTTAAATTAATTCTCATTTCTATTGAAACTTAGAAAATTTTGTTGTAAATCTATCCCATACAATAAAAAATGAAGCTTGTTTGAGGCCAGGAAAAGTTGACCAACATTTCAGTTTGGTATAAATGTCTATAATATGGTAAATAAATTTTGTTTCGTAGCCATCTTTAGCTACATGTCTTGCAATTGATTGAGGCTTGAGATTATGTCACGTATATTACAATAAACAGGTTATGCCATTTTGTTGTGGAGCATGAATTACATCTGTTCATTTAAGGTTATTAACAAAGAATGCAACACATAGAAAACATGGTGAACCCTTGGTTTGAAGTCACCATTAACATCACTATATTAGGTACAGGTTTAAAGACTATAGGGGAAGTGTGGTGTTAAGAAAGCATAGAAACGTGACATGTTTCCACCATATCTCTAACCTCTCCTCATGAGTGTTTTTTGTAACTAACCAATTGATGCATGAGTTCCCTCATGAAGAAATAACAATAGTGAACAAAGATGAAAACTCTGTAAAATTTCTATAGAAAATTCAGCAATTTCTGTAAACTTCTTCACATACCACCCATAGACAAAAGCAAACATAAGTTCACATAACACCCACAAACCAAAACCCATAGAAAAATACGATAAATGCACCAAAACCCACATAAGAATTCGCTCAGTGGACTACAATTCCCAACATATTGAATGGGTTGATAAACACAATGAAAATTGTAGCTAGTAGGATAAAAAATCAACATGAGATCCAACCACAAAGCCACCGCCATGTAGTTGGCCATACCGCAACACCTTACTAAATATTTCCATGCCCAAATGTTGCTACAACAATCGACCAAACCCCAACACCTTGCCAAATATTACTTACAATAGAGATGCAAATGATGTGGTTAAACAGAGAGGAAATTGTAAAAATCCATAAGAAATTCATAGTGAGAACCCTCATGAAACCCCATAGGAGTGCGAAAACTCGATGTCGACCACTAAACTGACTGAAATCTCCCACAAGGTCCAATGCAGATGAAAAAACCAACTGCTAGTGTGCTATAGGCATGGAACAAAAAACCATGAAACAAGAAACCACCAGTGTGCTACAGTGATGGAACAAAACCCATGAAACAAGAAAGCATCAACCACCATAGAAACCATGGTAAATCACCACGAACTAGGAGAAACAATGACCTAAACCCAAAAACGCAATGAGAGTTCAAGCTAGACTAGAGGAGGAGGTCGGTCAAACAAGTATCAGGAAGTTGAGTTCCCTCACATTGGGCCCGAACAACATTACACAGGTTTTCAAACGCCTTCCAAAAACCACCCTAAAACAATGTGGAAAATCACATAGAAAAGGGTGAATTAAAGTTCCCACCCACCACGACGGTTGACACTGCCACCTCTACATGTGTCACACCAACGATTATGCATGGAAGTTGTCATTTGGTGTCATGGCAAGGAGGGCACGCAAAAAATAGCATCCGTCCCCTAAATATGTCATCGCATAAATCGATTTTCATCAATCCCTTGAGGTACCATTATTGTTAACCTCCTTTATGGCATTGATCAATGGGTGATGTCTAGAATGGTGGTGTTGTTTGTACTAAAGGCGTTGAATATGAATAATATTATGAAAAACAAACAACGCAAGTGCGTGGTCCCTCTTTTTCTACCTCCCATGGCCAAATACATTGAATTTGGTGAAGTGTTATCCAGATCTATAAATCATATTATTTAGGCGATGAAAGATTTTTTCGTTCACTTGTAAGTGCCGACACAATTCGGGATGTTGAAAGTCGTAGTTGATTGTGTGCAGAAAGGAGAAATTTTATTTGAAGCACCTCGGGAAAAACGTGTAATTCGAATCTCAAGCATATAAATTCTTTAAAGAAATGTTTATATCTCTTACAGAGTCCATGTCCAAATTTCCCAGTGGTTTCTCTTTCGATCTCCACGACCTTTTCTCCTTTTGACGAGCTATATGATCATCTTTCTCTCTCCTAAGAATTATTTCTACTATATCTAAATAAATCTAAACCTAATCTAGCACCTCTAGATGATATTTTCCAATAAAAAATGGAAAAATATAAAATTGAAATGGGATAGTGGTCCAGTATAAGGTTTGACATAAATCTCAACCTTGTAATCTTAAGTATGATGAAGAATATCCAATGGAGGTTTAGTTTTGATTATCAATAATGATTAAATATATGGTGGGCATTTAACCTTCACAGAGTATTTAAGGAATATTTTTAGTAATAGGAGGGTTGAGATTTATTTCAAAGATAGTTACATCTTTTTTCTTTTAAATTTAACAAGTCCAGATTTATTAATATAGATCTACTAAGTTCCAAGAAGATCAAATACCAATTCACTCTAAAAGAGGTTGGCACCTCAAGAGATTTGATCCCTCTCTGTGCTTGGTAGATTCAAAGTTAAGATCTCTCTCTCTCTCTCTCTCTCTCTCTCTCTCTCTCACTATATATATATATATATATATATATATATATATATATATATATACCATTGTAAAGACCTTGGGCTGTGAAAAACTAGAGACAAAAAGCTGCGAATAACTATTTTACCTCAATTTTATTTTAATTATTAATTTGATTTGATTTTTATTTTTATGTAATTTGATCGAGTTAAAGCCCCTAGGGATGTGGCCTGATGGTGAACGAGTGTTGCTAAGGATTTCGTGCCATGGTACAAATCACATGTTCAATCTTTACTCGTGCTCTGTTCTTGGGCGTGGGTGGTTTCACCTTGGTATTAGAATGGTAACTAACAAGTATCAACCCAGTGTCATGCAAGTATGAGAACCATTTCTACAACCCACGAGTATCGACCCAGTGTCATGCTAGTATGAGAACCATCGTGTTACCAATTCATCAAGATAAAAATAAATAAAACATAAATAATTTGATTTAGTTAAAATGTTTAACAAGACACTTCTTGGTACAATTAAGAAAAAAAATCATATGCACAAGTGTCATTGAATTCATATTAATTATATGGCTATATTTGTATTCCTTTTATAATTAATAATAAAATAAAATTTAAAATAAAATTATAATTTAGTTAATTTTATCATTTTGTTAAATGAGGAGATAAATGTCTTGATACTTACTATAGATTGATGCTTATCAATGTTTATCAATCATTTAATTTATATGCGTATATTCATTAAATTAAACAATTTAAAACCTTATTTAAAAAAAAAAAAACACAATTATATGAAACCATAATAATTAATATTTTTAGAATTTTATTTTCAAATAATTTTTTATTAATAAAATATAGTCAAAATATTTATTAATGTTAATGACAATATAGAATAATTATTGTTATTAATGTTAATGACAATATAGAATAAGAGCATCGAGGATGAAAACCACTTCCTCTTAGAGTGCCTTGCGTACAACCACATTAGATCTTAGTTTCACAATCTTTGTTACAATACTGACCTTCCTAGCCTTTTACAATGTCAAAATTATAGTGAGCTCGAGAGGCTTCTCTCCAAGCTTTTTGAGCATAGGAATAAAATCTTAAATCAAAATAAATAAGTTATTTATTTAGGTCCGATAGATTGGTCTCAGCGAACGTTAACCACCACCATCATCATCAGAATGTTATTATAAGAGAAAGTGTTTTAAATTAAATTAAAATGATAAATAAAAATATTATAAATAATTTTTAATTAAAATATTATAGAATTTTAATATTTCAATTGAAATACTAATATTCAATATGTTTTTCTATTTTAAATAAAATTATAGAAGTTTTTTTAATATGTAAAGTTAGGTAAATTTTTAATATGTAAAGTTATGTCCGTGGTGAAGCTTCTATTTTTAAATTTTTTTCATTTTCAAGTTTATGTGTTATCTTAAGAGAAGTGGATACACTTAAAAGTTATAGTAGTAATAGTTTGAATCAATCGGGTACAAAAATCAGAATTGAAGAGAAAAATTACATTTCCATTTAAAAGATTAAATTTATTTTAACTTTTCAATATTAATAAATTAAAATAAATTACCTCTTATATGAAAATAAAAATTAATTTTAAATTTCATATATACCTTACATAAAATAAATTACTCTTTATATGAAAATAAAAATTAATTTTAAATTTCATATATACCTCACATAGCAGAGTTTCTATTTTGTTAAGTTATATAAATCTGAAATGAAGAATCTTATCTATATTCTAGAACTCCAAGTGACACTTGGCTCAGCCTGGCAACTGAAGACTGCAGAAAATGAAAGAGTGGATCCATGGCTTTCAATTACTACTCTTGTAACTTCTTTGGAAAGTTCAACGATATTTCATGTGGATTCTAATTCGATTACTTACTTCTCCATAGTACCAAAATAAATTCAGCGATCTCTGGCCTGTATTCTAATTCGATTACTTCTCCAACGTGACACTCTGTTTTGGCAAATGCTCGATGAATGCGTTTTTCGAATAGTAAATGCGCAAAGAAATTTGAACTTAGGCATAATTTTATGATTTAAATATTAATTATTAATAAAATAAGTCACTCTTTTAAAAATAAAATGAATACGATGTTATTTAATTTTTTTATTTTTTGTTTGTTCATTAAATTTTTTAGAAATTATTTCAAAAGTTTATTAAATTTTGGTAGGTAAGCATTTACAGGAGATTTGAACCAATGACCTATGGCAAGGAGTGCCTTAACAATGCACCCATTCATGGTCAATCTCTGGTAAAATTATTAGAAATTTAATATTAAATTTTTAAATTTAATTTTTTTTTATTTTTGATTAAATTTTAAATTTTTTAAATTTGAATTTTTTTATTTTTGATTGGTGGATAATTAATTTTATGTGTTTTAAAATTAAATTTTCAGAATTAAAAGTTATTTAAAAAAAATTAAAAACTTCTAATTACAAGTGTTCTCATAAATTAATTATTTATTTTTCTTCTTAAATATATAGATTTTTCCATAATTAATATTTTATTTAAACTAAAAGTACGTATTTTTCATAATAAAAATGTCTTTCGGATTAATCACATTGTAGAGATTTGGTTGAATGTGGTTCATCCTTGGGACAATTGGTCAAAAAATTAATCTTCCCAAAGATTTAAATAACACTAACTAATGTGGCTGATCCTCAAGACAAATGATGAAAAACTCAATCTTCCCAAAGGTTTAAGAAGCATCCCTGCGCGGAATTATGCTTCACTTCTCTGCTATTTAAACCTTTGGGGAAACTGGTTTTTTCACCTTTTGTCCTAAGGATTAACCACATTAGCTGGTTCAAAACATCCACCAAATCTCTACAATGTGATTAATTTCTAAAGACAATTTTATTATCATTATGGATCACAAAAGTCTAAGATCTAATAGTTATTTTTCATAATTAATATTTTTTTCCATTCGTTATCATAATTATTTTTAACAATAAATATTTATTAACCTATAATCTTGTTTTCAATTAATTGTTGTGTTTTTTCTAATATTAATGTTTTTTTAATAAAAGTGTTTTTCCACCTTTTTATGTTAATATATTTAAATATTAATCATAATAGTTTAAATGTGATTAATTTCTAAAGACAATTTTATTATCATTATGGATCACAAAAGTCTAAGATCTAATAGTTATTTTTCATAATTAATATTTTTTTCTATTCATTATCATAATTATTTTTAACAACAAATATTTATTAACCTATAATCTTGTTTTCAATTAATTGTTGTGCTTTTTCTAATATTAATGTTTTTTAATAAAAATGTTTTTCTACCTTTTTATGTTAATATATTTAAATATTAATCATAATAGTTTAATTATCTAATTCTTCTGACTCTTTTTTAATAAAACCATGTTATCATCTACCAATAGATTATTAACAATATAATCCCCCTCCACCAAAGTTATATTTAAATATTAATCATAGTATTTTTTTTATAGTTTAATTACCTAATTCTTGGACTATTTTTTCATAAAACCATGTTATCATGTACCAATAGATTATTAATAGTATAATTTCCCCTTTGTCGGGCTTAAATGATGCATTTAATATAAGTAAGTTATATGGTCATATTCACCTAATAAGGTTTCTCTACTTATTGCATAAGAGGCACCTACTAAGCAACAATGCTACATATTACACTTGTATAATATGTTGAGAAAATCAACAATGAGCACACCATTGTTATTAGTGAATGGAGGAAGATTTATGACAATTATTGAAGGAAAACCACACTAGACAATTATTGAAGGAATTACTAGCTAAAGAGAGAAAGAAAGAAAGAAATTATTTTAACATCCACCAGGCTAAAGGTAGCTGGTGGGACAAATTGTTTCTCCATCTCACTCTTATATTCGGTCCTTTTCTTACCAAGTGTCACAATAAAAGCTCTCAGTTTCTTGACAAATGTATAAAAAGATAGCCTTTATGTCTGTGATTTTAAACCATTAACTTATTTAGTTACATCCTTAAAAATATGACCTTTTAACCAAACACAAACAAAGTTTCCAAAAATAAACAAAAACAATTATAAAACATATTCTAAACATCTTTTTTTATATATATATAATAATAATAAAATAAATCACTTAATTTAAAAATAAAATAAATATTGCATTATTTAACTATCAAACATTTTTAGCTTTATTGAATACCATTACTTTCATTTGACAATACTCATGCAAAAAATTCAGCTTGAACTTTGTGATAAAGCCTCAATTACTTTTATAATAATAATTTATCACACCTACTAAAACATAATTTACGTTCCTATCTTTTTTGACTTTATTAAACATCCGTACTTTCATTTCATGATGCCCCTAAACATAATTGACGTTCCTATCTATGTTTTTATTTTATTAAATATCCGTACTTTCATTTCATCACGGCCATAAATAAAAAATAACCATTAAAGAAAATCCTTAACTGAGTATTAAAGGCTTGAAATTTTATATTGATTTTGTGCACTCTGTGCTACAGCCTCAAGTACAATTATTGGATTGAATATCTATTACAGAATTCACAAAATCACTGACTTTGAATTTTTGTAATAATTTTGTGAACTCTGTGAGAAAGTTTCAAATAATATTATTAATAATAATATTAAAGTAATAAAATTAATTGAGACTTTATCAAAAGTTTCGTGAAGGAGACGGTTCCTGTTTCCACTCTGCGAAAAGAGAAATTGTAATATATTAGTGCACAAGAGAAAATGGGGACTTGCCGTAAATTATAATATGTAAGTGCATGATTAGGTGCCAAAAAAGTCCGCAATGTCACTGATGTTAATTTTTTTTTTATTCTTATATACTGAAATGAATATGAAATACAGGCATCCAAACATGGCGAGAGAAAGAGGGGATGGCCAACATTTTCTATATGACGTTCATGAAAATTTCATATATCGTAATGGCATCAAGATCACTTATCTAATCTATCAACTTATTATTTATCGATTAAAATAAGTTAATATAATATTATCACATAATTAAGCTGATAAGTTTTTTCCGGTGAGGTACCTTCAAACTACACTAGCAGATTCGTACGCCTGACGAATATGGTTTTTTCATAAACTTGACAGTTGTGACTTTATTGCATAACAGTTCACGTGCAGAGTGCAAGACCATTTTCATGTTTTATATAGCATTCCCTTCCATGGTGCATGATCAACGACCATCGTTATTTTCAATGTTATATGATATTTAATATACATACAAAAGTCGTTTTTAGAAACTTCTTACCAAGTATCACTTTTTCTTAGATTTGTAGTATGCGCATCATAAGTCTTTATCTTATCAAACTTATTTATTTGATGCTTGAGAGCTCATTTTTCACATCAATCTTGGAGCTCTGACATCTCACAATCCATCTAAGAGCATTCGATACACTCAGCTCAGTTTTTTCCGAGTAAATTTGCTTTTCATGTCTTCTGCTTCTTTTCTGTCGTTTTTTGTATTTTGGTTTGTGTGAGTTTTGTTTGTTTGGTTTTGTTGAACACTTGGTGTCATTTTAATACATGTTAGCTTGTAGAAGCATTGTTTCAAGTTTTTCATTGCAGCTCAATGTTGCATGACATTGTTTCTGCACTAACGGTCATCGTTGCGGTGATTCACTTCACACGCTAACTTGTTTTCTTGTTTTCTCAATCTTGCACTCATTGTTTGCATGCATAATCATTCATTCTTGTCTGCACTAGCCTCGCCATGCATTCAGCTTTTTCATGTTTTGAGTCACTCATCTGCGAGTCTGGGCTACCTTAACTCGGACCTTGCCTTACCCAACTTACACTGCACATTTCTGAGAGTGAAGGCTTTGCCTTCCTCCCAGAAATTGCGCAAAGTTGGCCCAACACTGGCCTCTAGCCTTGCTCTACACAATTCTGAGAAGTAGTGTCCTACTGGCCCCCAGAATTGCGCAAATGCATTGCTAGGTTGCAGTGGTTGCCGACTGAAACTGCGCATTTCTCAGCAGGCTAAAATGGACTCTGCATTGTATAGTTTCAGTAGTCATTCAGCCCGCTGACAGTCCGGAGTGTGTTCTATGCGATTTTGGTAGTGAGTGTTCGAGCCTCCTGGTGAAAATTACATAATCTTTCCAGTGAGTCACCAAGGTGTGTTGCATGTCAGTCCTCAAGTTGTTTTGGTTTTCAACTGACATTATGCTTTCCATGAGTGTTGCTTTGTCTCCAGGTATCACAGGTGTCCATCCATCTCTCAGCAGTACAAGTACAATGGCCTCCAAGGGAGTAGGGTCAAAGGACATCGTCAAGAGAACAATTGGAGATATAGTTGAGAAAGTGTCTATGAGCTTGCCCATCTATGAAGACACTAAGTTTTCATAGATAAGGAGATCAACATGAAATGACAAGACATGAATGAAACATTTTCAGGCACATTTGAGGAGAATCTAGAAGACCGCAGGGTTTGTGTCAACAATCACAAGTTTGGCTCGTACCGGATTGCATGCAAGTATCTCATGTTTCCATGTACGGACATGATCCATTGGATTATCTCGCATACTGATCTGCATGATCTGGGTTCCTTCATCTTCCGGAATTAACCAAGACCTTTTACTTCTGTGATGTCGTTAGAATTGTATTTTAAAGAGCATAAAAGAACATATATGCATGCTTAAACAAGAGGAAACATGACAATGATCAACAAATCAAAACACAAGACATTTGAGAACGAAGGTCATCTAGTGTGGACTATGTCTCCGGGCCCAGTGTCAAGATGGTGTAGGCTACTTCATTTAGTGTTGGAAATGGTGATGATATACATTGTTGGGTCCCTATAATACTAGTAATTACCCCATTACTATTGTAGTTTAATCCCTTATCAATATTGTTGGGCCTCTATTATCCCCATATTGTTATTACTGTGCCCCATAGAATCCCTCTATTATTATTTTTGTGGCTTTATATTATTATTGTTAGGTCGACTAGGTTATATTGTGACTCCTTAGACTCCTATATATAGAAAGGAGGTTTTGTCATTTAAATCATCCAAGAATTGTTCATTTGTGTAATGTAAAGGAGGTTTCCCCCTCGAAGAGGCTAACTTCTAAGGCATTGATCTCCTTTTTCTATCTTTTTGTGCGCTGGTTTCATAACATTTGGTATCAGAGCCTTGGATTCTAGGGTTTCGCTACTCCAAACAGGTCATCCTGGCATTTTCGTTATAAATTTTTTTCTGCGACGTTTCAGAAGTTGCAAAAAAAACCCATTTGAGAAGAAATCGCGCTGAACCTAGGATCCGAATTTTAGAGCTTTTTGCACTATATTTGTGGAGATATGAGCTGATGAAGTTGGTCTTTTTGCAAACTCCTGAATTACATTCCAAACAGGTGACTTGGGGAAAATCGTCATAACTTTCTCTCTGGGGATCGGATTGAAATTTCATAAGAAGGTACAGAAAGAGGACGGACTGTAGTTTCTTGTATGAATTTTTCAGATCCAAAGGTCGAAACAGTGACTCGTGGCACGTCGTACTAGTTCGCTCTACTAAACTAGTCTATAATCAAGTCACTGCAGGAGATTTCGCATAACTCTTCCTTGGAGAATCCAATTTGGGTCAAACTTATGGCATTGGAAAAATGACACAGAAGACTACTGCAAGTCACAGATTCAGAACTAGATGATCGGAAAAAATACAAAGATACATCAGAGGCAATATCGAGCTCCTACAAAGTGAAAAAAGGTGTGTAGATTTTCTTAAATTTTTGCTTAAGCTTGGTTTGAAAATTTATTTTGAAGGAATTCAAAAGGCATAGTAGAGCATTATTATCGGTAACTGATGCCCCAAGGAAATAAAATGAAAACACCTAGTAAAGAACCTGAAAGCTCTAGCATGACTCATGAAGAAGAGGAAGAAATGCTACATGATATATCAAAATTACAAGAACAAGTGCAACAAATGTGACTGTCACAAAAGCTAACAGAAGCTAAGATAAATGGCATGGAAGCTAAGATAAATGGTGTGGAAGCTAAGATGAATGGCATGGAAGCTAAGATGGACAACTTGAAGATAGATTTGAACACAAATTTGAAGACAGGCAGGGCAGATTTGAAGATAGATTTGACAAATTTTCTACAAGAAATACTTACCAATGGTGAAAAGGTAGTAAAGGAAACTCATGATGCGAACAAAAGAAATGTTAATCATGATTTCTTAGACTCTAATATGGGATCGAAAACCCACTATATTCCAGAAACCGATATGAGGAAGTTTGATGGCAAGGATCCTGCAACATGGATATTACAAATTGAGCAATTTTTCGATCTCAATAATGTGAAAAACACACAAAAGGTAAGTATTGCAACTTTATATTTGGAACCAAATCAGTTTGTATGGTATCAATGGCTTTTCTCTCGTAAAAAATTTATCACTTGGGCAATTTTTACGGAAGAATTGATCGCACATTATGAGGATACAAAAAGCAACACTTTTTTTAGCCAATTGATAAGTGTCAAACAAAAGGGTTCAATAATGGAGCACATTGAGGAGTTCTAAAAATTGAACATAAGGGTAAAAGATATTCCATAGGAGCATAGGATTGATGTGTTTATAGGGACTTTAAAGGATAATATCCAACATGATGTTCGCCTTTGGGAACCTGATTCATTAGAGAAGGCATTCAGGTTAGTAAGAAAAATGGAAAGCAAAATTATGGCAACCAAGAAGCATACCACTCACAACTATAAAGATGGAAGTGTGGTTGCTCCTAGTCTTCCACAACCTATAAGGTTGACACCACAACAATTGGAAGAAAAAAGAGCAAAAGGGCTTTGTTACGACTGTGATAGCAAATACACTAAAGGTCATAAGTGTGCTGAGAAGAAATTATTCTACATAGATTGTGAAGAGGAAGAAGAAAAGGAGCAAGAAAGGTCAAAAGAAGAGGATATACTCCAGGAACAAAGCCTAGATAAAGAAGAAATGAATCCAACCATATCTTCTAATGCATTGGTGGGAATTACCACTCCTCAAACCATCAAGATGGAAGGACAAATCAAGAAGAAAAAGGTACTAGTGTTGATTGATTCATGAAGTACCCACAATTTTATTCATTGTAAGGTAGCAAAAGAATTGAATTGCTTCTTATACCCAGCACCAAAGTGGCAAGTGATGGTTGCAAATGGAGGAACAATAAATTTCTCTGGAAAGTGCCATAATATCAAGCTATCGATGGGAGAATATGTATTGACTAGCCCAATGCTTTCCATTCCAATGGGAGGTGCTGATGTTGTACTAGGAGTACAATGGCTACAATCCTTGGGTACAATAGCTTTCAATTTTCAAAAACATTTCATGAAATTTTCCGTGGAAGGAAAGGAAGTTGAATTAAGGGGTATTGTAGGGAAACCGGGAAAGATAATTAGCTCTAATAATATGACAAAGCTTCTAAAAAAGGAACAAAGGGGTGTAATTGCACAATTATGTTCGCTAGATGTTTCCACATTACAATCATCTTTTTCTCCAGATCTCCAAAAAGTCTTGGACAATCATTCCAAGGTATTTGAGACTCCCAAAGGTCTCCCACCTATTCGTGATCATGATCATGCTATTAATTTGATTCCAGGAAGTGCTCCTCCAAACATCAGGCCATACAAATATCCCTATACCCAAAAGAGTGAAATTGAACGTATGGTTGCAGAAATGCTAGAGGCTGGTATAATTCAACCGAGTCAAACTTCTTTCTCTGCTCTAGTAGTATTAGTGCACAAGAAGGATGGATCATGGGGCATGTGTCTGGATTATAGGGAGCTCAACAAGCTCACTATTAAAGATAAGTTTATCATTCCCATCATTGATGAATTACTAGATGAATTGCAAGGATCAATTTACTTCACCAAGTTGGATCTCTGTTCAAGATATCATCAAATCAGAATGAAGACTGAAGACATTCCAAAAACAGCATTTAGAACTCATGAGGGTCATTATGAATTTTTGGTCATGCCTTTTGGCCTTACCAATGCACCTTCAACATTTCAAGGTTTGATGAATTCCATTTTCAAACCATTCCTTAGAAAATTTGTGTTAGTATTTTTTGATGATATACTAATCTACAACAAGTCTTGGAAGGATCATGTTGAACATGTTGACAGGGTGCTACAACTATTGCAGGAGAAACAATTATATGCAAAAAGATCCAAATGTTTCTTTGGAGTACAAGAGGTGGAATATATGGGTCATATTGTATCTCATGAAGGAGTTAAGGTGGACCCTAGCAAAATTAAAGCCATCAAGGAATGGAAAACCCCACATCCATAAAGCATCTACGAGGATTTCTCGAGTTGACAGGGTATTATCGCAAGTTTGTTAAGGATTATGGGAGAATAGCAGCACCTCTAACAACATTATTGAAAAATGATGCATTTTCATGGACTCTAGAAGCAACAAGGCCTTCGAACATCTTAAAGAGGCAATGTGCCAAGCACCGGTCTTAGCTACACCGGACTTCACAAAAACCTTTATTGTGGAATGCGATGCTTCAGGAAATGGAACTGGTGCTATTTTAATGCAAGATGAAAGACCCATTGCTTTTGAAAGTCGTCCAATCAAGGGAAATTTGTTACACAAAGCTATTTATGAGAAGGAAATGTTGGCAATACTCCATGCACTTAAGAAATGGTGACCCTACCAAATGGGAAGACACTTCAAGGTAAAAAAGAATCATGATAGCCTTACATACTTTTTAGAACAAAGATTATCCTCTGAAGAGCAACAAAAGTGGGTCACAAAGATGTTGGGTTATGACTTTGAAATCATCTACAAAAAAGGGAAGCAAAATGTGGTGGCAGATGCACTCTCAAGAAAGGACGAGGATGTGGAAGCATTGTTGTGCGCCATTTCTATTATCCAACCAGATTGGATAAATGAAGCAAGGGAGGAATGGAAGAATGACGAAGAAGTATGGGCACTTATTCGAAAGTTACAACAAGATTTTAGTACGTCTGATACATTTAGCTGGCAAAATGATTCTTTATGGTACAAAGATCGCTTATACCTCTATAAGAATTTCCAACTAAAACAAAAGATTCTTATGGAATTGCACACTTCTCCTTTAGGAGGGCACTCGGGATTTTTAAAAACTTACCACAGGGTTAAGAAGGAATTATTTTGGGATGGCATTAAATCAGATATTCAAAAATTTGTGGCGGAATGTTTGGTTTGCCAACAAAATAAAGTTGAAACAATTAAGACACCGGGTCTATTACAACCTTTATCCATTCCAAGCCAACGTTGGGAGGAGGTTTCAATGGATTTTATCACAGGTTCACCCAAGTCTAAGGGAAAGAGTGTCATCATGGTGGTAGTTGACAGACTTACCAAGTATGCACACTTTTGTGCATTATCACATCCATTTAAAGCCATTACGGTTTCTACTACATTTATGGAAACAATTCAAAAGCTACATGGAAACCCAAAGATTATTGTAAGTGACAGAGATCCCATTTTCACTAGAAATTTTTGGACATAATTATTATCTTGTCTTGGTACTAAGTTAGCTCATAGCTCATCTTATCATCCTCAATCTGATGGGCAAACTGAGATAGTAAACAAATGTTTGGAAGGATATCTTCGTTGCTTTGTATCTGATAAATAGACACAATGGATCAAATGGTTGCCTTTGGCTAAATGGTGGTATAACACTTCCTTCCATATAGCAACAAAAATGACCCCATTTATGGCACTTTATGGATATCAGCCACCATCCATCACATCATATTTAAGAGAAAATTCTAAGGTTCAAGTAGTGGAACATCACATCGAACATCAACAACAAGTCCTCCAACTCTTAAAGGATAACCTCATGTTGGCATAGAACAGAATGAAACAACAGGCAGATCAACATCGCAGCGAAAGAAGTTTTGATGTAGGTGATTGGGTATTCCTACGGCTACAACCATATAAGAAAATGTCCCTCAAGCAAGCTAAGAAGGATAATAAATTATCACCAAAGTATTATGGTCCGTACAAGGTGTTGCAAAAGATTGGTACTATGGAATACAAATTGGAGCTTCCTGCAGCTTCTCGATTGCACCCAGTTTTCCATGTTTCATGTTTAAAGAAGGTTATAGGCAACAAGCTCCCAGTTCAAACAATATTGCCAAAACTTGACGAGGAAGGAAAAATTATATTGGAACCGAAAGCAGTTACAGAAACAAGAACTTGACAGATACGAAATCGATCAATTTCAGAGTATCTTATCAAGTGGAAGAACTTATCCACTGAAGATTCCACATGGGAGGATGAGAATTTTATACAGAAGCATCCAGAACTACTCAAGTGTTGAGGACAACACTTTTTTTGAAAGAGAGGGGCATGTTGGGTCCCTGTAATACTAGTAATTACCCCATTACTATTGTATTTGAATCCCTTATTAATATTGTTGGGCCCCTATTATCCCCATATTGTTATTATTGTGCCCCATAGAATCCCTCTATTGTTATTTTTGTGGCTTTATATTATTATTGTTAGGTCGACGTGGTTATATTGTGACTCCCTAGACTCCTATATATAGAAAGGAGGTTTTGTCATTTGAATCATCCAAGAATTGTTCATTTGTGTAATGTAAAGGAGGTTGCCCCCTCGAAGAGGCTGAATTCTAAGGCGTTGATCTCTTTTTTCTATCTTTTTGTGAGCTGGTTTCATAACATACATGGACTATGTTTTCTGTCATACAAGGACATATGCCCTCAACATGAGTGGCTACTGTCTCCACGTGACATTCCGCTACAGGACCTCTCACTTACAATAGGCCTCCTATCACCATGACATAATCCCACACATGGTGACAATGAGTATCTCGTCATTATGGTAACATAGGGATCTCAATCAAACATACATAACAATCCATGACGAATACATCTCACATGAAGTGGAAACAAAGATCCCGCAACATGCATCAAGTAGGAATCTAAACAACATAATACATCTCACAACAAATGATAAAGAAGTACATGACATCAATACTTCATATACCTCAACTCCTAAAGTTGAATGAAGAATAGGATGCTCAGCTGCTAGATCTGGCTGCACCATTGAAATTGTGGCGTTGAATAAAATAAATTCGATTATCCACACTTTGGATTCTGACACCGTCACTTCAATATGGAAAATGAACGAAAAAAGAGAGCCCATCTAAAGAAATGGACATCGCCATTGAGCTCTTGTCGCCTAGAGGTGTAAAATTGACATAAAATATGTCAAATTCTGTCTCTGGCAAGTTTTGGCCTCCATAAAATCTTTCTGATGCCCCTCATTATTCTTTGGGCAATGTTCCGCTCCTCTCACTGCTCATAGTTCTGCACTTGCAATAAAAATAATATTATTCGTGGAATTTCTCACCCATCCTCTGCTTTGCCACCTCTTCCCCTGCATCTAAGAAATGTTTGGTTTAAGTAGAAATCAGCAGGTAGAGCTTACCATACCCGATCATTGGGCGCAGTCGTAAATTGACCCGTTGGTTCAAGAGAGGTTGGGGGATCAAATTATATAGCCAACCGACCTTTTCTCCTTGCGATCTGCGATTGCGATTTATCACATCGCACTCTGGCTCTACCGGGGGCCGATTCATTAACCACTTCTCCTTGCGATCTGCGATCGTGATTTACTGCATCACACATTAGCTATGTCGGGGCCGATCATCGCATCGCACCTATCGAGGCTAATCATTACATCGCACCTACCGAGGCTGATTCGTAACTCGTCCATTTTTGCAATGTGCGATCGCATCGCAACCCTGATCCTGTAAAGGCCGATTCTTTACCACCGACCTTTTCTGATCTACGATTGCGAATTGCGGGACCAATGGTGGCCTGCCACTTGGCACTTCCCTATTCGCTGAAGATCTCTACCACATCACCTTCTCCTACGACTTGTCCAAGTCAAACCTGAACTTTTAATTGCTCTAACTTCTTCATACGAGCTCAGATTTGAGTGTCGTTCACACATTGGAATCAAGGTGACGAGCACTTCAATTTTATTCTAAGTTTGTTGAAATTTTAACACTTTGAATTTTGACCATTTCTGATCCATCTTGGACTTCTGCATGTGTCTCGAGCCACCTGAATCAATCCTCCCTACTGAGGAGCTTTTGGTCCTCCAAAAGTATGAAAATAATCTACAACTTTGTACATTGTCTACACCACAAGTGTCCTGATGGGTCACCCTTACTTCTCCTTCACCTTTGTCCTTCAGAGCCATAAGCGATGAGATGACACTTACATCCTTTGCAAGCAAGCCTCTAGTACAATATTTTGCAACTTATATACTTAATTTACATGACCAACTAATGACCCAAGCATCCCATATCTTCCACGAGTTTATAACACATACTCTGTGGTCAAGTTTACATCAAAATGGAAAAATACCCCAACTATCAAAACACGGCCAAAATATCATTATCGCTTAAACAAATGATAGAAAACACATCATCACTTTTGTAATGTAAACTGCAACAAATGATTTACAAAATGATGCCATTATAAGCTACCCAATCTAGAAAAACCATTTCTTACTCAACAAAGTGAACCACAATGAATGTTGTGGGTTTTTTTGTTGAACATTTTCACTCACTGATTTCTACACGGGTGCTGCTCTATATGGAACCTCCAACACATGGCCCCATGATGACCACTTCTATTGCAATGACTGCAATAAGTCTTCTTCCTCCAGATCTGCATAACCTTCTTCTTTCCTTGTTGGGGAGAAGGTATTTCATGCCTCATCCTCTTTTTTGCTGCCATTTTCTTCCAGCACTCAACAAATACATGGTCATGTAAACCAAAAAAAGTACATGTTTTTTGATGCCATGATTTACGTTCATCACTAATAACATGACTATAATCAAAATGAACATTATAATACTGAGACTGTTTATATCGTTCATGGTTGTCTCTGGTGCAATTATGGCAATGAGAGATTGCCTCAGTTCTTTCCTTGTAATGGGTACCGCCATGGGGTGATGATGATGTGTTCCCATCATTCTCTTTCCTCGGTGGTTTTAACAATGTCTCGGAAGCATCTAACACCTTTGATCATTCTCCTTCAGTGTATCCCAAGCCTACGAATCGAGGTCTTTGCACAACCTCCAATGGTTGAATCATGCCTTGGCCATTAACACCAAGCCCTCCTCTTTTGTACCCCATTTTGGTAAGGAGTCTCATGCCAGTTCCTATCATCGGCACTTCCACATTTCCAATAGAAATAATATCATGTGAAGATGAAATTGAAGAAAAACGAACATTGTTTACCTCCACTGTTTATTTGGAAGCAGGTGATGAGGGCTTCTCTAAGATTTTGTTGAGCTTCAACTCCTCCAAGGCATTTGTCGTGGCTTGTAGTTGAAGCTGCAGTCTCTGCTTCTCCTCTTTCTCTTCTTATAGAAGCCTCCTTAATCCAGCATTCTTTGCTTGAAGGCTTCAATCGTTTGCTTCAATTATTCCAACGCTACCTCTCCGGCTTGCAACTGAAGCTGCAATCAATGCTTCTCCTCTTTCTCTTCTCGTAGAAGCATCTTCAATTTAGTGTTATATTCTTGAAGACTATGGTTGATCTTCTCATTTGAATGATGAGAAGATAATGAAGGCGATGAATTTACATTGGAAGGTGTGGATGAAGCATCATTTTCTACTCTTTCTTTCTCCTGTCTCTCATAAGCTTCATACAACATGTCCACCATTTTGGACATCTTGAGCGTGGCCTCATACATGTATTTGTCATCCTCCATTGCTACATGATCAATCATTGTTCACACTCGCAATTCCCATCAGCGAGAAGACCACTCTAATACCAAACTTGATCTGGGTTCCTTCAGCTTCTGGAATTAACCAAGACCTTTTACTTGTGTGATGTCGTTATAATTGCATTTTAAAGAGCATAGAAGAACATATGTGCATGCTTAGACAAGAGGAAACATGGCAACGATTAGAAAATCAAAACACAAGGCATTTGATAATAGAGTTTTTCCAATGTGGACTATGTCTCTGGACCCAATGTCAGGATGGCGTAGGTTGCTTCATTTAGTGTTGGAAATGGTGATGATGTACATGGAGTATGTTTTCTGTGATACAAAGACATATTCCCTCAACATGAGTGGTTAGTCTCTCCATGAGACATTCCTCTACAGGACTTCTCACTCACAATAGGCCTCCTATTAGCATGACATAATCTCACACATGGTGACAATAAGTGTTTCGTCATTATGGTAACATAGGGATATGAATCAAACACACATAACAATCAATGATGAATGCATCTCACATGAAGTGGAAACAAATATCCTGCAACATACATCAAGAAGGAATCTAAACAACATAATACATCTAACAGAAAAGGATAAAAGAAGTACATGACATCAATACTTCATATACCTAAACTCCTGAAGTTGACTGAAGAATATGATGCTCAGCTACTAGATCTGGCTGCACCATCGAAATCGTGGCGTTGAATAACATAAATTCGATTGTCCACACTTTGGATTTTGATACCGTCACTCCAATATGGAAAATGACCAAAAAATCAAGAGCCCATATGCAGAAACAAGCATCACCATTGAGTCTTATCCCCGAGAGGTGTAAAATCGACATAAAATTTGTCAAATTCTATCTCTGGAAAGTTTTGGCCTCCAGGGAATCTTTCTGATGCCCCTCATTATTCTTTGGGCAAGGTTCAACTCCTCTAGCTGCTCATAGTTTTTAACCTGCAATTAAAATAATATTATTCATGGAATTTTGTGCCCATCCTCTTCTCTGTCGTCTCCTCCCCCAAGAAATGTTGGGTTTAAGTAGAAATCGACGGTGGAGCTTACCACACCTGACCATTGGGCACAGTCATAAATTGGCGCGTTGGTTAAGGAGAGGTCGAGGGATCAAATCATGCCCCTCCCTATTTAGCATGTGGTTTGTGTTGTGGAGCCACCACCTAGGCGGTGCCAGCAGACCCGCCGACGGTGGGTTCAGCTCCCACCGGTTTTTCGTTTATATCTATATATATATATATATATATGTATATATGTATATATGTATATATGTATATATGTATATATGTATATATATATATATATATATATATAGATATATATGTATATATATATATATAATATATATATATATATCTATATCTATATATATATATATATATATATATATATATATATATATATATATATATATATATATATATATATAATATACATATATGGTATATAACCAACCAAATGCTTCTCCTTGCTATCTGCAATTGTAACTTATCGCATTGTACTCTAGCTCTGTCAGGGGCTAATTCCTTAACTGCTTCTCCTTTGCGATTGCCATATGCAATTGCATCGCAACCCTGATCCTTCCAGGGTCGATTCTTTACTGCCGACCTCTTCCGATCTACGATTGTGAAATGTGGGACCAATGGCGGCCTACCACTTGGTGCTTCCTCATTCGCCGAAGATTTCTAGCACATCACCTTCTCCTGCCACCTGCCCAAGTCAAACCTGAACTTTGACTTGCTCTAACTTCTTCATACGAGCTCGGATTTGAGTGATGTTCACACCAGTGGAATCAAGGTGGAGAGAACTTTGATCGAATGGTGAGTTTGTTGAAATTTGAACACTTTGAATTTTGACCATTTTTTAGCCCTCTTGGACTTCTGCATGTGTCTAGAGCCACCTAGATCACTGAGGATGATGGTGTTGAGAAGCATCAGTGGAATAGAACTTGGTACCTTCAGGGCAAAGAAATTTTAGGAGAAATATCACTTGCCGCAACCAATAATCACAATGGATACACCCTTCACCAAACCCAAAAACAGTGCAAACTGAAGAGAAATATTAAAGAGTTGCGTAAAAGAGTCGTCCAAGTTTAGGATGATACCCAACCAGGTTTACAAGACAAGGATAGTGTGGGAGGAATATAAACTCTTGGTCATCTTCGCATGTCACCTATACGGCCCTAGAGAGCACAGAAACCTTCATGCGAAGTTGGGTGATTGTGTTAGATCAACTGGCAAGCAAAGGAAGACCTTTCAACTAGTCTGAAATGTTGGCTCTCGGGTTGAAGTAACAAGTAACAAAAGCCCAGCATCCACCCAAGTGTTAGCCAGTGAAGCTATACATGTCTTATTACATACTTGACGCAGTCTATGCCTGTCAGTAGTTCCTAGGCTTGGGTTGGGCATGGACACCTTCGGAAACCTCTGTGCACACTTATTGTAGGTTGTTCTCCGAATGCAGCTTCTGTGGAGTTATCGTACAATTATGAGACCACTTCGTCACCCCGATTTACAAGATGATCTTTGAGCAGGATCGACCTTGCATGTCACAAGAAACGATGGAGGCATTGGTCGACATAGTAGATTGGTATGCCTCTCCCCTTGGTACCTTCATATGGATATACAATGCGGAGAAGGCTTCACATGTTTTACCAAAGTTTCCCATGGATAAGATTGTCATGCAAGAAGTGTCATATCACATCTCGACACGGTTGTCAGCGAGACTACATATGAAGAAGAAGGCACCTTGGCCCGCTCTTCCTTTATGGATCGATTTGTATGAGATCCAGAATCTCAAGCATGCTGAGGCCGAGACAAAGGAATTTAGTGTATTCACCTTTGGCACCAGAAGTTTCAATCTGTATCACCTACATTTCTTAGTGAAGGACCACTGTGTAAGAGTGCAACATCCTTCGATCCACGGGGTGTGTCATTGGTATGAGGAAGACACATGGAGATACTACTATCACTTCTCAAGGCTCAATTAGTCGATCAGCATAGTTGTAGAGTGGTGAGAAAAGTAGAAGGAAACAACATCTCAGAGAACAGCATCATCAGCAGCAGCAGAGGGTAGCCGACCTGTGTGTGACAAAGGAAAGAGGAAGGTTTCAAATAGCGCAGAGGCAGACATAATGGATTCTAGCCATTATGTCCCATTGATGTCGCCATACCATTTGCAGCTACTTAGGAAAATTGATGTCGAAGCCAATGGTGATAGGGATAATAGATTCATTGAGTGCATTTAACACATCCTCTAGTAGGTCCATGACATATTAGATAGAGAAAATTCAAAGTACAAGCAGCGTCATGATCAACATCGGGTGCCACACAAGTTCCACGTGGGTGAAAAAGTTTGGTTTCATTTGCAAAAGGAATGCCTCACTGGGCCCCACTGCAAGTTTAACCCACTCGGATATGGACCTTACACCATCACTAAGGATTATGAGCTAATCATTCCACAATTCCTTGGACTGGACCCAATATTCAATGTGGACCAACTGCGGCCATACTTTCCCCCATTGTTGGACAAATCCACCATTGCTAAGCAATTGACACTAATAGAGCTCAATCCAAGGTGTATTGATCAGGCCACAACTGATAGGATTATGGACACATAGATAAATAGCACTCACTGGTAAAGGATCCAACTATATCAAGTGATCAAAGCAAGCCAACTCCTTCGCTAGGGCAAGCGGGTCACCAAGGACCAGGTTCAACATAAATTTCCTCACCTCATGGAGTCTTTGCACGCAATGGGGACCATTTCTACCTAAGGGGGGGTGGATTGATCTAGGTGGATATTGGTGGCCACACACCTATTCCACCTAAACATCTTGTTGGTTTCATCAGTTTCCTTAATTATAGAAACATTTACTATTTTTAGCCGTTTTTCGGGTCTTGAACTTTATAGATGTTTTGACCCCCTAAACGACATTTTTTTGAGGTCTAGTGAAAGCCCATTTCCATAGGTAATGGCCTTCTACAAATCCTGTAGTATCCGAAAATATCTTTCTATTGAGGTATCGTACGCACAAAACAAAGGTCATATGACCAAGTTACAATCCCGGGAAGTTGGCTGCCCAACTAACCCCAACGAGGCTCACAAACTCTTGGTTTTACATATCCTAGGGTTATTTTTTTGGTTGTTTAGGGTTTCCCTTTGTTGTTCAATAATAAAAATTCCCTTGAGCCTCATTATATCATAGTTCAGAGGTAGGTATCTTCTCAGAGATAAACTACCATTGCCCAAGCTAGTTTATTTCCATTATGTATGTAAGTATATTTCAGTTCCTTGATGTTAATGAAATGAAGTTTTATTTCTGATACATCTCCATGTTTATGTTTATATTTGTATTCTGTTGTGTTTTTTCATAAGTCTTGAACACACATGCACCATGGATACTCTTCCTAGAAGAGATACTCTTTATTTTGTGAGCTAACCCATGGGGGATTGAACTGGTAACCTATTGCAAGGAGTTCCTCAATAATGCACCCATTCACTTCCAATCCAAATCCCATGGGATTATTATAAGAGATAATTATTGATTTCTTAGTTACAAAATATTCTAGAGGAGAATTTTCATTGTTATCTAGAATACCACCCTCCTTCTTATAATTTTACACATAGTAAATTCGATAAATGCAACATACTGATTTATTTAAGAAATTATTATCATTTAGTAGTAGCTATTTGTTCAATAACACCCTCATGTAGGAGTTTGTGATGAGTACAATTTCTTAGTAAATAAATTAGAAACTATACATTTATTTGTGAATTTGGTGCTCATCTGGAACTTACGAACATTCATGCACCATATATGTTAATACAACATATTAAGTGCTATTGAAGTTTTAGTATTTATTTTCAAGTGTGTTGGTATATTGCTAAATGTGTTGTCTGATTGATGTCAGGTTCAGGGGGAGAATTTTGAGTGTTCATGTTGTCATTGATGTTAAGGCCATGTATAAGTCAAGTGGATTAAGATCATTGAGAAGGTCGAGTGATGGGTCAAGGCACACATAACAAGTTAAGTCAAGCTCAGGAGGGATTTACTTAAAGCCTCAAAGTTCATGTACAGGTCAAGTTATCAATGGAAAAAAGCATGGAAGCAAAGCTCATGATGGATTTCCCTATAAATTTAACTGCAATGAAGGCCAAACACTAAGGAGGTAAAGACTTTGATCATCGCTCTTAGTCACTAAGGGCCATGATATAGAACTCGGGGACTAGGTCCCTAATCGATCCATTAGGTAATCAACCCTATCACACAAGGAAATAAAACCAATTTAAATTCCATGATATTTGAGATCTAAGATCAAATCGTGGCCATCAGAATGTGGAGGAAAATATCAGGAGGGTAGCACAACTAAAAAACCTAATCCTTGAGATATGAGAGTATTACACACATTGAAAGATAGGTGGAAGCTCCATGTATATAATAGAGTGGTAGTGATGTGGCTTAGATGATGACATGCTAGCTATGCACGGGACATGTGGCAGGTGGATTTATAATTTTTGGGTAGCCAAATGGGCAGATGGTGAATGAAACGTGGTAGTCACACATGTTTATGAGGAAACACGGTAAAGTATCAGTAGATGTAATAGGTGATATGTATGCATGAGTTGTAGATGAGGTGGCTCATGGGTTCCTCACTAGAATCCCTAGTTCAAGGATGTTGTAACCAGTAGTGGTGCAATTGGTGAGCGACAATTGGCAGCCGAAGAATTTTCCATCTTCTATAAAAAATGAGAAAGTGGCATTCTCGTCTATCAGACCACTAGAATAAAGAGTTGTAAATACCACAATGAGAAATGGCCAGTGGGTGAAAAATGACACATGGTGAGTGGTGGTTAGTAAGCAAATAAATTTTTATCATCTGCATCAACTAGGAAAGTGACATTTCTATTGATCGGAGCACCAGGGTAGAGGGATTTTGCAAACAATGATGGAATGTGGCAGAAAATATATGAGTGTTGTCAAAAGCTAGGGTCACAACTTCCAGTCTAAAATGGATTGACAATAATCACCTATGGAACTATCCACCATCAAAAACTTGATCTTGGACCTTAGAACTTAAGCTCTAAAACAAATCGATATGCCAGTCCTCTAAGAAATTTAAGACTCGGGTCATAGCCCCCATTTCTTACTGCTAAGCGTAAGTGCTTGGGAGCTCATCATACATTAATACCTCAGTCTCAGATTTTGACTTTAAAAATGTTCGATGGTATTCTCAACCTGTAAGATCAAGGATAAACGTGTTAAGGCTTATGTTCTTTCCATAGGTCACACGGGGCAGGCATAAGTGCTCAACGCAATTATGGGGACATAAAATTTTATTGTTTCAGGAAAGTTGTCAATTAAATTAAGTGATCAAGAAGCTAGAAGCCCACTCCTAAGAGATGTGGCATATGAAAACATGTGAATGGTTTCCAGTTTGACTAAAGGGAACTTGGCACCATTTGAATTGTAAAAACTCTATGAATGAGGAGGTTTCTAAGAGAAAGGTTGGATAAAATGGAGCATGGTGCGTTGAACTATTCAAGAAGAAAAATTAATCCAATCAAACCATGATACCATGGGTCAATACAATGGTCCACCTCCCATGGTAAATAAAGGCCAAACGTTAGAGTACTTCGGTAAATATAAAAAAATTATGGGTGAAAAAATCATCAAAATAAAATTAGGTCGAAACTAGTTGAGGATGGGAGCTTTGCATCTATATAAGGAAATAAAAAAGGCATGAAGTAATTCGCATGCAAATTAAAAGTGTAACTATTCTAGAAAAGTAGAGAAACTAAGTCAACTCATGATACCATGGGTGAAATCCATGGGTTAGTACCCATGGTAATAAGTGTAGTAAAACTATAAATGTAAATTGATGAGTAGGAGTTCGGTCCACATGTATAGGCACATATTTTCAAATCAAGAAAAATAGAGAGTAGAGAAGCAAAGGAGTGGTGATGTCGTGCAACATTTGGTATAGATCTGAGTGCCTAGTTTAAAATTAGAGATGTGTAGAGGCACAAAGATCAGATTAGTTGAAAATTGGACCTGCTATCAAAATAATAGTGTAGATCTGAATTGTTGTCTAAAAATAAAAGAGCAATGTCTAATTTTGGAGCCATAAATATGAGTTTGAAAATCATTGAAAGAGAGATCAGACTGGTTGAAGAAATTCAAAGCTTGCAAGTCGGGGGCTGGTACCTCTAACAAGTTAGCGCTTGAAAATAGTGGGAGTTGGTGCTTCCAAAAAGTGGGTGCTTGCAAGGAAATTTGGTTTCATGATTCCCTTAGATTGGTTCCTACAAAATATAATGTAAAATGAAGTTTGCGCTTTCATTTAATCAAAAGAAGTTTTGTAGTTTTCTCTCCTATGGGTCTCCACATAAATATCATGTATTCAAGGTCTGTGTGATTAATGCACCGTTTTTTCTTGAATTAAAGCTTTATTGGCTAAATAATTGTTAAAAATATATATATAATTGATTCAATGCCCCCTCTCAATATTATCTTTGTTTATAGCGATTTTTATCAAAGTAGTTTCATTCTGCAGTAATCTAAAAATTGGATGGTAGATCTAGATTATGGCTAACCAAGATGGAAAATTCAATAACAAAGCTCTTATTTTCAATGGAATAATTTACTTGTTTTTGAAGGTAAGAATGAAAATTTACCTAATGTCCCTTGGTGCAGATGTTTGGTATGAAATATTGAGTGACTATGAAAAGCCACTTGCGCTGATTCACAAAGATAAAATGCATAATTTTACTTATAATGTTGAAGCAATGAATGTAATCCAAAGTGGATTTTCATAATCTCAATTCATTGAAGTCATGCACTACAACACAACCAAAAAGATGTGGGATAAGTTGTAGAATTGCTACGAAGGAGATAACAAGATAAAAATTCTAAACCCCAAGTTTATAAAATCGAATCTGAATCACTAAAGATGAATGAGGACAAGGACAGAGAAAATTTCCTTCTTTGTCTAAATGAAATAGTTAACACTATAAAAGGTCTTGATGAAATCGTGAATGATTCCATAATAGTTTAAAAGGTGTTAAGATTTATTCCTACCATATTCAACACCAAAGTATCATCTATTGAGGAGATGTAAGGTATCAATAGTTTGACAATGGATAAACTACATGGAACATTATCTTCCTATGAATGAGAACCACAAATAGTAGATCTCCATCAGGGGAAGCCACCTTTAAGGTTAATAAGAAGACCAAAGAAGATCAAGGAGACTCAAGCTATGGATTTGAGGAAGAATAAGCCGAATTTGTTAAAAGATTGAAGAGAGAGTCTAGCAAATACAAAGGTAAGTTTTCTTTAAAATATTTCAATTATGGAAAAGTTGGTCAATATACATCTAAATTGCCACGTAAGAAAGAAAAAAATGAATATGAAAATAAAGAAAAGGATGAGTGTATGAGAGTCGAGAAGGAAAGAAATTTAATGAAGAAGAGTTGGTATACTCAAGAAGACAACTGCCCCTTAAAGAATGAGGATGAGAAACCTTCTGATGAAGGGAGAACAAATGATTTCATGTTCATGGCTATAGAAACCTAAGAAGAATTTGTAGTAGATTATGAATTAGCTAAAGAAGAATTTGTAGTAGATTATGAATTAGCTGAAGAAGAATTTTTAGTAGATATGGAAGGAGAACTAGTCAGTGCCTTAGAATAAATACATAGGCTCGGGAAGAAAAACAAGAAACAAAAAGAGTGGTTGATGAAATATGAAAAATAAAAGGATGAAACTATAGACTCACTATCTTCTTCTGAAGGTGGAGTTGGAGGAAGACAATAATATTAAATACATTTTTTTAGAACAATTGGAAGAGAAATGGGAGGAATGTGAAAAGTTGGAGGAAGATGTTGTCTCTATTAGAAAAGGCCCAAGTTCAACTCAACCAGAACCTAAGATTTGTTAAAGGATCAAAGAAATTGGATGAAATCTTGAGTGTTCGGATATATCTCCTCATTAAAATTGGTCTTGTTTTTGAAGGAGAGACAAGCACCAAGAAATTTGAAGGAAAAGAACATATGGCTACAAGGGGAAAATTGTACTCAATTATATGGTAGTAATGCAACACATCCTAATCATCCATTCTTAGGTAGGACAACCTACTTGGCTCAAGCATGAAACTCATCAAGCTTGGGAAATGAAGATTTTGGAGGCCATCAAGCATAGGGGTGTCATAGTTTTTTTGGTGCAATCACATTGCGATGTGGATTTTATAAGAATTTCCTCTATTTGTTGTTACATGGCCATTTTCGATTAAATCCTAGGTCATAACATTCCATACTTTTTGTGGCATTGTAATGAAAAGCGATTGTAGGAGATACATTCATAGTATATTAGAATGGAGAAAGCCTAGCTCATAATGCAATCATATTTGTGTTCTACCTTTACTTACCAAATTATACTAAGTTCAAGGATGTAACTTATTATTCAAGTGTGAAGTATAGATAGAACATACACAATTTATAACATTCATTTATAACCAATACAAGGCTTTTCTTAGCTCAAATGGAATCTCTTATCATGAATAACTTCTTTCCTAGTCATTAACATTGGTCATGATAATGGAAATGCAATAGCACTAGTTACATTCACAAATCCATGCCTTTCATATATATATATATATATGTATGTATACATATATATATATATATATATATATATATATATATATATATATAGATATATATATATATATATATATATAGATATATATATATATATATATATATCTGTGTGTGTGTATGAAAGGCATGGATTTGTATATATATATATATATATATATCTCCAACAATGGTGCCCTTTCATTTGTGACCTTTCAATGTTAATTATAAGTTCAGAAGTAGTTAAACATAGTTAGCGATCAAACAAGAAAATTACTTGGTACCTGTTTTTTTGAGGTAACAAAAAATCACCTGATTTTGAAAAGTAGTGATTCAGAATACACCTTTTTTTGGGAGCATATTTTTTCCACTTTAAATTTTCTTATGTATCAAGTATGAACATTGTTTTTAAAATATTAGTGATTTTCATGCCAATTTTGAAAAATGTTGATGCAGCATCAACACATTTTTTTTAGTGCTTATTTTTGACACTTTAAATTTTTTTAAAGTATGAATTTTTTTTTAATTTTAGTGATTTTCATCTTGATTTTGAAAAGCTTGATGCAACATCAACCCTTTTTGTTTAGAGGCTTATCTTTTACAATTTAATTTTTTTAATGTATTAAGTGTGGAATATTTTTAAAATTTAGGGATTTTCATGTTGGTCAAAAAAAAAAGACAAATATATATATATATATATATATAAGAAAAAGAAAGAAAAACCCATAAAAATGGAAAAGAATGAACAAAATTAACCTCTCAAAAAATAAAATAAAATAAAAAGACAGAAAAGGAAAATAATTTTAAGAAACAAATAATTTAAAGAAAAAAAATCAAAATCATGTTTTATTTTCAAGTAAAAAAATAAATAAAAAAACAACACTATTAAAACAAATGATAATTTTCTTTCAAAATAATTAAAATACAAAAATTCAAAATAATTAAAATACAAAAATTTAAAATAATTAAAATTCAACAAAATAAAAAAAAATCATATATATATCTTAAAATTTAAATTTAGAAATAAAAACAAAATTAAAAAAAAAAATTTAACTAAAGAAAAAAAAAATAATAATAAAAAATAATAAAAGGAATTCAGCCCTACTCTCCAACCACCTGAGTAGGGAGGCCGATTATGGAAATTAACCTCCCCACCTAGATGGATATAGGGAGGCCGATTTTTGGAATCAGCCTCCCCACCCAGGGGGGCTGTGGGGTGAGATAAATTCCATATTTTATTTTTTAATTTTTAATTTGTATTATTATTTTTAGTTTTTTTAAAGATCTTAATTTGTTTTTTTATTTTTTTCAAAAAAAAAATTAAAAAAAAAAAAGCGTTTTAATGTTTTTTTTTCAATCTTTTTAAACATTATTTGAAATGTTTTTAATTCTTATTTTTAATATTTTTAATTATTTTTAATGTTTTTTTTTCGATAATTTTTTTTTTATTCTCCATTTTTATTTTTTTCAATTTTTATTTTTCAATTTTTTTTAGTTTAGTTCTTTTAAATGTTTTATTTGTATTTTTAATTATTTCTTTTAAATATTTTTTAATTGTTTTTTTTAATTTAATTTATGTCATCAAATATTTTTATTTTATTTTATTTTTTTATTTTTTTGGCGTAATTTTGATATTTTGTAAATTAATTTTGTTTTTGTCTTTTTTATATTTGATTTTTTTTTGTCATTTTTTTTATTTTATTTTTATGTTAAAATATATTTTTTTATTTACTTGTTATTATTATTTTTTTTTTTTTTTTTAAGTTTTCATTTTCTCAATATATTTGATTGGATATATATGTCAAAATAAAAATATGTAGAAGTAAAAGTCTAGGAGAACAACTTTTTGTTGATGGTGTATTTCCTTAGTGGTCGATAGGATTCTGAAACAAGAATTTTTTTTGCATAATTTTTAATATGTTTATTAGTTTCGATTTATTAAATTCAAAAGAAATTTAATTTTAATATTAATTATTATTATTATTATTATTATAATATATGAAAATAATATATATATATATATATATATATATATATATATATATATATATATATATATATAGGGATCGATAGGATTCTGAAACGACAATTTTTTTTTGCATAATATTTAATATGTTTATTAGTTTCAATTTATTAAATTCAAAAGAAATTTAATTTTAATATTAATTATTATTATTATTATATATGAAATTTATATATATATATATATATATATATATATATATATATATATATATATATTAAAAAACAATTTCAAAATTTTTTTTTGGTAAGCACCCATAGGAGATTTGAATCAGTGACCTATCGCAAGGAGTGCCTTAACAGTGCACCCATTCACCGTCAATCCAAAGCTCCATGGGCCAAAATATTAAATTATTTAGAAATAAAATATTGAGACAAATTTAAAAAAAAAACAAATATTTTAATCCAAAGAGTATCAAAAACTCCAAAATCACATATAAATTCTTTTGTTTAACTGAAGTATTTTCTATCTAGTCACTTCAATACATTATATAAAAAAGACATTATATTTAATAATTTTTTATTAATATAATAAACTTAAAATAAAGATAAATTAATATAAACTAAATGGTAACATTTTCTTAAAATAATATTAACACCATGGCTGAAAATTGTTGGAATTTTAAGGATTTTCATAGAGGTGATATTTTATCTTTAATGTCATCCTTGGAATTTTAAGGCTTTTCAGAGACATGATATTTTATCTTTAATACCATACCTTAAAATAGTTGGAATTTTAGGACTTTTGATATTTTATCTTTAATGTCATGTCTATTGTTGGAATTATCTTTAACGTCATTATTAAAAAATGTTGACAATTTACCCCAAAAAAAAAGACGTTATTCCAACATCAACATTTTTCATTGTATTTTTTGCACGCAAAAAAATTGGCTTTTACTTCCATTTTTTTAAATGTTGAAAATTTACCGCAAAAAAATATGCTATTCCATAATCAACACTTTTTGTTTTCAAGTTGGTTTTTCATGTTTTTTGGGGTTTTTAGGCTAGAGTACCCATTTTGAGGTAATAGTTCTTGCTTGATCAGTAACTATGTTCTTATATTCATCACACTCATATAATTCAGTTACATTTAACCCTATATGGATTTCACTCCTTTTTATTCAAATTGTTTGGGAAATGCTTTGCTAACTCAAGTTCGAAAATCCTCGGCCAATGGTTGAAACTGTTTGTTGGTGGAATAGCTCCTTTCACTTGTGCCAAAAGAATTCCCAAATTAGAAAAAGGAAAAATTGTGCACTTATGGCCACAAAAATGATACTTCCTTGTGGACAATTTTAACTTAGAAGTAAATAAAAAAGAAAAAAACAAATATTCCACCCCAAATTTGAAGAACCAATAGTCGTTAATACAATTCAATCTAAAATTAAATGTTTTATTCAAAATAGATCTCATTGAAGAGAGAATAGACCATAAGAAGTCATGATACAATATTAAGAGTCATAATTTGGTTCACAATTGACATAAAATTTATAATGTAAGTGAAATCACCATTAACAAATTGACAAGTGATGAAATAATCTGGAAAAAATCCATACACATCCACAAAAAATAGGCAATGTTGATTCTTAAATTAATTCTCATTTCTATTGAAACCTAGAAAATTTTGTTGTAAATCTATCCCATACAATAAAAAATAAGCTTGTTTGAGGCCATGAAAAGTTGATCAACATTTCAGTTTGGTATAAATGTCTATAATATGGTAAATAAATTTTGTTTCGTAGCCATCTTTAGCTACATGTCTTGCAATTGATTGAGGCTTGAGATTATGTCACGTATATTACGATAAACAGGTTATGCCATTTTGCTGTGGAGCATGAATTACATCTGGTCATTTAAGGTTATTAACAAAGAATGCAACACACAGAAAACATGGTGAACCCTTGGTTTGAAGTCACCATTAACATCACTATATTAGGTACAGGGTTAAAGACTATAGGGGAAATGTGGTGTTAAGAAAGCATAGAAATGTGACATGTTTCCACCATATCTCTAACCTCTCCTCATGAGTGTATTTTGTAACTAACCAATTGATACATGAGTTCCCTCATGAAGAAATAACAATAGTGAACAAAGATGAAAACTCTGTAAAATTGCTATAGAAAATTCAGCAATTTTTGTAAACTTCTTCACATATCACCCACAGACAAAAGCAAACAGAAGTTCACATAACACCCACAAACCAAAACCCATAGAAAAATACGATAAATGCACCAAAACCCACATAAGAATTCGCTCAGTGGACTACAATTCCCAACATATTGAATGGGTTGATAAACACAATGAAAATTGTAGCTAGTAGGATAAAAAATCAACATGAGATCCAACCATAAAGCCACCACCATGTAGTTATCCATACCGCAACACCTTACTAAATATTTCGATGCCCAATTGTTGCTACAACAATCAACCAAACCCCAACACCTTGCCAAATCTTACTTACAATAGAGATGCAAATGATGTGGTTAAACAGAGAGGAAATTGTAAAAATCCATAAGAAATTCATAGCGATAACCCTCATGAAACCCCATAGGAGTGCGAAAACTCAATGTCGACCACTAAACTGACTGAAATCTCCCACAAGGTCCAATGCAAAAGAAAAAACCAACTGCTAGTGTGCTATAGGCATGGAACAAAAACCCATGAAACAAGAAACTGCCAGTGTGCTACAGGCATGGAACAAAAACCCAAGAAACATGAAAGCATAAACCACCACAGAAACCATGGTAAATCCCCACGAACTAGGAGAAACAATGACATAAACCCAAAAACGCAATGAGAGTTCAAGCTAGACTAGAGGAGGAGGTCGGTCAAACAAGTATCAGGAAGTTGAGTTCCCTCACATTGGGCCCGAACAACATTACACAAGTTTTCAAACGCCTTCCAAAAACCACCCTAAAAGAATGTGGAAAATCACATAGAAAAGGGTGAATTAAAGTTCCCACCCACCATGACGGTTGACACTGCCACCTCTACATGTGTCACACCAATGATATGCATGGAAGTTGTCATTTGGTGTCATGGAAAGGAGGGCATGCAAAAACTGGCATCCGTCCCCTAAATATGTCATCGCATAAATCGATTTTCATCGATCCCTTGAGGTACCATTATTGTTAACCTCCTTTATGGCATTGATCAATGGGTGATGTCTAGAACGGTGGTGTTGTTTGTACTAAAGGCAATGAATATGAATAATATTATGAAAAACAAACAACGCAAGTGCGTGGTCCCTCTTTTTCTACTTCCCATGGCCAAATACATTGAATTTGGTGAAGTGTTATCCAGATCTATAAATCATATTATTTAGGCAAAGGAAGATTTTTTCGTTCACTTGTAAGTGCCGACACAATTCAGGATGTTGAAAGTCGTAGTTGATTGTGTGCAGAAAGGAGAAATTTTATTTGAAGCACCTCGGGAAAACGTGTAATTCGAATCTCAAGCATATAAATTCTTTAAAGAAATGTTTATATCTCTTACCGAGTCCATGTCCAAATTTCCCAGTGGTTTCTCTTTCGATCTCCACGACCTTTTCTCCTTTTGATGAGCTATATGATCATCTTTCTCTCTCCTAAGAATTATTTGTACTATATCTAAATAAATCTAAACCTAATCTAGCACCTCTAGATGATATTTTCCAATTAAAAATGGAAAAATATAAAATTGAAATGGGATAGTGGTCCAGTATAAGGTTTGACATAAATCTCAACCTTGTAATCTTAAGTATGATGAAGAATATCCAATGGAGGTTTAGTTTTGATTATCAATAATGATTAAATATATGGTGGGCATTTAACCTTCACAGAGTATTTAAGGAATATTTTTAGTAATAGGAGGGTTGAGATTTATTTCAAAGATAGTTACGTCTTTTTTCCTTTAAATTTAGCAAGTCCAGATTTATTAATATAGATCTACTAAGTTCCAAGAAGACCAAATACCAATTCACTCTAAAAGAGGTTGGCACCTCAAGAGATTTGATCCCTCTCTGTGCTTGGTAGATTCAAAGTTAAGATCTCTCTCTCTCTCTCTCTCTCTCTCTCTCTCTCTCTCTCTCTATATATATATATATACCATTGTAAAGACCTTGGGCTGTGAAAAACTAGAGACCAAAAGCTGCGAATAACTATTTTACCTCAATTTTATTTTAATTATTAATTTGATTTGATTTTTATTTTTATGTAATTTGATCCAGTTAAAGCCCCTAGGGATGTGGCCTGATGGTGAACGAGTGTTGCTAAGGATTTCATGCCATGGTACAAATCACATGTTCAATCTTTACTCGTGCTCTGTTCTTGGGCGTGGGTGGTTTCACCTTGGTATTAGAATGGTAACTAACAGGTATCAACCCAGTGTCATGCAAGTAAGAGAACCATTTCTGCAACCCACGGGTATCGACCCAGTGTCATGCTAGTATGAGAACCGTCGTGTTACCAATTCATCAAGATAAAAATAAATAAAACATAAATAATTTGATTTAGTTAAAATGTGTAAAACAAAAATAATTTGATTTAGTTAAAATGTTTAACAAGACACTTCTTGGTACAATTAAGAAAAAAAATCATATGCACAAGTGTCATTGAATTCATATTAATTATATGGCTATATTTGTATTCCTTTTATAATTAATAGTAAAATATAATTTAAAATAAAATTATAATTTAGTTAATTTTATCATTTTGTTAAATCGTGAGAGAAATGTCTTGATACTTACTATGAATTGATGCTTATCAATGTTTATCAATCATTTAATTTATATACTTATACTCATTAAATTAAAAAAATTTAAACCTCATTTTTGAAAAAACACAATTATATGAAAGCATAATAATTAATATTTTTAAAATTTTATTTTCAAATAATTTTTTATTAATAAAATATATTCAAAATATTTATTATTTTTATTAATGTTAATAACAATATAGAATAATTATTGTTCTAATGTTGATGACAATATGGAATGTTATTATAAGAGAAAGTCTTTTAAATTAAATTAAAGTGATAAACAAAAATATTATAAATAATTTTTAATTAAAATATTATAGAATTTTAATATTTCAACTGAAATACTAATATTCATTATTTTAATGTTTAAAGAAGTTTTTTTAATATGTGAAGTTAGGTAAGTTTTTAATATGTAAAGTTATGTCAGTGGTGAAGTTTCTATGTTCAATTTCCTTTCATTTTCAAGTCTATGTGCTATCTTAAGAGAGGTGGATACACTTAAATGCTATAGTAGTAATGGTTTGAATTAAACGGATATAAAGATCAAAATTGAAGAGAAAAATTACATTTCTATTTGAAAAATTAAGTTCATTTTAACTTTTCAATATTGATAAATTAAAATAATTTATTTTTATATAAAAATAAAAATTAATTTTAAATTTCATATGTACCTCACATAGCAGAGTTTCTATTTTGTTATGTTATATAAATCTGAAATGAAGAATCTTATCTATATTCTATAACTCCAAGTGACACTTGGCTCAGCCTGGCAACAGAAGACTGCAGAAAATGAAAGAGTGGATCCATGGCTTTCAATTACTACTATTGTAACTTCTTTGGAAAGTTCAACGATATTTCATGTGGATTCTCATTCGATTACTTACTTCTCCATAGTACCAAAATAAATTGAGCGATCTCTGGCCTGTATTCTAATTCGATTACTTCTCCAACGTGACACTCTTTTTTGGCAAATGCTCAATGAATGCGCTTTTCGAATAGTAAATGAAAACGCAAAGAAATTTGAACCTAGGCATAATTTTATGGTTTAAATATTAATTATTAATAAAATAAATCACTGTTTTAAAAATAAAATGAGAAAATGAGTATGACGTTATTTAACTTTTTTATTTTTTTATTTCTTTGTTTATTAAATCTTTAGAAATTATTTCTAAAGTTTATTAAATTTTAGTAAAATTATTAGAAATTAAATATTAATTTTTTAAATTTGAATTTTTTTATTTTTGATTAGTGGATAACTAATTTTATGTGTTTTAAAATTAAATTTTCAGAATTAAAATTTATTTAAAAAAAATAAAAAATCTTCCTAATTATAAGTGTTCTTATAAATTATATATATATATATATATATATATATATATATATATATTTCCATAATTAATATTTTATTTAAATTAAAAGTAGGTATTTCTCATAATAAAAATGCCTTTCAGATTAATGACATTGTAGAGATTTGGTCGAATGTGGTTCATCTTCAGAACAAATGGTGAAAAAATCAATCTTCCCAAAGATTTAAATAACACTTACTAATGTGGCTCATCCTCAGGACAAATGGTGAAAAACTCAATCTTCCAAAGGTTTAAATAGCAGAGAAGCATCCTTGCTCGGAATTATGCTTCTTTGCTATTTAAACCTTTGGGGAAATTGATTTTTTCACCCTTTGTCCTAAGGATCAACCACATTCGCTGGTTCCAAACGTCGACCAAATCTCTACAATGTGATTAATTTCGAAAGGCAATTTTATTATCATTATGGATCAAAAAAGTCTAAGATCTAACAATTATTTTTCATAGTTAATATTTTTTCCATTCATTATCATAATTAATTTTAGCAATAAATATTTATTAACTTATAATCATTCCTTGTTTTCAATTAATTGTTGTGTTTTTTCTAATAATAATGTTTTTTTCATAAAAATGTTTTTCCACCTTTTTCTATTAAGATATTTAAATATTAATCATAATAGTTTAATTATCTAATTCTTTTGGACTCTTTTTTCATAAAACCATGTTATCATCTACCAATAGATTATTAACAATATAATCCCCCTCCACCAAGGTTATATTTAAATATTAATCATAGTATTTTTTATAGTTTAATTATCTAATTCTTGGACTCTTTTTTCATAAAACCATGTACCAATAGATTATTAACAGTATAATTCCCCCTTTGTCGCACTTAAATGATGCATTTAATATAAGTAAGTTATATGGTCATATTCACCTTAGAAGGTTTCTCTACTTATTGCATAAGAGGCACGTACTAAGCAACAATACTGCATATTACACTTGTATAATATGTTGAGAAAATCAACAATGAGCACACTCGTCAATCATTGTTATTAGTGAATGGAGGAAGATTTATGACAATTATTGAAGGAAAACCACACCAGACAATTATTGAAGGAATTACTAGCTAAAGAGAGAAAGAAAGAAAGAAATTATTTTAATGTCCACGAGGCTAAAGGTAGCTTGTGGGACAAATTGTTTCTCCATCTCACTCTTGTATTCGACCCTTTTCTTGTGAAGTCTCACAATAAAAGCTACTAGTTTCTCCACAAATCTACAAAAAGGTAGCCTTTATGTCTATGGTTTTGAGCCATTAACTTATTTGGTTACATCCTAAAAAATGATCTTAACAACTTTTCCAAAAATAAACAAAAACAATTATAAAACATATTACAAAACAAAAGTTATGATTATCAAATCCAAGAAGGACACCTATGCTAATTTTATATATGATAATAATAACTTGGAAGAAGTATATTCTTACAAGTACCTAGGAATTGATATTCATCACAAACTCAATTGGAACTATAGCATTGAGAAAATGATTAATGGGGGGTGGAAAGCTTACTTTGGTCTTGAAAATAATTATAAAACGGCAAACCTCGTAATGTGGGATAAAAAGAAGTTCCTCTTTGAAACTTTAGTCACTCCTGTTATCTTATATGGATGTGAGGTTTGGGGTTGCAGCATTTCTAGAGAATCGTGGAGAAATATTGAGCAAATCCAGAAGCGCTTTATAACGTCTAACCTGAAAATTAAAAGCAATACACCCTACCTTATTCTCCTTATAGAAGTAGGTCTTTCCCCTATCGAAAGCCTAGCTATGACTAGGCTTTTGTTGTACAAGCACAAGCTCAATAACATAGGAGATCATAGACTTCCCAAGCTAGCTTTAAATTCCAGCCAAAACCATCTAAGGCTCAAACGGGGGTGGTATAAAGACACGAGGGCCTGGATGAACCATTGGGAGATCAACAAGAATGATGCACTGCAAAACATTAATAACATTAAAAATATTGTTACTTCTAAGTTCAAAGAAAAAATGCGGTGCAAGAAAGATTTAGCGGCTAAAAGAAAATTGAGTTATTATAAGAAGGTCATCAACCCCACCCTAGAAGATCAAAAGTATCTCTCTGTTTTAGCTAGCTCAAAGAAGAAAATTAATTTAGCAAAGTTTAGAACGAACTCTCATGAGCTCCATAGTGAAACAAGTCGTTGGACAGTTCCTAAAACACCATGGACGGAAAGAATCTGCCATCTCTGTGATAATAGGAACATTGAGGATGAAAACCACTTCCTCTTAGAGTGCCCTGTGTACAACCACATTAGATCTCAGTTTCATAATCTTTGTCGCAATATTGACCTTCCTAGCCTTTTACAATGTCAAAATTAAAGTGAGCTTGAAAGGCTTCTCTCCAAGCTTTTTGAGCATAAAAATAAAACCTTAAATCAAACTAAATAATTTGTTTTTCTAAGTCCGATAGACCGAAATTGTGAACGTTAACCACCATCATCATCATCATATATTAAATATTAATTTAATAATAAAATAAATCACTTAATTTAAAAATAAAATAAATATGGCATTATTTAACTATCAAACATGTTTAAGCTTTATTGAACGCCATTACTTTCATTTCACAATACTCATTAAAAAAATTCAACATGAACTTTGTGATAAAGCCTCAATTACTTTTATAATAATAGTGGTTTTTGAAACTTTTATCACACGTACTGCAACATAATTGACGTTCCTACCTTTTTTGACTTTATTAAACATCCGTACTTTCATTTCATCATGCCCATAAACATAATTGACGTTCCTATCTGTGTTTTTACTTTATTAAATATCCGTACTTTCATTTCATCATGCCCATAAATAAAAATTAACCATTAAAGAAAATCCTTAACTAAGTATTAAAGGCTTTAAATTTTACATTGACTTTGTGCACTCTGTGCTACATCCTCAAGTACAATTATTGGATTGAATATCTATTACAGAATTCACAAAATCACTGACTTTGAAACTTTATAATAATTTTGTGAACTCTGTGAGAAAGTTTCAGATAATATTATTAAAGTAATAAAATTAATTGAGACTTTATCAAAAGTTCCGTGAAGGAGACGGTTCCTGTTTCCACTCTGCGAAAAGCGAAATTGTAATATATAAGTGCATAAGAGAAAATGGGGACTCGCCGTAAATTATAACATATAAGTGCATGATTAGGTGCCAAAAAAGTCAGCAATGTCACTGATGTAAAAATTTTATTTATTCTTAAACACTGAAATGAATATGAAATCCTGGCATCCAAAAGAAAGATGGGATCCCCAACATTTTCTAAGTGCATAATTGTAATATATAAGTGCATAAGAAAAAATGGGGAAGATTCGCCGTAAATTATAATATATAACTGCATGATTAAGTGCCAAAAAAGTCCTCAATGTCACTGATGTTAAATTTTTATTTATTCTTATATACTGAAATGAATATGAAATCCAGGCATCCAAACATGGCGAGAGAAAGATGGGATGGCCAACATTTTCTATATGACGTTCATGAAAATTTCATATATCTTAATGGCATCAAGATCACTTATCTAATTTATCAACATATTATTTATCAATTAAAATAAGTTAATATAATATTATCACATAATTACGCGGATAAGCTTTTTATGGTGAGGTTCCTTCTCACTGCACTATAGTAGATTCGTAGGCCTAACGAATATGGTATACACCATTCCCTCACATTGTTCAATAGCGAGCTTTATTTCCAATGCTATATGATATTTAATATACCAATAGTTGTTTCTGGCATTTGACAATTCCTGGGTTACATGCAAAACTTATTTTAGAAACTTCTCACCAAGTATCATTTTTCCTAGATTTGTGGCATGCGCATCATAAGTCTTGATCTTATCAAACTTATTTATTTAATGCTTCAAAGATCATTTCTCACATCAATCTTGGAGTTCTGACATCCCACAATGCATCTAGGAGCATTTGGCACACTCAGTTTTTTTCCGGGTAAGTCTGTTTTTCATGTCTTTTGCTGCCTTTCTATCGTTTTTTGTATTTCGGTTTGTGTGAGTTTTGTTTGCTTGGTTTTGTTGAACATTTGTTGTCGTTTTAATGCATGTTAGCTTGTAGAAGCATTGTTTCAAGTTTTTCATTGCATCTCAATGTTGTCGCATGCATGACATTGTTTCTGCACTAACGGTCATCGTTTCGGCGACTCAGTTCACACACTAACTTGTTTTCCCGTTTTCTCAATCTTGCACTCATTGTTTGCATGCATGATCATTCACTCTTGTCTGCACTCGGCCTTGCCATGCATTCAGCGTTTTCATGTTTTCAGTCACCCGTCTGCGGGTTTGGGCCACCTTAACCCGGACCTTGCCTTACCCAGCTTACACTACGCATTTCTGAGAGTGAAGGCTTTGCCTTCCTCCCAGAAATTGCACAAAGTTGGCCCAACACTGGCCTCTAGCCTTGCTCTGCGCAATTCTGAGAGGCAGTGTCTTGCTGGCCCCCGGAATTGCTCAAATGCATTTTCTAGGTTGCAGTTATTGCCGACTGAAACTGCAAATTTCTCAGCAGGCTAAGATGGACTCTGCATTACGCAGTTTCAGCAGTCATTTAGCCCACTGACAGTCCGAAGTGTGTTCTGTGCAATTTTGGCAGTCAGTCTCCCAACCTCCCGGTGAAAATTACGCAATCTTTCCAGTGAGTCACCCAAGTGTGTTGCATGTCAGTTCTCAAGTTTTTTTGATTTTCAACTGACATTATGCTTTCCATGAGTGTTGCTCTATCTCCAGGTATCACAGGTGTCCATCTGTCTCTCAGCATTACAAGTACAATGGTCTCCAAGGGAGCAGGGTCAAAGGACATCATCAAGAGAACCACTGGAGATGCAGCTGAGAAAGTGTCTATGAGCTTGCCCATCTATGAAGACACTAAGTTGTTCATAGACAAGGAGATCAAGATGAAATGACAAGACATGAATGAAACATTTTCAGGCACATTTGAGGAGAATCTAGAAGACCGCAGGGTTTGTGTCAACAATCACAAGTTTGGCTTGTACCAGATTGCATGTAGGTATCCCGCGTTTTTATGTGCGGACATGATCCACTGGATTGTCTCACATACTGATCTACATGATCCAGGTTCCTTCATCTTCCGGAATTAACCAAGACCTTTTACTTTTGCGATGTCATTAGAATTGTATTTTAAAGAGCATAAAAGAACATATGTGCATGCTTAAACAAGAGGAAACATGACAATGATCAACAAATCAAAACACAAGACATTTGAGAATGGAGTTCGTCTAGTGTGGACTGTCTCCGGGCTAGTGTCAAGATGGTGTAGGTTGATTCATTTAGTGTTGGAAATGGTGATGATGTACATGGACTATGTTTTCTATCATACAATAACATATGCCCTCAACATGAGTGGATAGTGTCTCCACGTGACATTCCACTACAGGACCTCTCACTCACAATAGGCCTCCTATCACCATGACATAATCTCACACATGGTGACAATGAGTATCTCATCATTATGGTAACATAGGGATCTCAATCAAACATACATAACAATCCATGACGAATACATCTCACATGAAGTGGAAACAAAGATCCTGCAACATATATCAAGTAGGAATCTAAACAACATAATACACCTCACAACAAATGATAAAGAAGTACATGACATCAATACTTCATATACCTCAACTCCTAAAGTTGAATGAAGAATAAGATGCTTTGCTGCTAGATCTAGCTGCACCATCGAAATTGTGGTGTCAAATAACATAAATTCGATTGTCCACACTTTGGACTCTAACACCATCACTTCAATCTGGAAAATGAACGAAAAACGAGAGCCCATCTACAGAAATGGACATCGCCATTGAGTTCTTGTCACCTAGAGGTGTAAAATTGACATAAAATTTGTCAAATTCTGTCTCTGGCAAGTTCTGACCTCCACAAAATCTTTCTGATGCCCCTCATTATTCTTTGGGCAAGGTTCCACTCCTCTCGCCGCTCACAGTTTCGCACCTACAATTAAAATAATTATTCGTGGAATTTCGCACCCCTCCTCTGCTTTGCCACCTCCTCCCCCACATCTAAGAAATGTTTGGTTTAAGTAGAAATCGGCAGGCAGAGCTTACCACACCTGGTCATTGGACCCAGTGGTAAATTGACCCGTTGGTTCAAGAGAGGTTGAGGGATCAAATTGTTAGATCCCTATAATATTAGTGATCCCCCCATTACTATTTTCATTGTATCCCTTATTGTTATTATTGTGCCCCATAGAATCCCTCTATTGTTATTTTTGTGCCTTTATATTATTATTGTTAGGTCGTCTTGGTTATATTGTGACCCCATAGACTCCTATATAAAGAAAGGAGGTTTTGTCATTTGAATCATCTAAGAATTGTTCATTTGTGTAATATAAAGGAGGTCCCCCCCTCAAAGAGACTTATTTCTAAGGCGTTCATCTATCTTTCCTATCTTTTTGTGAGTTGGTTTCATAACATTTAGTATCAGAGCTGTGGATTCTAGGGTTTCACTACTCCAAACAAGTTAGCGTGGAATTTTCGCTATAACGTTTGCACTACAAAGTTTCAGAAGCTAAAAAAAAATCCATGTGAGAAGAAATCGGTCTGAACCGTGCATCCGAATTTGAGATCTTGTCTTGCTATATTGTAGGAGATATGATCTGAGGAAGTTAGGGTTTTTGCAAGATCCATAATTTCATCTCAAACAGGTCATCGTGAACTTTTCGCTATAATATTTGTTCTATGAAGGTTTAGACTCTGAAAGTAAAACCCATTTGAACCGAAATCGCGGTGAAGCTCGGGTCTGAATTTAAGATCTTGTTTTGCTATATTTTTAAAGATATAATCTGAAACATTTAGGGTTTTTGTAGGCTCCCAAATTACATCCTAAATAGGTGACCTTGGGAAAATCGTCATAACTTTCTCTCTGAGCATCAAATTGAAATTTCGTAAGAAATTGCAGAAATAGGAAGGACTTTAGTTTTCTGTGTATCAGTTTTAGCTCCGAAGGTTGAAACACTGACACGAGGCACTTCATACAAGTTCGATCTACTAAACCAGTCTATAATCGGGTCACCGTGGGAGATTTGGCATAACTCTTCCTTGGAGAATCCGATTTTGATCAGACTGGTGGCATTAGAAAGATGACACAGAGGGCTACTGCAGGTCATGATATCAGAACTGGGAGATCCAAAATTACAGAGGTACATCGAATTCAATATCGAGCTCCTACAAGTGAAAAAAGGTGTGTATTTTTTAAATTTTTGCATAAGCTTGGCTTGAAAAATTAGTTTGAAGGAATTCAAAGGGCATAGTGAAGCATTATTATTAGTAATTGATACCCCAAAGAAAGAAAATGGAAACACCTGGTAAGCAACCTGAAAACTCTAGCATGACTAATGAAGAAGAGGAAGAAATGCAACATGATATATCAATATTACGAAACCAAGTGCAACAAATTTCACTTGCACAAAAGGTAACAGAAAATAAGATGGATGGTTTAAAGAAAGACGTAGAAGCTGAGATGGATGGTTTAAAGAAAGGCGTAGAAGCTAAGATGAATGACTTGGAAGCTAAGATGGACGGCATGGAAGCTAAGATGGATGGCATGGATGCTAAGATGGATGCTAAGATGAATGGCATGGACGATAAGATGGAAGAATTGAAGATAAATTTGAATAAGTTGCTACAAGAAATCGTCACTAATGGTGAAAGGGTAGTAAAGGAAACTCATGATGAGAACAAAATAAATGTTAATTATGATTTCATAGACTCTAATGTTGGATTGAAGACCCACCATGTTCCAAAAATCGATATGAGGAGGTTTGATGGCAAGGATCCCGGAACATGGATACTATAGATGGAGCAATTTTTCGATCTCCATAATGTGCAAAACACACAAAAGATACGTATTGCAACTTTATATTTGGAACCAAATCAGTTTGTATGGTATTGATGACTTTTCTCTCGTAAACAAATTGTCACTTGGGCAATTTTTACAGAAGAAATGATAGCACATTATGAGGATACAAAAAGCAACACCTTTTTTACCCAATTGATAAATCTCAAACAAAACGGTTCAATGATGCAGCACATTGAGGGCTTCCAAAAATTGAACATAAGGGTAAAAGATATTTCAGAGGAACATAAGATTGATGTGTTCATAGGGACTTTAAAGGATAATATCCAACATGAGGTTCGCCTTTGGGAACCTGATTCATTAGAGAAGGCATTCAGGTTAGCAAGAAAAATGGAAAGCAAAATTATGGCAACCAGGAAGCCTACCACTCACAACTATAAATATGGAACTGTTGCTACCCCTAACCTTCCACAACCTACAAGGTTGACACCACAACAATTGGAAGAAAAAAGAGCAAAAGGGCTTTGTTACAGTTGTGATAGCAAATACACTAAAGGTCATAAGTGTGCTGAGAAGAAATTATTCTACATAGATTGTGAAGAGGAGGAAGAAAAGGAACAAGAAATGTCAAAAGAAGAGGATATACTCTAGGAACAAACCCTAGATAAAGAAAAAATGAATCTGACCATATCTTGTAATGCATTGGCTGGAATTACCACTCCTCAAACTATCAAGATAGAAGGACATATCAAGAAGAAAAAGGTAATAGTGTTGATTGATTCGGGAAGTACCCATAATTTTATTCATTGTAAGATAAAAAAGGAATTGAATTGCTTCCTATATCCAGCACCAGAGTGTCAAGTGATGGCTTCAAGTGGAGGAACCATAAATTGCTCTGGAAAGTGCCATAATATCAAGTTATCCATGGGAGAATATGTATTGAATGGCCCAATGCTTTCCATTCCAATGGGTGGTGCTGATGTTGTACTAGGAGTCCAATGGCTACAATCCTTGGGTACAATAGCTTTTAATTTTCAAGAACTTTTCATGAAATTTTCTGTGGAAGGAAAGGAAGTTGAATTAATGGGTATTGTAGGGAAACCAGGAAAGATAATCAGCTCTAACGATATGACAAATCTTCTAAAGAAGGAACAATGAGGTGTAATTGCACAATTATGTTCTCTAGAGGTTCCCACATCGAAATCCTCTATTTCTCTAGATCTCCAAAAAGTCTTGGACAATCATTCCAAGGTATTTGAGACTCCCAAAGGTCTCCCACCTATTCGTGATCATGATCATACTATTCAATTGATTCCAGGAAGTGTTCCTCCAAACATCAGGACGTACAGATATCCCTATGCCCAAAAGAGTGAAATTGAACGTATGGTTGTAGAAATGCTAGAGGCTGGTATAATTCAACCTAGTCAAAGTTATTTCTTTGTTCCAGTAGTATTAGTTCACAATAAGGATGGATCATGGTGCATGTGTTCAGATTATATGGAGCTCAACAAGTTCACTATTAAAGATAAATTTCCCATTCCTGTCATTGATGAATTATTGGATGAATTACATGGATCAATTTACTTCACCAAGTTGGATCTTCGTTCAGGATATCATCAAATAAGAATGAAGACTGAAGACATTCCAAAAACGACATCTAGAAGTCATGAGGGTCATTATGAATTTTTGGTTATGCCTTTTGGCCTTACTAATGCACCTTCTACATTTCAAGGTTTGATGAATTTCATTTTCAAACCCTTCCTTAGAAAATTTGTGTTAGTATTTTTTGATGATATACTAATCTACAGCAAGTCTCGGAAGGATCATGTCCAACATGTTGACATGGTGCTCAAACTATTGGAGGAGAAACAATTATATGCAAAAATCTCCAAATGTTTCTTTGGAGTACAAGAGGTGGAATATCTGGGTCATATTGTATCTCATGAAGGTGTTAAAGTAGATCCTAGCAAAATTAAAACCATTAAGGAATGGAAAATCCCCACATCCATAAAGCATCTATGAGGATTTCTCGGGTTGACAAGGTATTATCACAAGTTTGTTAAGAATTATGGGAGAATAGCAGAACCTCTAACAATATTATTGAAGAAAGATGCATTTTCATGGACTCTAGAAGCAACGAAAGCCTTTGAACATCTTAAAGAGGCAATGTGGCAAGCACCAGTCTTAGCTACACCAGACTTCACAAAAACCTTTATTGTGGAATGTGATGCATCAAGAAATGGAATCGGTGTTGTTTTAATGCAAGAAGAAAGACCCATTTCTTTTGAAAGTCATCCAATCAAAGGAAAGTATTTACACAAAGCTATTTATGAGAAAGAAATGTTGGCAATACTACATGCACTTAAGAAATGGCGACCCTACCTAATGGGAAGACACTTCAAGGTAAAAACAGATCATGATAGTCTTAAATACTTTTTAGAACAAAGATTATCTTCAAAAGGACAGTAAAAATGGGTCACAAAGATGTTGGGTTATGACTTTGAAATCATCTATAAAAAAGAGAAGCAAAATGTTGTAGCAAATGCACTCTGAAGAAAGGATGAGGATGTGGAAGCATTTCTTTGCACTATTTCTATTATCCAACCATATTTGATAAATGAAGCATGGGATGAATGGAAGAATGACGAGGAAGTGTGGGCACTCATTCAAAAGATACAACAAGATCCTAATAACATTTATTTGGAAAAATGATTCGTTATGGTACAAGGATCGGGTATACCTATGTAAGAATTCCCAACTGAAACAAAAGATTCTTAGGGAATTGCACACCTCTCCCTTAGGAGGGCACTCAAGATTTCTAAAAACCTACCACAGAGTTAAGAAGGATTTTTTTGGGATAGCGTTAAATCAGATATTCAAAAGTTTGTGGCGGAATGTTTGGTTTGCCAACAAAATAAAGTTGAAAAAATTAAGACTCCAGGACTATTACAACCTTTATCCATTCCAAGCCAACGTTGGGAGGAGGTTTCAATGGATTTTATCACAGGTTTACCCAAGTCTGAAGGAAAGAGTGTTATCATGGTGGTAGTAGATAGACTTACCAAGTATGCACACTTTTGTGCATTATCTCATCCATTTAAAGTGAGTACAATTTCTACTACATTTATGGAAACAATTCAAAAGCTACATGGAAACCCAAAGATTATTATAAGTGACAGAGATCCCATTTTCACTGGAAATTTTCGGACAGAATTATTTTCTTGTCTTGGTACTCAGTTAGCTCATAGCTCATCTTATCATCCTCAATCTGATGAGAAAACTGAGATAGTAAACAAATGTTTGGAAGGATATCTTCGTTGCTTTGTATTTGATAAACAAACACAATGGGTCAAATCGTTGCCTCTGGCTGAATGGTGGTATAACACTTCCTTCCATACTGCAACAAAAATGACCCAATTTATGGCACTTTATGGATATCATCCACTATCCATCACATCGTATTTAAGAGAAAATTCTAAAGTTCAAGCAGCGGAAGATCACATCGAGCATCAGCAACAAGTTCTCCAACTCTTAAAGGATAACCTCACCTTGGCACAGAATAGAATGAAACAATAGACAGACTAACATCGCAGTGAAAGAAGTTTTGATGTTGGTGATTGGGTATTCCTGCGGCTACAGCCATATAAACAAATGTCCCTCAAGCAAGCTAAAAAGGATAACAAATTATCACCAAAGTATTATGGTCCGTACAATGTGTTTCAAAAGATAGGTACTATGGCATACAGAGTGGAGCTTCCTACATCTTTTCGAGTGCACCCAGTTTTCCATGTTTCATGCTTAAAGAAGGTTATAGGTGACAAGCTTCCAGTTCAGACAATATTGTCAGAACTTGATGAGGAAGGAAAAATGATATTGGAACCTGAAGCAGTCAAAGAAAGAAGAACTCGATAGCTACGAAATAAATCAATTTCAAAGTATCTCATCAAGTGAAACAACTTACCCGTTGAAGATTCCACATTCGAGGATGAGAATTTTATACAAAAGCATCCAGAACTACTCAAGCGTTGAGGACAACACTTTTTTGAAGGAGAGGGGCATGTTAGGCCCCTATAATATTGGTGATCCCCCCATTACTATTTTCGTTGTATCCCTTATTGTTATTATTGTGCCCCTATTGTCCCCATATTGTTATTATTGTGCCCCATAGAATCCCTCTATTGTTATTTTTGTGCCTTTATATTATTATTGTTAGGTCAGCTTGGTTATATTGTGACCCCATAGACTCCTATATATAGAAAGGAGGTTTTGTCATTTGAATCATCTAAGAATTGTTCATTTGTGTAATGCAAAGGAGGTTGCCCCTTCGAAGAGGCTTAATTTTAAGGCATTCATCTATCTTTTCTATCTTTTTGTGAGTTGGTTTCATAACACAAATTATATAGCCAATTGACCTCTTCTCCTTGCGATCTCCGATTGCGATTTATCACATCGAACTCTGGCTCTATCGGGGGCCGATTCCTTAACCGCTTCTCCTTGCAATCTGCGAACATGATTTATCGCATCGCACTCTAGCTCTATCGATGCTGATCATCGCATCGCACTCTGGCTCTGTCGGGGCTAATCATCGCATCGCACCTGTCGGGGCCGATCATCACTTCACACCTGCCAAACCTGATTCCTAACTCATCCATTTTTGCAATGTGCAATCGCATCGTAACCCTGATCCTGTCGGGGCTGATTCTTTACCACCGACCTCTTCTCATCTACAATTGTGAAATGCAGGACCAATGGTGGCCTGCCACTTGGCGCTTCCCCATTCGCCGAAGATTTTTGCCACGTCACCTTCTCCTGCCACCTATCCAAGTCAAACTTGAACTTTGACTTGCTCTAACTTCTTCATACGAGCTCAAATTTGAGTGTTATTCACACATTGAAATCAGGGTGATGAGCACTTCGATTTGATTTTAAGTTTGTTGAAATTTTAACACGTTGAATTCTAACCATTTCTGATCCCTCTTGGACTTCTACATGTGTCTCAAGCCACCTGGATCAATCCTCCCCATTGAGGAGATTTTGGTCCTCCAAAAGCATGAAAATAATCCACAACTTTGTACATTTTCTACACAAGTGTCCTAATGGGTCACCCTTACTTCTCCTTCACCTTTGTCCTTCGGATCCATAAGTGATGAGATGACACCTGCATCCTTTGCAAGCAAACCTCTAGTACAATATTTTGCAAATTACATGCTTAATTTACATGACCAACTAATGACCCAAGCATCCCATACTTGCCATGAGTTTATAACACATACTCTGTGGTCAAGTTTACATCAAAATGGAAAAATACCCCAACTATCAAAACAAGGCCAAAATATCACTATCGCTTAAACAAGTGATGGAAAACACATCATCACTTTTACAATGTAAACTACAACAAATGATTTACAAAATGAGGCCATTATAAGCTACCCAATCTAGAAAAACCATTTCTTACTCAACAAAGTGAACCACGATGAATGTGGCGGGTTTGCTTGTTGAACATTTTCACTGACTGGTTTCTGCACGGGTGTTGCTCTAGATGGAACCTCCAACACGTGGCCCCATGATGACCACTTCTATTGCAATGACTACAATAATTCTTCTTCCTCCAGATCTGCATAACCTTCTTCTTTCCTTGTTGGGGAGAAGGCATTTCATGCCTCATCCTCTTTCATGCTGCCATTCTCTTCCAGCACTTAGCAAATACATGGTTATGTAAACCACAAAAAGTACATGTTTTTTGATGCCATGATTTACGTTCATCATTAATAACATGATTGTAATCAAAATGAACATTAGAATACTAAGACTGTTTATACCTTTCCTGGTTGTCTCTAGTGTAATTATGGCGATGAGAGCTTGCCTCAACTCTTTCCCTGTAATGGGCACTGCCATGGGATGATGGTGATGTGTTCCCATCATTCTCTTTCCTCAACGGTTTTAACAATGTCTCGGAAGCATCTGACACCTTTGAGCATTCTCCTTCGGTGTATCCCAAGCCTGCGAATCGAGGTCTCTGCACAACCTCCAATGGCTGAATCATGCCTTGGCCATTAACACCAAGTCCTCCTCCTTTGTACCCCATTTTGGTAAGGAGTCTCATGTTAGTTCCTGTCATCGACACTTCCACATTTCCAATAGAAATAATATCATGTGAAGATGAAACTGAAGAAAAACCAACATTTTTTATCTCCACTATTTATTCGGAAGCAGGTGATGACGGCTTCTCTAAGCCTTCATTGAGCTTCAACTCCTCCAAGGCATTTGTCATGGCTTGTAGTTGAAGCTGCAGTCTCTGCTTCTCCTCTTTCTCTTCTTGTAGAAGCCTCCTTAATTCAACATCCTTTGCTTGAAGGCTTCAGTCGTTTGCTTCAATTCTTCCAAGGCTGCCTCTGCGGCTTGCAACTGAAGCTGCAATCGATGCTTCTCCTCTTTCTCTTCTCGTAGAAGCATCTTCAATTCAGTGTTATCTTCTTGAAGACTATGGTTGATCTCCTCATTCAAATGATGAGAAGATAATGAAGGTGATGAATGTACATTGGAAGGTGTGGATGGAGCATCATTCTCTGCTCTTTCTTTCTCCTGTCTCTCATAAGATTCATACAATATGTCCACCATTTTGGACATCCTGAGCATGGCCTCGTACATGTATTTGTCATCCTCCATTGTTGCACGATCAAACATTGTTCACACTCGTAATTCCCATCAGCGAGAAGACCACTCTAATACCAAACTTGATCTGGGTTCCTTCAACTTCTAGAATTAACCAAGACCTTTTACTTTTGTGATGTCGTTAGAATTGCATTTTAAAGAGCATAGAAGAACATATGTGTAGGTTTAAACAAGAGGAAACATGATGATGATCAGAAAATAAAAACAAAAGGCATTTGATAACGAAGTTTGTCTAGTGTGGACTACGTCTCTGGGCCCGATGTCAGGATGGCGTAGGTCGCTTCATTTAGTGCTGGAAATGGTGATGATGTACATGGAGTATGTTTCCTCTCATACAAGGACATATGCCCTCAACATGAGTGGCTAGTCTCTCCAAGAGACGTTCCTCTACAAGACCTCTCACTCACAATAGGCCTCCTATCAGCATGACATATTCTCACACATGGTGACAATAAGTATCTCGTCATCATGGTAACATAGGGATATGAATCAAACATACATAACAATCAGTGATGAATACATCTCACATGAAGTGGAAACAAATATGCCGCAAAATACATCGAGAAGGAATCTAAAAAACATAATACATCTCACAGAAAATGGTAAAAGAAGTACATGACATGAATATTTCATATACCTCAACTCCTGAAGTTGACTGAAGAATAGGATGCTCATCTGCTAGATCTGGCTCCACCATCAAAATCGTGGCATCAAATAACATAAAGTCAACTGTACACTCTTTGGATTTTGAGACCGTCACTCCAATATGGAAAATGACCAAAAAATCGGGAGCCCATATGTAGAAATGAACATCGCCATTGAGTCATGTCCCCAAGAGGTGTAAAATTGACATAAAATTTGTCAAATTCTATCTCTGGCAAGTTCTGGCCTCCAGGGAATCTTTCTGATGCCCCTCATTATTATCTGGGCAAGGTTCAGCTCCTCTGTCTGCTCATAGTTTTTCACCTGTAATTAAAATAATATTATTTGTGGAATTTTGTGCCGTCCTCTGCTCTGTCGCCTCCTCCCCCGCATCTAAGAAATGTTGGGTTTAAGTAGAAATCGGCGGCAGAGCTTACCACACCCGGCCATTGGGCACAGTCGTAAATTGGCGCGTTGGTTGAGGAGAGGTCGAGGGATCAACGCCCGCCCCTCCCTATTTAGCATGCGGTTTGTGTTATGGAGCCACCACCTAGGCGGTGCTAGTAGACCCGCTGGCGGTGAGTTCGGCTCCCATCGATTTTTCATTTATATATATATAACCAACTGACCACTTCTCCTTGAGATCTGTGATTGCGATTTATCGCATTGCACTTTGGCTCTGTCAGGGGCTAATTCGTAACCGCTTCTCCTTTGCGATTGCGATATGTGATCGCATCGCAACCCTGATCCTTCTAGGGTCGATTCTTTATCGCCAAACTCTTTTGATCTATGATTGTGAAATGTGAGACCAATGGCGACCTGCCACTTGGTGCTTCCTCATTCGCCGAAGATTTCTACCACGTCACCTTCTCTTGCCACCTGTCCAAGTCAAACCTGAACTTTGACTTGCTCTAACTTATTCATACGAGCTCGGATTTGAGTGATGTTCACACCATTGGAATTAGGGTGGTGAGCACTTTGATCTGATGGTGAGTTTGTTGAAATTTGAACACTTTGAATTTTGACCGTTTCTGAGCCCTCTTGGACTTCTGCATGTCTCTAGAGCCACCTGGATCACTAAAGACGGTGGTGTTGAGAAGCATCAGTGGAATAGAACTTTCTACCTTCAGGGCAAAGGAATTTCAGGAGATGTATCACTTGCCACAGTCGGTGATCAAATGGATACACCCTTCACCAAACCCAGCAGCAGTGCAAACTGAAGAGAAATATTAAAGAGCTATGTAAAAGAGCCATCCAAGTTTAGGATGACACCCAACCAGGTTTACAAGACAAGGATAGTGCAGAAGGAATATCAGCTCTTGGTCATCTTCGCATGCTGCTTATACGGCCAAGAGAGCACAGAAACCTTCACACGGAGTTAGGTGATTGTGTTGGATCAACTGGCAAGCAAAGGAAGACCTTTCAACTAGTGCGACATGTTGGCTCTCGGGTTGAAGAAACAGGTAACAAAATCTCGGCATCCGCCCAAGTGTTAGCTAGTGAAGCTATACATATTTGCTTGCATAATTGATGCAGTCTATGCCTGTCAGTAGTTCCTAGGCTTGGGTTGGGCATGGACACCTCCGGAAACCTTTGTGCACACTTATTGCAGGTTGTTCTCTAAATGCATCTTTCGTGGAGTTATCATACAATTATGAGACCACTTCATCACCTGGATTTACAAGATGATCTTTGAGCAGGATCGACCTTGCATGTCATTGGCAAAAATGGAGGCATTGGTCAACATAGTAGATTAGTATGCCTCTACCCTTGGTACCTTCATATGGATATACAGCATGGAGAAGGCTCTGCATGTTTTACCGAAGTTTCCCATGGATAAGATTGTCATGCAAGAAGTGTCATATCACATCTCGACACGGTTATTAGCGAGACTGCATAGGAAGAAGAAGGCACCTTGGCCCACTCTTCCTTTATGGATTGATTTGTATGAGATCCAAAATCTCAAGCATGTTGAGGCCGAGACAAAGGAATTTAGGAGATTCACCTTTGGCACCAGGAGTTTCAATCTGTATGACCCGCATTGCTTAGTGAAGGACTATTGTGTGAGAGTGCAACATCCTTGGATCCACGAGGTGTGTCATTGGCCTGAGGAAGACCCATGGAAATACTACTATCACTTCTCAAGGCTCAATTAATTGGTCATCATAGTTGTAGAGTGGTGAGAAAAGCAGAAGGCAACAACATCTCAGAGAGTAGCACCATCAGCAACAATAGAGGGTAGTTGACCTGTGCGTGACAAAGGAAAGAGGAAGGTTGCAGATAGCGCAGAGGTGGAGAAAATATGAAAGTTCAAAGTAGACCCACTTGTGTTGAGAGCAACTTTGGGGATTGATGCTAGGAGGCAACATCACGACAAACGGATTGTGCAAAGGCAAAGGGAGAAACAAAAGTTAGAGGAAGCAGAAAATGAGTTGCAGGAGGTGAAGCAGCAACTCAGGGAAGAACAAAAATTGTGCAGAAGAGAGAAGGAAGTGCAACAAGAATAGGAACAACAGGAGGCACATCATGCACATATTGATGAAACTACATCCATACAGGTTTTTGACTCATCTAAGTAGCTGGCACAGAACAGATGGGGTGAGAAGTCGCAGGAGTAGGAATTTTCTCAAGAGATTGAATAGATGCTAGAGCAGATGGACATGGATATGGTCCAGCCAGAGTCAGATCAAGATATTGACCTCATTCCTCATAACCAAGAGGTCACCCCACCGGATTCACCAAATCTAGAAGCAGAGAAATTCCCAAGCGATCAAGGAGACACAGAAATCCTTGAAGACAATCCGGAGGCAGAGATGCGCAACATATATTTCAATGAGTCACAACACAGAGTTGTGTAGCCCCGCAGAGTACCTACTCTAGATGTCCATGTATCTCCTACTCAATTTGAAGAGCAAGTGATCTTGTCCGATGTGTGCAGACATCTAGCTGCATTGGCCGATGCTATCGAAGCATATGTCGAAGCCACCGGCTCAAGTGTTAGATGCTTGATAGCTGAGAATGAGCACATGGCTAAGGAGTTACAAGCAGCCAAGAAGAGAGGAGAGAAGGCTACAACATCCGCCAGAGTAGAGTTGAGGAGAGAAATACTAGGTGAAGTATCGTCTCACGAGATAGTCATGCAGAAGTTGTATTTCAGATTTGTCACCATGCATAAGTCAGTTTTCCATCTCAACGGTTGGCAAAAATGCTATGCTAGGAGAGCATGCATCTCATCAGATATGCACACTATTGTCGATCACATGAAAATATGGACAATGAGGTACAAGGGAGCCTCATTGCACTTGCCAAAGATGATGAAACTGAAGGCGGACGAGTTGAAGGCATGCATCTGGAGTCAGATCCATAGCTATGAGGAACTTTTGTAGCTCATCACCGGCTTGCAGGATTCACATGCATGAGTGTTCAGGAGAATGGATTTCATTGTGCACACACATGTGATCCCATCCATTGGCACACTCACCGAGGCGAAGTCCAAGAACCAAGTCCGACTAGAGTTGGACATGTACTTCGATTAGTTGATGCACATAGCCACCAATAGAGACTTGCAGATGAGCACAGACACTATGCACCAATATGTTACTGGTTCGGCTGCACTCAAGACTATGATGCACGTGTTATCTGACGAGTTGGATAGAGGTGCCAAATCAATGTACCTAGATGCAACGGAGGTAAGAGTTATCTTTCAAAAGGATGTCACCACAGAGTACGTGGATACCATAACAGACTACCAAGCTTGGCATCAGTTTGCCACCGTCGATCATCTAGAGGATGTCGAAGAGTTAGTCTTCCCAATGTTGTCTAAGTCTTAGTGATGTCTTGCATGGCTTACTCAAGCCTATTTTGTCTCACATGGGTACATGTGCAGATTCTAATGTAAACATGTTGTAAAAGTGAAATACCAAGTGTTGATAGTAGAGTGTAATAATCATGTAGTAGTTGAAGAGTCATGAGGGTAGTTGAAGAGTCACAAAGGGGAATGTCAAGGGTCACCCCACCCTTTGCTATTTATAGAACCTTATACTAATTGTACAAGTTTTTGGAGCTAAGCTTCCTATAGGTGTAACTTAGAGAAATGTTGGAGTGTATTGTAACAAGCCTTGGCTTCTCCATAGTGCAGAGCTAGTACATCTCTTTGGAGGAGTAGGCAGCAGTGATTGTAATGTTCTACTATCAGGGCTATAGTGTAAGTCATGGTTTTATGTATGATTGGACCTTTCACTCTCTTAATATAACAGAGCCAACACGTTTCATGCATATGTTGTTATTGTAGTTCGCTTGTCCTGGTTACTTTAATTATGTATGTAGCTGTAATTTACGTATGTATGTATGAACTATTTCGTATGTGTTTGTATGAATCTTATTGAAGTGTGTTTTTTATATAACCCATCACTTTGGGTCGTTGGCTATCCTTCTTTCCATCTAGTGATGTCTTTTTGCTTGTGTGTTCCCTTTCAAGTTGCATGTTATCGCAGGTTTCTAAGGGGTACACTCTTCCCCCGTTTCGTGTGTTAGATCCTTTCATGCACCTTCCTTGACTTTTTATAAGGTCACACCCTTTCTACCAACAAGGACATCTTACTTAGCTTTGCACGCAACTGCAGTCAAGGCGATACCATACTACCCACTGTTGGGATTCCTACTCCAAATGGTCTGAGGTCTAGTTCGGACTTCTTATTATGGAGATCCCCTGACATGTTGGTGGGTCCAGCACCTTCAACACCACTCTAATATAACTCTGCAGATTTTTGGGTCTTGCCAATTTCTACTACAGGTTTGTGTTGGGTTTCTCTCATATCGCTTGGCCTTTGAGTCATGTGACCAAGGGTGGAGCGAAAGAAAATTTCTTTTGGTTTGAATCCAAACAGAAGGCATTTTCCGAGTTGAAGCATAACCTCTTCTCTGCATCAGTGCTCACATTACCAGACTTGCAGAAACCATTTGAGATTGAGACAGATGCCTCTGAATATGTTATTGGTGTAGTTCTTACTCAACCAGGGAATCCGATGTCATATCATAGTGAGACACTTTCAAACACAGTCTGAAAGTATCCAACCTATGAAAAATAGATGTATTCCATTGTGTAGGCCTATAGACAATGGAATCATTACATTCTGGGGAAGGAAACGGTCATCCACATAGACCACTCACCCCTACAATTCATATAGACACAAGGAAAGTTTTAGAATGATCACCATCAGAAGTGGTCCACATGCCTGCAACAGTTTTATTTGAATATTAAGTACAAGAAGGGCAACATCTTTACAAGAGTGTGCTATGATGATTTGGGAGGCGCACCACATACCAAATGATCTAGGAAGGTAAGCAGGTTTCAGACTTTCACCTCTAGAATGAGTTATTATGTTACATGGGACACCTCTATGTACCTTCAAGCGAGTGTGCTATGATGATTTGGGAGGCGCATTACAGTCGATTCATTGGAAATTTTGGGGTAGAAAAGATAGTGGAAGTACCGCAAAAGTATTTATATTGGTCAAATCTTCAATTGGATGTTGGGAAGTACATCAAATCTTGCATTGTCTGCACCATTGCCAAACCTGCAATCAAGAAGAAAGGTATATATACTCCTTTTCCTACTCCTAGCCAACCCTAGGAATCCATATCCATGGATACATGTTGGGCCTTCCTTCTACCAAGCATGACAACTATTGTGTTTTCGTGGTCATTAACAAATTCCCTAAGATGGCCATTTTGGCAGCATGCGAGAAGAGTATCTCAGTAGAAGCCACTGCCAACTCTTATTTGAACAAGTATAGGTACACTTTGGGATCCCACAGTCCATTATCTCATATCGATATAGATGATTCCTAAGTTCATTCTGGTCAAGCCTCTAGTCATTGTTGGATACCAAGCTCGCTAAGTTCATGACCTTTCACCCCCAAACTGATGGCCAAATAGAGGTCATCAATAGGATGATCGTGCACATCCTGTGCATGTAAAACTCGAAGCACCCACGCACATGGGATGAGAACTTCCCCTATATCCAACACATCTACAACAGGGCTCTCCATAGCTCAATTATCCATAAACACATTCAGGTGGGACTGGGATTCTAGCCAGTATGTCCCATTGATGTTTCCATACCATTTGCATCTACTCAAGAAAATTTGGCTCATATCCAGTATTATGCTGACAGGGTTAAAAAATTCATTGAGTGCATTCATCACATCTGACAACAGGTCCATGACATATTGGATAGAGCAAATGAAAATTACAAGTAGCATCATGATCAACATCGGGAGTCACACAAGTTCTAGGTGGGTGAAAAAGTTTGGTTACATTTGCAGAAGGAGCACCTCACTAGGACCCACCACAAGCTTCTCCCACTCTGATATGGGCCTTACACCACCACTAAGGTTATAGGGGGGAATGCGTTTGAGCTAATCATTCCAATATTCCTTCGCCAGCGCCCCAATTTCAATGTGGACCGACTGCGACCATACCTCCCCCCATTGTTGGACACATCCAACGTTGCTGAGCAGTTGACACTAACAGAGCTCAACCCAAGTTGTATCGAGTAGGTAACAACCGATAGGATCATGGACAAACATATCAAGAACACTTTCCAACAAAGGATCCAACTATATCGATTTGTCAAAGCAGGCCAAATCCTTCACCAGGGCAAGTGGGTCACCAGGGACCAGGTTCAATAGAAATTTCCTCACCTCATGGAGGCTCTATACACAATGGGTACCATTGATTCCTAAGGGAGGAGGACTGATCCAGGTGGATATTTGTGGCCACCCGCCTATTCAGCCTAGACCTATAGTCGGTTTCATCAATTTCCTTGATTATAGCATCATTTACTATTTTTAGCATTTTTTTGGGTCCTAAATGTTCATAGTTATTTTGACCCGCTAAACGTTGTTTTTTTTAGGTCCGCTGCAAGAAAATAGCCATAGGTAAGAGTCTACCACAAATATTGTGGTACTTGCAAATATCTTTCTAACGAGGTATCATACACACCAAACGGAGATCATATGACCAAGTTACAATCCCAGGGAGTTGGTTTCCCAACTAACCCCAACGGGGCCCACAAAATCTTGGTGTTCCATATCCTAGGGTTAGTTTTTTGCTTGTTTAGGGTTTCCCTTTGTTGTTCAATAATAAAAATTCCCTTAAGCCTCATCGTAACATAGTTCAGAGGCAGGTATCCACCTCATATCTTCTCAGAGATAAGCTACCATTACTCGAGCTAGTTTATTTCCATTATGTATGTAAGCATATTTCAGTTCTTTGATGTTAATGAAATGAAGTTTTATTTCTGCTACATCTCAATGTTTATGTTTATATTTTTATTTTGTTGCGTTCCTGCATAAGTCCAAATCACACATGCACCAAGGATTTTCTTCCTAGAAGAGACTCTATTTTTTGTGAGGTAACCCACGAGGGATTTGAACTGGTCACCTATTGCAAGGAGTTCCTTAATAATGCACCCATTCATTGTCAATCCAAATCCCTATGGGATTATTAAACGAGATACTTATTGATTTCTTAGTTACAAAATATTCTAGAGGAGCATTTTCATTCTTATCTAGAATACCACCCTCCTTCTTATAATTTTACACATAGTAAATTCAATAAACGCAACATTTTGATTTATTTAAGAATTTATTATCATTTAGTAGTGGTTATTTGTTCAATAACACCCTCATGAAGGGGTTTGTGATGAGTACCTCAATTACCTTAGAATTTCTTAGTAGATAAATTAGAAACTATACATTTATTTGTGAATCTGGTGTTCATCTAGAACTTATGAACTATCATGCACCACATATGCTAATACAACCTATTAAGTGCTAATGAAGTTGTAGTATTTATTGTCAAGTGTGTTGGTATATTGTTGAATGTGTTGTAATTGATGTCAAGTTCAGGGGGAGAATGGTGAGCGTTCATGTTGTCATTGATGTTAAGGCCATGTCGAATTCAAGTGGATTAAGACCATTGAGAACATCGAGTGATGGGTCAAGGCCCAGATAACAAGTTAAGTAAAGCTCAGGAGGGATTTACCTAAAGCCTCAAATTTCGTGTAGAGGTCAAATGGTCAATGGAAAAATGTATGGAGAAAATCTCATGAGGGATTTCCCAATTGATTGAACTACAATGAAGGCCAAACACTAAGGAGGTAAAGACTTTGGTCATCGCTCTTAGTCACCAAGGGCCATGAGATAACACTCAAGGGCTAGGTCACCAATCAAGCCATTAGGTAATCAACCCTAACACACAAGGAAATACAACCAATTTACAATCCTTGATTATTGAGATCTAAGATCCGATCATGGCCATCAAAATGTGAAGGAAAAGATCAGGAGGGTGGCACAACTAAAAAACCTGAGCCTTGAGATCTGAGACTATTACACACATTGAAGGATAGGTGGAACCTCCATGTAGATGATATAGTGGTAGTGATGTGGCTTAGATGATGACAGGTTAGCCTATACATGGGACACGTAGCAGGTGGATTTAGCATTTTTGGGTATCCAAATGGCCAGATGGTGAATGACACATGGTAGGCACATGTGTGTATGAGAACACATGGCAAAATCTCACGAGCTATAATAGGTGATATGTATGCATGAGTGTTAGATGAGGTGGACCATGGGTTCCTCACTGGAATGCCTAGTTCAAGGATGTTGTAATAGGGTAGTGGTGCAATTGGTGAGTGGTGGCTAGCAAACAGAGAATTTTCAATCTTCTACCAAAAATGAGAAAGTGGCATTCTCGTCTATCAAACCACTAGAATAAAGAGTTGTACACACTACAATGAGAAATGGTTGATGGACAACAAATGATTCATGGTGAGCGGTGGCTAGTAAACAAAGAAATTTTTATCATCTAAAACAAACAGGAAAGTGACACTTCTATACATTGGAGCACCAGGGTAGAGGGATTTTGCAAACAATGATGGAATGTGGCCGACAAGCTATGAGTGTTGTTAAATGAAAGGGTCACAATTTCATGTTGAAAAGGGCTTGATAATAAGCACCTAGGGAACTATCCACCATCAAAAAATTGATCTTGGACCTTAGAACTCAAGCTCTAAAACAAGTCGATATGCCAATCCTTTGAGAAATTTAAGACTCAAGTCATAGCCCCCAATGTCTGATTGCTAAGGGTAAGTGTTTGGGAGCTCATAAAAAATTAAGACCTCAGTATTAGACTTTGAATTTAAAAATGTTGGATGGTATTCTCAACCTTCAAGATGAAGGATATAACTGTTAAGGCTTCAGTTCTTGCCATAGGTCACATGGTGCCAATCGTAAGTGCTCAACACAATTATGGGGACATAAAAATTTATTGTTTCAGGAAAGCTGTCGATTACATTGAGTGATCAAGAACCTGCAAACCCACTTATAAGAGATGTGGTATATGAAAAACATGTGAATGGTTTCCAGTTGGACTAAACAGAACTTGGCACCATTTGAATTGTAAAAAAGCTATGAAATGAGGATGTTTCTAAGAGAAAGGTTGGATAGAAGGGAGCATGGTGAGTTGAACTATTCAAGAAGAAAACGTAATCCAATCAACCCATGATACTATGGGTCAATGAAATGGTTCACCTACCATGGTAAATAAAGGCTAAACTTTAGAGTACCTAGGTAAACTACAACAGATTTTCTGGGCGAAAAATTCATCGAAATAAAATTAGGTTGAAATGAGTTGAGGATGGGAGCTTTGACTCTATAAAAGGAAATAAAAAAAAGTGTGAATAAATTCACATGCAAATTAAAATTGTAACTACGGTGGACAAGTAGAGAAACTAAGTCGAATCATGATACCATGGGTGAAATCCATGGATTAGTACCCATGGTAATAAGTGTAGTGAAACTATAAATGTAATCGATGAGTGGGAGTTCGATCCACATGTATAGGCACATCTATTCAAATCAAGAAAAATAGAGAGTAGAGTAGGGAAGGAGTGGAGGAGATGTTGTGCTCCATTTGGTATAGATCTCGAAGGAGCGATGGAGATGTTGTGCTCCATTTGGTATAGATATGAGTGCCAAGTTTTAAATTAGAGTTGTGTAGAGGAATAGAGATCATATTAGTTGAAAGTTGGACCTGCTATGAAAACAAATAATGCAGATCTCAATTGTTGTCAAAAAATAAAAGAGCGATATCTAATTTTGGAGCCATAAATATGAGTTTGAAAATGAATGAAAGAGAGATTAGAGTGGCTGAAGCAATTCAGAGCTTGCAAATTTGGGGTTGGTGCCTCCAAAAAGTTAGCGCTTGCAAATAGTGGGAGTTGGTGCTTCCAAAAAGTGGGTGCTTGCAAATAAATTCGAGTTGGCTCTTCCCATAGGTTGGTGCTTACAAAATCTAATATAAAATGAATTTGGTGCTTGCATTTAATCGAAAGAAGTTTTGTATTTTTCTCATATGGGTCTCCACGTAAATATCATGTGTTCAAGGTCTATGTGATTAATGCATCATTTTTTATTGAATAAATGCTTGATTGGCTAAACAATTGTTAAAAATTATATAATATTGATTCAATGCCCCCTCTCAACATTCTCTTAGTTTATAGCCATTGTTATCAAAGCAGGTTCCTTCCACAATAGTCTAAAAAATGGATTGTAGATCTAGATCATGGCAAGCCAAGATGGAAAATTGAATAACAAAACTCTTATGTTAAATAGAAAAAATTATGTGTTTTGGAAGGTAAGAATGACAATTTACATAATGTCCCTTAGTGCAAATGTTTGGTATGCAATATTGAATGACTATGAAAAGCCACTTGCAGTGATTCACGAAGATGGCATGCCTAATTTTACTTATAATGCTAAAGCAATGATCTGAAATCACCCGTAAATGACCTCAGAGAAACAATGAAGGTATTACAGACTCAAGTGCTGGGGTGTGCCTTTTATTTTATACAACGGATCGATAAGATTGCAAAATACACAGACACTGAAACAGTAAGAGAACATAATAAACAAACACATAAACACAAAAAATTTAATAAGGAGTTCACCCAATCCTCCTGGGCTATGTTTCCTGGTCCAGCCTTCAGTGGTGGGCTTTCTATTATGTCTTAAAGCACAATTTTTACAATAAGGAGCTCAATTTGAGTCTCACTTTAACAGATGATGATCAGTAGGATTGTACTCAGATTCCCGAAGTCTCTATAGTACACAGACTCCCCTTACTGAATCTCGACCTTAACTGGTCTCAGTGGTATGAGTCCAATCTAGTACTCAATACCTGACTGGTATACACAGAAGAGTTTCTTGAACCTCTCAAGCCTTCTCTGGAGTTCACAGACTCTCAAACTCTCTCTGCTCGATGTTGCCTTTGCTCTGCAGGTCAACTCAGCTTCTCTGTTCTCTACAATTCACTTCTTTCTTGCCTTTCAGCTTTCTGCTTCTCTTTCTCTGCTTCTTTTCCTCCTCCCTTTGCTCTCTGTTTGTTCGTGGCTTAAAGCCAATTTGCTCCCTGACTGTTTGTTTCCACTTCCTGGCTCTCTGGATCTCCTGCCTCTGTCCGCTAGAATTGCCCTGCTCTACGTCATCATCACTTTGTAACGCTTCACAGAGAGGTGGCCACTTGTTTCCGCACGAACTGAGTGTCAGTTCTATTTGAATGGTCGTTATTTCTATTTCTCCAAGATTGCCCACGAAACTAATTCCTCTGCCAACTCATCGGTCATGCCGGACCTCAAACATTATATGACTCAACCTATTTACCCGTCGAATCTGGTCATCCATCGGATCATTTATCCGCTGTTGACCTGGGGCCTCCAGATCCTATGGTCTCCATCCATATCGCGCGGTTAAGTAGCATGACCTTTACCCGCGCGACGTGAGTGGTTTTCTTTCTCATCCGTTGGACGTGTGTCACCCAGTGTATGGCATCGAGCGGGACTCAGTCGAACCTGCTTACCACTTGAAGCCCTTCTGATATCCTGCTGGTTTTAGCACAGGTCTTGCCTTCCGACAGAATCGGTGATTTCCCGTATGGTTTTATGCTTTTCCTCATGACCAAGTGCTTGGGGGCTTTCCTTCACTGAGGGGGACGCCCTGCGATACGTGATTAGCGCTAATCGTGTATCAAAAACTGCCTCTGTTTTTGGATTTGACCTCCCGTTTGTCAATTTGTGCCAGTGCATGGTCACCATGGGCCAACGGTTTGCGCGCTTTGACCGAGGGTCCTCATTGTTCTGTGCTGACCACAAATTTCCATTGTTCAGAGGTTATTTCTGATAAGCTTTGACATCCATAATACTTTGAAACTTTGGTATGCGTTTTTACAGAGTTCAAGGAACTTTAAGAGCGTTTAAGGATCCAATTAGGATCACGACCTTCCGACTGAAAAAGCTTTTGGACCACCAAAAGTTGGTTTTCATGCATCAACTAAGTGAGGGTATAGCTGTCTCACTTGTCCAATCTCTATCCACTTTGCACTGCTTGGCTTTGAACCCTTGAGTCCAATCCTGAGGTACTCAACATCTCCCCTGCTCGTCGTCCTCACCTTTCTGTCCAGAACCATATCTTCCTGCAATTCATTGAGATATTCAGGTAACAAATCATCAATAGAAGGCAATTGACTCTGCTCTTCGGGATCTTCAATCAATGAAGGTTCAAATAGTCTTAAGTTGTCTGCATTAACAATTTAGTAGATGTGCATGTAAGCTGGTAAATCAAGGTTAAAAGAATTCTCACCAATTTTCTCAAGTACCTTGAAAGGTCCATACCTTATTGGCTTTAGCTTTTTACCTTCACCTTGCATTCTGTCTTTGCTGATATACAGCCAGACTTGATCACCAACTTGGAAACTATGCTCCATCCGATGCTTGTCATGCCTTACTGTTACAGGGAAAAGTGTCTACTCAGAACTGCTTATCCCACTAAGGTGTGATAGCTGCGTTAGAAACAAACAAAGTAAAGCTACTTTCGTTTTTCCTTTATGAAGTATAGATAGAGAAGAACAAAGAAGACCAACCTCTGTCTTGCGCTAATCTCCTAGCTCGATTCCTCTCTCTCTTGATAGTCTTTCGCTACTTGTTCCCTTGCACGCCCAGCTTCACAGAGTACCTGTAAGATCACAGTAGCATAGCACTATACAAGAACATGGATCTATAATCATAAAAAATCTAGGATCAGATGTAAATTGACCATACAAATGCATAAAACATAAATGACACAAGAGTATGGAGGAAAACTTGAATAGCTTTTATTGATAAACAAGAAAGAGCCAAGGGGAGTTACAACCAGTTGTTCTGACCCAGCATCATCCTCTCAACAAGGAAGCCCCTCTTCACCTCATACAAAGCTTAGATCACCCAACAATCTGATGTTTTATCTCAAGAAACCAACAACAATTCCTTACAATATGCAAAATTCCAGCCTCTCGATCTCTGGGATGAGGGATCCATATATAGATATCTGTAAGGGAGATGAGTCAGCTTATGATTTGATTAGTGTCTTCCCTCTGATAGTTCTTGCTTCCACTTGGAGATTGATGATCTCTTACTCATCCTTGGTCGAATTCAGAGAGGCAAGTGTCACAGGAGAAGTTTCTGGAAGTTTCCATGCCTCTCCACCTCGCGGAATGACACTGCCATTTGTCACTTCTCGCCCATCGCACCCCATAGAAGGGCTTTTTGAAATGCAACGCACACACACAGTGTGTTTAGGTGAGATGCAACGCACTTGGCCTATGGAGCAGCTGAAATGATCCTGTTTTGACCAATTCTGAGCAGTTTTTCATGGAGAACTTCTGGGAGAAGCTGTAATCAGTTGACCTTGTTCCTTTAGCGGTTAGAACAACACTTTTAGGGACTTAGAAGCCCTTGGTTTATGGACATTTCATGCTTGGGGTTGTAGTGCCCAAAAATTTCTATAACAGTTTCCCCCTAAAGCATGAGGTTGTTAATCTTTTGATGTCGGGTGAAATGCTTTATTATGAGGATCCAAAGTTCTTTCAAGCTGGGAGGAGACCTGTAATAAGATACAATACAATACATTATCTTCATAATATTTTCATGATCTAGCTGAGGCGGGCATTCCCATGCTCAGCTTTATAAATTCATGTTCATGTACATAGGACAGACAATCGTCTGAGTGTAGACTGATGATTCTGGTAGAGCCATCATCCCTTTGATTGGATGATTACCTGTGCAGCAATGATGTACATTTGATGTCTTTATTTCCCTGAATATATATTGCAGCCCGGATGGATGAAACTAGATCCGAGGTCTTCAATCTTGTTCGATCTTCACTCGAAGTACAAGTCTATCCATGTGAGAGATGTTCTGGAGTCGAACATGGAAAGACATCGCTTGATTACCAGCCAATGATGTAAGTTGTTAACAAGCGCGAGAGGAATCACCGATAATGATAATGACCGTCAAGGTACTGCAGTAAAATTCACGTGGTGTGAATAAAGGACTTGGCGTCAAACACCACAAAAAATCTTTCGGTCGAAGGTCATTGATGTAAACCTGTCGCCGGAAGTGAGAAACTTGCCATTGAGGCATGCAAGCTTCAAAGTACTGAACGGGGTGTTCCTAGATCGACTTCTTGGATAATGAGCTGATGTCGACAAGAAGCGATCCGTCACAGGAGGGCCTTAATGAATCCCACATCAATGACACGGAATGGAGCAAATGATTCTAATGGAAGTGAAAACGATCTGGTGATATAAGGTTCAGGGTGGCGGTCATGAAAGAATGGAGTGTAAATGTATTGTAGCGGGTGAGACACAGCTGAATTCTCTGAATGACTTCTCTTGAACATATCGGCGACACTGACGTGATGGATTGGTAGCATTAACCCCAAATGTGGATGGTGTGATGGGACCATGGTGATGTGACCGGTGAATGAAACAACCCAACCCGACTTGGATGCGGAGTGAAAGTGTCATGTTCAAGAGCGACTTGCTACCAACAAAGTTTCTTCAAGTTTTCTTCCCAATTTTTCCCTAGTCATTGCTGACCAGTACCTCTTTATTTTTGTCAAGCTTGAGGAGGATAACATATGCTTGTTCTATAATTTGCCCTTCGGGCAAACCCATCGCTATGTTTTAACGAGCTTAGCGATAGTGAAACTCGTTCTCGTCTATAGACAAGTTTGTCGCTATTAAATTTTAACGAGTTTAACGACAAAGATAACTCGGTCCTTTTCAATTTTAGAGAGTCTGAAAAGGAACGTAAAGGAAACTCCAAAATTCGTTTTTCGTCATCTAATCCCTTAAGTCTGAAAAAGTGTAAAACAATACAGAAGGGATGAATTTTTGATACTTTTAACGAGCCGAACAAAACAAGCGCTCGATCTTTTTGTGTAATAATCCCTCAGGTCCAAAAGGATTAAAATTTAGAGGAGGGATAGCACTTCCGGTCCATTTAACGAGCTGGAGAGGCCAATGGCTCGGCAATCTTTTCATATTTTACGAGTCAGTTGAAAAGAGCTTAAAGGAGACTCGTCTTTTGAGGAAAGAGTGATAAAAATTGGGTAGCAGCTGATTCCAGGTAAGGTTTGGAATTTTCCAATCACGGCAGTGTTACAAGGATGGCTAGTGAGATCACTCTTCACAGCTGTTCCTCAAAAATGGGTAAACAATCAAATGGAGGTGAATGATTGGCCAATACAGAGTGGAGGTGATGATGAGAACATGACCAAGGTTTTTAAAGGCTGAAATACTACATTCACGATGCTTATTTATCGAAGATTGGTTCATTTTTTTTTTTAAATTGAGCTTAAACACTGGGGGAAACATTTGCTCATGGCTTATGTTTATTTTTTAACGAGCTTTAACTATGTCCTAAAACTGCTTGATTAATCCAGTCATATAATAAGAGTGTCTCATATATAAAAAAGACAACTTTTAGAGTTTTACCCCACATTCTTTCTTTATGCAAGTTAGGAAACGACCAATCCTACGAGTTTAAAGGGTTAGAGGACCTACAAATTTAAAAAATAAATAGTCGCTCTTCGCTTGCACGCCAAAAGGTTTGCATGCCCCCAGGTATAAAACAGAATTTCAAGGTTACCCCTTCTTCCTTTCGTTAAAACATTTGTTTTACCGAGAGAGGTCTACCTCTTACAGGTTACCAAAGATTTTTCTATTCACGGCGTAAAAAAAACATTTCTTCGGCGATGTTTATCGAAATAAACAAAGGTGAGTGGCAATGCTTGCCAACCCACATAACTTTGACAAGAGAATCTTATTCCAGTCCAACTCCCTCTTCCAATCACGGACGGGAGTATGGAGGTCATATACTTCTCGCGGAAACCTATCCTATACCCGAAGTTTTCCTGCCGAAGCAGACCAGGGTGCATGCCCCCTGGGTTTCAGTCATGTCCCCCGAATCACTCGCGCTCATCAGGCGGACGGACTGGAGATTGATGAGACATTCCTTGTGTGAAAAGACCATTCAGGGATGGCATATGACTATTTGCTCTGTGTGATCCGGGAAATGAAAGCTGGTCTACGAGCTTGACCACTCTTCCTTCGTGCGGAAAACACATTACTCTAAAGAGTGAGGAGACAATCGCTCCCATGCAATAAATATAGTCTCGTCCAAGGAGTAGATTATAATCCAGGGGTCCTTGAACTACCATTACGTTCATTTGAACGATTTTCCCTCTCAATGTTATGAGCACATTGGGAAGGATCCCTAACGGTCGACTAGTTCCTTTATCAAAGCCTGTTAGATTTCTCATCTCAGGCAAAAGCGATGGTGAACCAAGCGCTTTCCAAGCAGTCGAGGAAAGGATACTCACAGAAGCCCCTTCATCTATGATGGTACCAGCCATAACCATTCTATATATTTGAACAATAATTCAGAATGGTACACTAGCTGGTAAACGGGGTCTGCCTAGTTGATTCCAGTCGAAGGATACAACTAGGTTGCTTGGAAGTGGGACCGAATAGACGGTCGGGTATGACTCTGACGAACTTCCTTCCTGCGGTAAAGGAATGGGTAAATTTCCCCCATGTTCATCGGAGTCTGTGATTACGAAAAGAATTTGGACGGTGTCATCCTTGTTCTCTTCGGTGGCTGTATGATCTGAAGATGGAACCTATGAAGGCAATACCAGGTCAACTGCCGCCTCGACCTTTTGACTTTCGTCTGGTATGGGTTCAGATGGTTTGTCCTCAATGATAGATGCTTCGGCCGACCACCTGAACGGGTCAGCCGGCTTTTCAACTAGTGACGGACTCGGCAAGAGTTTTTTATATCTAGGAGGAAGTCGTAACGGTGAGACCAGACGATTGTCCAAAACTCTTTTAGCCTCATCTAAGAAGGGACAACAGTGGACGGCATGGTCGCCTTCGCACAGTTTACAAGGAAATCTATATTTTCCTTTTTCTCCTGGGGCTTCACTTTCACTAGTCGACGGTGTGTTTTCAACATGATCACCAGAGGTTGACGACACCGGGTTGTGCAAATGAGGAGACCAGTCCCTTAAGATCCGAGGGATGCAAGGACAATCTGTATGATATCGGTCTCCTTTGCAAATGACACATGGCGATTTAGGCCTGGTCAATGCAGTGTGTGGATTTTCGCTAGACGACACTTGGTTGCCCCCTTTCGCTTTTGGCTCCTTCTTCTTCTTCTCTTTCTTCTTCTTTTACTTCTTCCTCTCACGTACTTGATTTTTGGCTTAACCAACCCCATCAAGCGAAGAAGGAGGAGAGGAAGAATTGGAGGAAGTAGAAGGTCAGTGGGTAACTCTGGACTCGTCTAGTTGCTGACTCGATTGTTCAGGAATTGCGGTGTTCTAAACGACAAAGATTGAGAAGAGCCATATGGGCAAGCCAATTTTCAGTCCTGGAAGCGACAATGTGGCCATATGGGGTGCACCAACATCTCCCCAAGAGGAGAAGGGACTAGGATTTCCTCCAAGGGGAATTCCTTGGTCGGTGGGTTCCATTTTCTCAACCTAATATCAACGTAGGAAAGGGTGATGATTATTCCGTTTAAAATAAATTTTAGACGCTTTGACACAACTTGTTTTTCAATTTTTAAGAGTCGAGAAAAAACACAAGATGACTCTAGTCGCCTTCGATTTTAATGAGCCTGAAGTGACAAGTGCTCAGATGGACCTTTTCCGTTAAGGAGTCTGAAAAGGAACGAAAGGGACTGCTCTGGAAATCTAGGTAGAGGGATTACCAAACCAATCGCAAAACTGCAGAATACTTTTTACGGTATGGCAGTCAATCTTCCCGAATGCTGTGTTCAGTGCATTGCGATCGATAGGGCGGCAGACACGGCTTCCTATGGATAAAGGATTAAGCCTATTGTGGTCTCCCAAAATATACTCGACGGTACGTGGGAGCACAAGTCCGTACTGGCACTTATCGTCTCAAAGTGGAGGAATCACCCAACCATCAGTGAGAACAACAGTTACCAGGCTTTACGACGCCGGAATACGTCTCTAGCCTAGACTTCTAAATGTTGTGCGTTAGGTTCCAAAGCGTTGTTAGATTCATTGAATTATAGTTGATCTTGTTCATGAAGTTTTCCTTTCAGGTTCACCGCGAGATGTAGTATAATTCCTAAAATGCAATCTAAGATGATAAACAATCTTTTTATCTTCTTTTTGCAATGAAAATCCTAGCTACTAAGGAAAGAAAGACATAATTCTTTCACAAAGAGCAAAGAGCACACTCTAAGTGAACTTTCCTAAATCAAACCAATCAGACTGTCTAAATGCAAATGCACATGCATGTATTTGTTTTCGACTTTCTTAGTATGTAAATGGTAAAAAGAAAGTTGATGCACAAATCTGAATTACTTTTCAAGCGACAGTTATCAACAAGTTTCCTTTCGAAATAAAAAATGGAGACAAACACAACACCTTATGATTTTGAAATGAATACTTGTTTTCGACACTAGAAAAATTACAAATTCAGACCAAATAAAATAGTAACAGGATAACTGACTATCAACAGCAATCAAACTCTTTCCTATGATTGAAAACGATACTTGCGACACTTTCAAATCAAAGGACGATAATGCGATTATGTTACTTTTTGCAAAGGAGAACTGAAAATTACTCAACAAACACACAAAAACATTTACAGTTCCTTTGTACAAAGGAGGCGGAATAGCAGCAAGGAAAATGGGTTTCAAACAGAGATATAATGATCACAGGCAGCAAAATTCATGAATAGAACTGGAAAGAATGAATCACAGAAACCAAAACTGAACAATGCCTAGTCTGATCAGCGCACCTGTAACACAGGGAATTTGAAATGCAGCGCACCTACTACACTTGGGAAGTGCGCTGAATTTCAGATTCTCAGAACAGTACTTGCTCTGGGCCAGAGACGAGACTTTGCTTGGGTTCCGGGTCACAGTTTGCAGTTCAGTTCATGGGTTTTGGCTGAGAAAATGGTAATCAGTAATGCAACAATCAGGGGTAGATCTAAGGAGGATCTAAGAGCTAGCACAAGGGGCAATCAGAGAGTTTGTGAATCGGTTGTTTAATTTATAAACAAATCCCAGAGATTGATTGAAGCGTCATTTATCTACTTTGCATTTGCATAGCAAATGCAGTTCGAAAGCTACCTGGCTCGACTTCAGGCTCCGTCTGTAAGTTTATAAAATAGACAACAAGAAAGATAAACAAACAAACTAATTCGTCCCCAGCGGAGTTGCCATTTTGTTACAGGGAAAAGTGTCTACTCAGAACTGCTTATCCCACTAAGGTGTGATAGCTGCCTTAGAAACAAACAAAGTAAATCTACTTTCATTTTTCCTTTATGAAGTATAGATAGAGAAGAACAAAGAAGACCAACCTCTGTCTTGCGCTAATCTCCTAGTTTGATTCCTCTCTCTCTTGATAGTCTTTCGCTACTTGTTCCCTTGCACGCCCAGCTTCACAGAGTACCTGTAAGATCACAGTAGCATAGCAATATACAAGAACATGGATCTATAATCATAAACAATCTAGGATCAGATGTAAATTGACCATACAAATGCATAAAACATAAATGACAGAAGAGTATGGAGGAAAACTTGAATAGCTTTTATTGATAAACAAGAAAGAGCCAAGGGGAGTTACAACCAGTTGTTCTGACCCAGCATCATCCTCTCAGCAAGGAAGCCCCTCTTCATCTCATACAAAGCTTAGATCACCCAACAATCTGATGTTTTATCTCAAGAAACCAATAGCAATTCCTTACAATATGAAAAATTCCAGCCTCTGGATCTCTGGGATGAGGGATCCATATATAGATATCTATAAGGGAGATGAGTCAGCTTGTGATTTGATTAGTGTCTTCCCTCTGATAGTTCTTGCTTCCACTTGGATATTGATGATCTCTTACTCATCCTTGGTCGAATTCAGAGAGGCAAGTGTCACAGGAGAAGTTTCTGGAAGTTTCCATGCCTCTCCACCTTGCGGAATGACACTGCCATTTGTCACTTCTCGCCCATCGCACCCCATAGAAGGGATTTTTGAAATGAAATGCACCCACACAATGTGTTTAGGTGAGATGCAACGCACTTGGCCTATGGAGCAACTGAAATGATCCTGTTTTGACCAATTCTGAGCAGTTTTTCATGGAGAACTTCTGGGAGAAGCTGTAATCAGTTGACCTTGTTCCTTTAGGGTTAGAACAACACTTTTAGGGACTTAGGAGCCTTTGGTTTATGGACATTTCATGCTTGGGGTTGTAGTGCCCAAAAATGTCTATAACACTTACCTTGTATTTGGCTTGGCTCTTTTCCAGTTGTTCCTGTACTGCCTAGTGAATCTCTTGAGTTTGTTCAATGAATTTGGTTGCCTTGTCCACATCACTGTGTCCATCAACTGTTATGTCTTTACTAAAGACAAAATTCAAGGGAGACCTTGGTGTGAAACCAAAACAGGTCTCAAAAGGAGATCTCTGTGTAGAAGAATGTTTTCCTCGGTTGTAAGCATGTTGCACATAACACAAATGTTCATCCCAAAGTTTGGGATGCTTGCTGCAATAGCCTCTGAGCAACTGGATCACTGTCCTGTTGACCACTTCTATCTGGTCATCTGTCTGTGGATGAAAGGTTGTGCTCTTCTTTAGTTTAGTGTCCATCAATTCCCACAGACTCGACCAAAACTTCCCAATAAATCGAGTGTCTCGATTAGATATAATGGAAGTGGGTAATCCAAAATGAACCCATACATGCTGAAAGAACAACTTTGCAGTTTGTTCAGCTGTAATCTATTTGTTACAAGGTATCAAACACACATTTTACTGAACCTATCCACAACAACATATAAATAGTCATGACCTTTCCTAGATTTAGGCAGTCCTCCAACAAAGTCCATGGAAATACTTTCCCAAGGATGAGAAGGAACTGGTAGTGGAGTGTACAAGCCTAGTTTTCTATTGTTGGGCTTGCTTTTAGCACACATGGTACACCCTCTTACATATCTAGAAACTATCTCATTCATTTTTGGTCAATAGCAGAATCTTTGCAGTTGTGCAACCGTTTTACTTACCCCAAAGTGACCTGATATTAGAGAAGTGTGTGCTTCTCGAGTTATCTTTACTCTTTCAGTTTGTGGAATGCATAACTTCCCACAATGATACAAGAGTTGGTCCTTCATGTGATGATCCAATTCTTCTACTTGTTTTCCTTGACTTAAAGTTGCATATACATCTTTAAAATCTATATCTTGAGCATATTGTTCAATGTAGCTCTCATTCAATACTGAGTTATGTTTAAGTATAGTAGATGCGTTTATAGTTGGTCTAGATAACATATCTGCAACTTTATTGTGTATGCCCTTTTTATATCTAATGACTAAATGAAACTGCTGTAGAAAACCCATCCATCTATAGTGTCTTGATCGTTGCAACTTAGTTTGGGAGTGTAGATATTGAAGTGGTTGATGATCAGTATGTATAACTGTCTCTTTTCCCATTAAGTAATGTTTCCACCTTTTCACACTTTGTACTAATGCATACAATTCTTTATCATATGTGGGATAGTTAACTACTGCAGAATTAAATGTCTCAGAATGATAACACATGGGTTTACTGTGCTGTATCAACACTGCTCCCATGGCATAGTCACTGGAATTCGTTTGGATCTCAAATGATCTTTGAAGATCAGGCAATGCTAGTGCTGGTGATGTACTAATATTTTCTTTCAAGGTGTCTAAGGCTTTTTGCTGCTTGCCTCCCCACTGAAACACCTTGTTCAATCCTGTTAAAGCATGTAAGGGAGCTGCAATTAAGGAAAAGTTAGAAATGAACTTTCTCCAATATTGTGCTGCTCCTAAGAAGCTTCTAACTTCTGTAGAAGATTTGGGTTTAGGCCAGTTTACAATGACTGCCACCTTAGAGGGATCTATCTTCAATTCACCACCCCCTACTATATGTCCCAAATAATTCAAAGATGTTTTGCCAAATTCACATTTTGAGAGTTTAACATAGAGTTTTTCTCTTTTCAAAACATCTAGTGCCTACTTAACATGCTTTAAATGTTCTTCCCACGTTTTGTTGAATATAAGAATGTCATCCAGATATACAATAACAAAATCATCAATAAAAGGTCTGAGTACATCATTCATTATTATCATGAAAGTAGCAGGAGCACTAGTTAAGCCAAAAGGCATAACCAACCACTCATACAATCCCTGCTTTGTTTTGAACGTAGTCTTCCATGCATCTTATTCTGCAAGTCTGACCTGATGATATCTACTATGCAAGTCTAACTTGGAAAAATAAACAGCTTCCTTTAACTGATCTAATAGATCATCTATGCGAGGAAGGGGATAACGATTTTTTATTGTTATCTTATTTAGTGCTCGGTAATCAATGCACATTCTCCATGAGCCATCTTTCTTTTTCACCAAAACAATTGGAGACCCATATGGTGATGTGCTAGGTTTGATGAACCCCTTCTCGAGCAACTCCTGCACCTGCTTCTTGATTTCTGCATTCTCTAAAGCGGACAACCTATACATTCTGATGTTAGGCAATGGAGCATCTTGCTGCAAATTAATATCATGCACTATTTCCTTTTTGGGTGGTAGACCTTTAGGTTCTTGAAACAAGATATCATATTCTGAAACAAATTTTTCTAAATTAGCTTGTTGTTTAGCATCACAACCCTCAAATACATTGGTTTTATCAGGTTTCTTTTCCTTTACAACCATCAGTAAAAATTGTTTGCATGAATTTACAATTTGTTTCATCTGCCCTATGTTTATGAGAGTATAATTATTCTTGAGCTTATGAGCTCTTAGAGTATATTCGATTCCATCTTTAACGAGGAGATACTTGTTCTCAGCTCTATAGAAAATAGCTTTTCTATCATACAAGTACGGACTTTCCAAAACAATTCCACATATATCTAAAGGAACTATATCTAACTCAACCTCATCTACAAATGCTGACCCAAAATAAAACTTAAGTTTACATTGTCTAGTCACTTGTAGTTGTGCTTTATCACTTAACCAACCTAATGGGTATGGTTTCTTGTGAGGTGTAGTAAGTAATCCAAACTTCTTTACAATTGCTTCAGAAATTAAATTTACTTGTGAGCCACTATCAAACAAAGTATCAATCTTTGATGCTTGGAAATAACGCGAATATGGAAAATCTCATGTCTTTTTCTCTCATTTTCTTCATTATTAGTAGATTGTGCAGAATTACTAGTAGATGCTCCATAATTTTTACCTTTTATACCTGTGGCTACAATGGTTGTTTCATCTCTTGAGTCTGACCCCAAATCTTTCTGAATAGCTGCATCAATCTTCTTCTTCTTGCCCTCGAACTTCTTAGGTCTCAACTCCCGATGCAGAATCCAATAGTGCTCATCATCATGCCCATCCTTCTTACAGTGAGTGCATGAAGACTTGCTTTTTTGTGCAGTGTTGACCTTCCTCTCTTTCCATTTCTGTTTTCTTTTCTCCTTATTCTTGCTTGCAATGGGCTTGGATGATCCCCCAACTTTTGAGTTCCCATTCTTTCCTCTAGCTTCTAGATGCGTATCTTGAACCAATACCTCATCTATACTAGTGGGATTAAACATGAGGATAGTGTGCCTCATGTAGTTATGTAGACCACCTATGTACTTCAACAGAGTCTCAGGTGAGTCTAATGAAATTCCTAGAATCAAAGATCTTTTCCTAAATTCTTGGGGGTAACCTTGTACACTTTGCCCTTTCAATTGGCGACGCGTTTGCCAGCTCATCATGGCTTGCTGCATGTAAGCTAGTGGATAGAACTGCTTTTTAATTACAGAAACAAATTCACTCTAGACAGAAATAATCTTACCATGTTTCTTCATGTCAGCTTGTGTCCTGCCTTCCCACCATACCAAGGCAGTGCCTTTGAGGCGTAGGTTGGCCAACCGTATCTTACTCTTGTCTGAGTCGATACTTTGCACTTTGCAATAAACATCAATTTGTCTGATCCAATTATCCAGCTTCTCTACATTCAACTCTCCATCATATATTGGTAAATCAAATTTAACATCTAATTTAATCAAATATGTCTTCTTTTTATGTTCAGGGCTATTAGGAGGTGTGAGAAAGTTTTCTTCTTTCCCTTTGCCTTTTGAGTGGTCATGGAGGAGAGACTCTTCTTCTCCTTTATCTTGTTTGGAGCTTGATGAATCTTCATCTTTATGTTTCCTAAAGTCCCTATACATTTCCTCTACCATGGACCTCATGGCCAGGAAACTATCTATAAATTGGGGGTCTGGTCCCAAGGGACTTTCTTCTGACATTTTCTTCTGAGGATAGACTCTTCCAATTTCTGGGTTAGTTTCAACCAACTCTCCTTCTCCTAATTTAAGCTTTGATCTAGTTAGCATTCAACAACAAAATCCAGCACAAGCTTGTCTAACCTTAACAACCTAGAGCTTTGATACCACTTGATCTGAAATCACCCGTAAATGACCTTAGAGAAATAATGAAGGTATTACAGACTCAAGTGCTGGGGTGTGCCTATGTTATTTTATGCAACGGATCGATAAGATTGCGAAATACACAGACACTAAAACAGTAAGAGAACACAGTAAGCAAACACATAAACACAACAAATTTAATAAGGAGTTCACCCAATCCTCCTGGGCTATGTCTCCTGGTCTAGCCTTCAGTGGTGGCCTTTCTATTGTGTCTTAAAGTAGATTTTGTACAATAAAGAGCTCAATTTGAGTCTCACTTTAATAGATGATGATCAATAGGATTTTACTTGGATTCCCCAAGTCTCTAGAGTAAATAGACTCCCCTTACTGAATCTTGACCTCAACTGGTCGCAGTGGTATGAGTCCAACTTGGTACTCAATACCTGATAGGTATACACAGAAGAGTTGCTTGAACCTCTCAAGCCTTCTTTGGAGTTCACAGACTCTCGGACTCTCTCTGTCTCTGTCTGCTCGATGCTACCTTTGCTCTGTAAGTCAACTCGGCTTCTCTATTCTCTGCAATTCACTTCTTTCTTGCCTTTCAGCTTTCTGCTTCTCTTTCTCTGCTTCTTTTCCTGCTCCTTTTGCTCTCTGTCTGTTCGTGGCTTAAAGCCAATCTGCTCCCTGACTGTTCGTTTCCGCTTCTCGGCTCTTTGGATCTCCTGCCTCTGTCCGCTGGAATTCCCCTGCTCTGCGTCATCATCACTGTGTAACGCTTCACAGAGAGGTGGCCACTTGTTTCCGCACGAACTGAGTGTCAGTTCTCTTTGAACGGTCGTTATTTTCATTGCTCCAAGATTGCTCGCGAAACTGATTCCTCTGCCAACTCATCGGTCATGTCGGACCTCAAATCTTATATGACTCAGCCTATTTCCCCGTCGAATCTGGTCATCCATCAGATCATTTCTCCACCATTGATCTGGAGCCTCCAGATCCTATAGTCTCCGTCCATATCATGCGGTTAAGTAGCATGACCTTTACCTACTCGATGTGAGCAATTTTCTCTCTCATCCGCTGGACGCATGTCACCCATTGTATGGCATCGGGCGGGACTCGGTCAAACCCACTTACCGCTTGAATCCCTTCCGATATCCTACCGATTTTAGCGCGAGACTCGCCTTCTGACAGAATCAGCAATTTCCTGTACGGTTTTATGCTTTTCCTTGTGACCGAGCGCTTGGGGCTTTCCTTCATTGAGGGGGACGCCTTGCAATTAGCGCTAATCGCGTATCAAAAACTGCCTCTGTTTTTGGATTTGACCTCCCGTTTGTCAATTTGTGTCAGTGCACGGTCACCATGGACCAACGGTCTGCGCGCTTTGACCGAGGGTCCTCATTGTTCTGTGCTGACCACAAATTGCCATTGTTCAGAGGTTATTTCTGATAAGATTCGACATCCATAATACTTTGAAACTTCAGTATGAGTTTTTACAGAGTTCAGGGAACTTTAAGAGTGTTTAAGGATTCAATTCAGATCAAGCAATGAATGTAATCCAAAGTGGATTTTTATAATCTGAATTCGTTGAACTCATGCACTGCAACACAACCAAAAATATGTGGGATAAGTAATTGTTGAATTGATATGAAGGCGATAAGAAGGTGAAAAATGATAAACTCCAAGTTTATATAATGCAATCTCAATCACTAAAGATGAATGAGGATAACGACATAACAAAATTCTTTCTTTGTCTAAATGAAACAGTTAACACTATAATAGGTCTTGATGAAACTCTGAATGATTCCATAATAGTTTGAAAGGTGTTAAGATTTATTCCTACCATATTCAATGCCAAATTATCATCTATTGAGGACATGTAAGGTATCAACACTTTGCAATGGATTAACTACATGGAACATTATCTCCGTATGAATGAGAACCACAAATGGTAGATCTACATCAAGGGAAGCTACTTTCAAGATTATAAGAAGACCAAAGAAGATCAAGGAGACTCAAGTTATGGCTCTGAGGAAGAAGAAGCCAAATTTGTTAAAAGATTGAAGAGAGAATCTAGCATATATAAAGGTAAGTTTCCTTTTAAATGTTTCAATAGTGGAAAATTTGGTCAATATGAATCTAAATTACCACATAAGAAAGAAAACAATGAATATGAAAATAAAGAAAAGGATGAGTATATGAGAGTCAAGAAGGAAATAAATTTGATGAAGAAGATTTTGTATACTTAAGAAGACAACTACCCCTTAAAGAATGAAGATGAGAAACCTTTTGAAGAAGGGAGAAAAAATGATTTCTTGTTCATGGCTATAGAAAACCAAGAAGAATCTGTAGTAGATATGGTAGGAGAACTAGTCAGTGCTTTAAAAGAAATACATAGGCTTGGGAAGAAAAAAAAGAAGTGGAAATAGTGGTTGATGAAATATGAAAAAGAAAGGGCTGAAATTAGAGACTCATTTTTCTTCCTCTGAATTTGGAGTTGGAGGAAGACAATAATATTAAATACATTCTTTTAAAACAATTGGAAGAGAAATGGAAGGAATGTGAAAAGTTGGAGGAAGATGTTGTCTCTATTAGAAAAGACCCAAACTCAACTCAACCATGATCTAAGATTTGTTAAAGGATCGAAGAAATTGGACGAACTCTTGAGTGTTTGGAGATATCCCCTCATTACAATTGGTCTTGGTTTTTAAGGAGAGACAAGCACTAAGAAATTTGAAGGAAAAGAACCTATGGCTACAAGGGGAAAATTATACTCAATCATATGGTAGTAATGCAACACATCCTAATCATCCATTCTTAGGTAGGCCAAACTACTTGGCTCAAGCGGGAAACTCAACAAGCTTGGGAAATGAAGATTTTGGAGGCCATTAAGCATAAGGGTGTCATAGTTTTTTTGGCGTAACCACATTGCGATGTGGATATTGTAAAAAATGCCTCTATCTATTGTTACATGGCCATTTTCGATTAAATCCTAGGTCATAGCATTCCAAAAAAAAATTGGCATTGTAATGAAAAGAGATTCTAGAAGTTACTGTTAGCTCTCTGTAATTTCCCTAGCTTGAAACTCACAGGTAACCACAAACCACTTGGAAGTTGGAATCTAGCCCTTCCAACTTCATACAAGGCTCTGTTTTTTTGAAATGTTCAATCACTTGGATATTAGGCTAGGTATGGGGCTCAATGGGGTATAGATTTTAAAGGTTTTATGGAAGGAAAAAAGATAAATCCATTATGGAATATAGTCATAAAAGTTGACGATTTCCAGTGGAAGGATGAAGAGAAAGAGGGATCTTTTACAAGGGCAAGGTAGGTAGTATGTTTTGGAGTTTTTTAGTCAAAAAATTGTAGGAGGGTGATTAGAAGATAAATGAAAATTACATATAAAGCATCAAGCAACATGATGAATTCTACATGCCATTTTAGCAGAAAACATAAATGTTTAGCAAACTGAAACATAGCACTATTTAAAGAGAAATCTGAGTCAATATCTTTGTTTAACTAAACAAGAAGACAAATTTCAAAGCACGATTGCTACAGAATATAACTTACAAAACCAAGAAGCACATCTCCAAAGCAACTAACACAAGAATCCTGTAAAATTCTCCCTCTATCCTTCCTTTCGCTCGCAAATCAAGAAAATACAATGCACACAATGCTCTTCCTTCTCAAACCTAACCAACCCAACCTCTTGAACACTAAAATTCATGAAATATATACAATTATCTCATCCCTGTACTTAGGGGTTCAAGCTTAAACATTTCCCCAAAGATAGATTCAACTACATTGGACTTAGATATTGTCTGCTAGGAAATAGGGACCGAATTTATAGAAACTAGTGGTCATATCTTAGATCATATATCTTGAATAATGATAGTTTTTACAAAACGAAAGGAGGTTTTCGTATATGAGCTTATAATTGAGAGAAAAATCTCTTATTTTTAGAAAATTATTCCCCATATATTCAGACTCTGCGACCAAAGATCATGACTAAAACAGGAAATAAAGAAATCTGAAAAACAGGCTGTAAAGATTCTTTCGAATCTTCCAATATATGACACTTGTTACAAAACTAAAGGAGGTTATTGTAATTTAGCTCGCTTTTGAAAAAAAATCTTTCACCGTTTCAAAATTAATCTCCATTTGGTCAAAAAAGATTTGGAAAATGATGATAAAAATAATAAAAAAATGCAGCAACCTTCTTTGACTATGTGAAAGCGCAGTGAATGCATTATGTTTCTCCAAAAACATAGCGACTCCATGGTTCTCATACTTCTATCCATTCCCTAGATTTATGAAAGTGTTGAACATGTAGAAGACATCCTTTACAATGTTAGGAACCTTTTTAAAGACCTGTGCTCAAGCTACAAGCCTCTTTCCTTGAAAATTACCCCTCACAGTAGAAGGGCGACCCCAAAGTGCAACAAATTTGCACCTGCATATGTTTGAATGGATGTTGGGGTCTCTAATCGAGGAAAACAGTGAGTTGATGGCATTGACAACCTAATTAAATGAGCTGACCCCACTACTTTGTGCCAATGATGAGAAGACAAGACTCACTATGACCTCACTCATGATCTTGTATGAGACATCAACCCTAGACTTACTTGACTCAATCTTTAGGGAATCCATAACTGTTTTTACATCAACTTTCACACACTCTAACATAATTACATCCATAATGAAATCTTACATTCTTTACAAAGACCAATAACTTGATCTCTGAAAGATCATAGCAAAACCTTTACTCGTTTACCAAAATAAATTGAAAATACAAAACTTGTTTTTGACTACTATATATAGGACACTAACAAATACGTTCATGGTATATTATAACGGAAAAATATTATCTCATAATGCAATCATATTTGTGTTCTACCTTTACATACCAAATTACACTAAGTTCAAGGATGTAACTTACTATTCTAGTGTGAAGTATAGATAAAACATACACCATTTATAACATCCTTTTATAACCAAGACAAGGATTTTCTTAGCTTAAGTGGAATCTCTTATCATGAATAACTTGTTTCTTAGACATTAACATTGGTCATGATAATGGAAATGCAATAGTAGTGGTTATATTCACAAATCCATGCCTTTCAAATATATATATATATCTATATATCTATATATAGATTAGTTTGGTATAGATGTCTATAATCTAGAAAATAAATTTTCTCTCATAGCCATCTTTAGTTACATGTCTTGTAGTTGATTGAGGCTTGAGCTTATGTCACATATATTGCTATAAAGAGGGTTTTCCAGTTTGTTGTGGATCATGAATTACATATGGTCATTTAAGGCTATTAACAAAGAATGCAACACATAGAAACCATGGTGAACCCTTGGTGAGAAGCCACCATTAACATCACTATATGAAGTACAGGGTTAAGTATTCTAGGGGAAATATAGTGTTAAGAAAGCATATAAAAGTGATACTTTTCCACCATATCCCTGACCTCTCATGAGTGTATTTTGTAACTGACCAATTGATATATGTGTTCCCTCATGAAGAAATAACAATAGTGAACAAAGATGAAAACTCTGTAATTTTTTTGTAGAAAATTCAGCAATTTCTGTAAACTTCTTCACATACCACCCATAGACAAAAATTGACAAAAGTTAATATAACACCCACAAACCAAAACCCATAGAAAAATACAATAAATGCACCTAAAACCATAGAAAAATATGATAAATGCACCAAAACCCACATAAGAATTTGATCAGTGGACTACAATTCCCAACATATTGAATGGGTTGATAAACATAATGACAATTGTAGCCAGTAGGATAAAAAATACAACCTGAGAACTAACCACGAATCCATCACCATGTAGTTGGTCGTACCCCAACACCTTATTAAAGCTTTCCATGCCCAATCGTTGTTGCAACAATCGACTAGACCCCAACACCTCGCCAAAGCTTACTTACAATAGAGATAGAGACGTTGTGGTTAAATAGAGAGGAAATTGTAAAAAGCCATAAAAAGATCATAGGGAGAACCAACTAAAAGCATACTTACCCTCATGAAAACCCATAGGAGTGTGAAACCTCGATGTCCACCACCAAACTGACTGAAATCTTACACACGGTCTACTGCAGATGAAAAAACCAACTACTAGTGTGCTACGGGCATGGAACAAAAACCTATAAAACAAGAAACCATCAATCACCACATAAACCATGGTAAATTCCCCATGAACTAGGTGAGACAATGACATAAACCCAACAATGCAATGGGAGTTCAAGCTAGACTAGAGAAGGAGGTTGGTCAAAGAAGTATTGGGGAAGATGAGTTTCCACACATCGAGACCGAACAACATTACACGGGTTTTCAAATATCTTCCAAAAACCACCCTAAAACAATGTGAAAAAGCACATAGAAAAGGGTGAATTAAAGTTCCCACCCACCACGACAAGTGACACTACCATATCTACATATGTCACACCAATGATTATGCATAGAAGTTGTCATTTGGAGTCATGGAAATGAGGGTGCACAAAAAATGGCATCCATCCCCTAAATATGTCATCACATAAATCCATTTTCATCCATCCCTTGAGGTACCATTACTGTTAACCTGGTTTATGGCATTGACCAATGGGTGATGTCTAAAGTGGTGGTGTTGTTTGTAATAAAGGCACTGAATATGAATAATACTTATGAACAACAAACAACACAAGTGTGTTTTCCCTGCTTTTCTATCTCCCACGACCAAATACATTTAATTTGGTCAGGTGTTATTCAGATCTATAAATTGGGTTTTGTAGGTGAAGGAATAGTATCTAGTTCACTTGTAAGTGTTGACAGAACTCGGAATGTTGAAGGTCATAGTTGATTGTGTGCACAGAGAAATTTTTTTATTTGAAGCACTCAGGGAAAAATGCATAATTCGAATCTCAAGCATATAATTTTTTAAATAAATGTTTATATCTCTTACGAAGTCCATGTCCAAATTTCCCAATAGTTTATTTTTCAATCTCCACAACCTTTTCTCTTTTTGACAAGCTATATGATCATATTTCCCTCTCCTAAGATTTATTTGTGCTCTATCTAAATAAATCTAAACCTAATCTAGCACCTGCAGTGTCATGCCAACATGATCTAGATAAAAATAAATAAAACATAAATATTTTGATTTAGTTAAAATGTTTAAGAAGACACCACAAGACATTACAACAAGCATACTTGGCTAGAGAGCACCTCTTGGTGCAATTAAGAAAAAAATCATATTCCCAAGTGTCATTGAATTCATATTTATTATATCGCTATATTTGTATTCCTTTTATAATTAATAATAATATAATTTAAAATTAAATTACAATTTAGCTAATTTTATGATTCTGTTAAATCATGAAATAAGTGTTTTGATACTTACTATGGATTGATGCCTATCAATTAATGTCTATCAATATTTATTAATCATTTAATTTATATACCTATACTCATTGAAATAAAATTTTGAAAACTTTATTTCAAAACAAACACAATTATATGAAACAATAATAATTAATATTTTTAAAATTTTATTTATTATTAAAATATATTCAAAATATTTATTATTGTTATTAATATTAATGACAATATAAAATGTTATTATAAGAAAGTGTCTTTTAAATTAAATTAAAGTAATAAATAAAAATACTATATATAATTTTTAATTAAAATAGTATAGAATTTTAATATTTTCATTGAAATAATAGTGTTCAATATTTACATGTTTTTAGTTATTTTTTAAATTTAAATAAAACTAAAGAAGATTTTAACAATTAAAGTGTTAGTGGTGAAGCTTCTATATTCACTTTCTTCTCAGTGTCAAGTTCATGTGTTCTCTTAAGAGAGAGGTGGATACACCTAAAAAATTATAGCAGTACAACGATCAAAATTGAAGAGAAGAATTGCATTTCTATGTGAAGGTTTAAGTTTATTTTAACTTTTCAATATTGATAAATTAAAATATATATATTTTTTTAATGAAAATAAAAATTAATTTTAAATCTTATTTATACTTCACATATCAGATTTTATTTTGTTAAGTTATATAAATTTGAAATAAAGAATTTTTTCTACATTCTAGAACTCCAAATGACACTTGAGTGAGTATATATAAACGACATTGATTCATCAATATTACAATTTATAAAAATTATATACAGGAAATTAAATAAGACCATTTACTCACACTCTTTATATGAATCATATGGAGAGAATGCATTTAGACCATTTACATATAATTTATATAGGAATCATGTGGAGGGAATTTAATGGACCATTTATTGTTTCATCTCATGGATGTTATTTTATAATGAAACTATTTTATTTCTTACAACACCTAATCATTCATAACTACAATCTTCCATTAAAAAATAAAAGAAACAACTACTTAAAAACTCAGGAGGATCACAATGAGCACTTGGCTGAACCTCGCAACAGAACACTGCAAAAAATGAAAGAGTGGATCCATGGCTTTCAATTACTACTATTGTTCCTTCAAATGAAAGAGTGGATCCATGGCTTTCAATTACCACTATTGTTCCTTCTTTGGAAAGTTCAGTGATCTTTGGCGTGTATTGTAATTCGATTACTTCTCCAGCACTGGTGGGACTACTACAAATCGATTCCAAACACCAAAACTCCAGAGATTGGAATTGGTGATGGGACTTGCATTTATTTGGCTTGTATCCTCCTACACTACGGGCTTATGGGTAACTTGAATTTTTTTTTTTGCAAATGCTCAATGAATATGCTTTTTTGAATAGGAAATGAAAACGCAAAGAAATTTGAACGTAGGCATAGTTTCATGGTTTAAATATTAAATAATAAAATAAATCACTGCTTTAAAATAAAATGAATATGAAATTGTTTAACTATTTTAATGCTTTGGTTTTCTTTTTGTTCACTAAATTTTTAGAAATTATTTCAAAAGTTTATTAAAGGTTTGGTAAAATTATTACAAATTAAATATTAACTTTTAAAGTTTTTAAATTTGATTTTTTTTTATTAATTTTTAAATTTTTAAATTTGAATTTCTTTTTTATTGGTGGATAGCTAATTTTATGTGTTTTAAAATCAAATTTCCAGAATTAAAAATTATTAAAAAAAATTCTAATTACAGGAGTTCTCTTAAATTAATTATCCATTTTTCTTTTCAATTAAATAGATTCCTCCATAATTAATATTTTATTTAAAAACATAATTAAAATAGGCATTTTTCACATGAAAAATGTCTTTCTGATTAATCACATTGTAGAGATTTGGTTGACGTTTCAAACCAACTAATGTGGTTCATCCTCATGAGAAATGGTGAAAAAATCAATCTTCCCAAAGGTTTAAATAGCAGTGAAGCATCCTTGCCCGGAATTAGCGCTTTCGTCTCTCAGTGTCAGTGTTGGCCCAGCAGAGTGCTTTCGCCGTTGGTGTTCTTTCCGATCTCAACGCATTTCACCGCTCCACCGGAAATTCCCTCTGCCCCTACCGTACTCCAGCTTGGTAGTTTCCACCGCCTGTCGTTATTGAGCCAAGAGGCTCACTCTACAATCTAGTATAAGAGACATGTGTAAGTATGTCACGTCCTCAAAAAATAAAAAAAAATAAAAAATAAAATAACCATACAAAAAACAATTAAAAGTCGACCATAGACTCATTTAAAATCCAATATTTAACTTTCATTCTACTGTGTTGGTGATATTTCACTTTCACTCTTCAAGTAATAAATAAAATATTTCCATGTCTATCTTAAATAATATAATTTTATATAACTTTATAGAGATAAAGTAATTAATTTTTTTTTAGAGTTCTCTTATAAATATCTCAATATACCTAAATAAATTGTTTGAATATCCATATTAAGTAATATATTTCAGTATGAACTCTCTCTCTATTATGTGTGTATTAATGTTTACCTTTGTAAAAAAAGAAAAAGAAATTAAAGATAAAATAATGTACTTATTTCTTAATAAGAAGAAAATGTGTAACTCATTCAATTTTTAATATAAAATAATGACAATGATTAAATATTCAAAAATACAATATAAACAATGAAAATTATCACTATAGATCTACCTTAATTACATATTTACCAAGCACTAGAAGGGGTTAAACCTCTTAATGTGTAAATCATTTTTCAAGTTTGAAATTTTGATCTCTCTCATGAGTGCTTAAAATGGATCTTAAACTAGTCTTTTCTTAACGGCTAATTCCGGGCAATGGTTAAAATTGATCTTAAACTAGTCTTTTCCTAATGGCTAATTTCAGGCAAGGATGCTTCTTTGCTATTTAAACATTTGGGAAGATTGATTTTTTTACCATTTGTCTTGAGGATTAACTACATTAGTTGGTGCTCTACAATGTGATTAATTTCAAAAGACATTTTTATTATCATTATGAATCACAAAAGTCTAAGATATAACAATTATTTTTAGTAGTTAATATTTTTTCCATTTATTATCATAATTATTTTTAACAATAGATATTTATTAACCTCTAATCATTCCTTGCTTTTCAATTAATTGTTGTGTTTTTTTCTAATAATAATGTTTTTTAATAAAAATGTTTTTCCACCGTTTTCCATTAATATATTTAAATATTAATCATAATATTTTTTATAGTTTAATTATTTAATTGTTGTGGACTCTTTTTTCATAAAACTATGTTATCATTACGAATATATTATTAACAATATAATTCTCCCTCTACTAAGGTTGTCCCGCTTAAAACATGCATTTAATATAAGTAAGTTATATGATCATATTCACCCCATAAGGTTTCTCTACTTATTGCATAAGAGGCGTACTAAGCAACAATGTTGCATGTTACACTTGTTTAACATGGTGAGAAAATAAACAATGAGCACACTCATTAATCATTGTTATTAGTGAATGCAAGAGGATTTATGGTGATTATTGAAGGGAAACTACACGAGACAATTATTGAAGGAAAACCACACCATGAAGAATTACTAGCTGAAGAGAGAAATAAAGAAATTATTTTAAAACCCACTAGGCTAAAGATAACCTATAAGAAAAAATTGATGTTGATATTAAATTTAAATTGTTTAAAAATTTATGAATTTTGTCAAAATTTAATATTATAAATTAAAATTTATTATTTTTAAACCATATTTAAATTTTATTTTTTTTTAAATACCATTGATTCAATTCTTTCGCCTCTTAATATATAACGAATATTTTACAGTTTCTCATCACTGCAGATGTACTTCACTATAAATATTGTATTGTACCACAGAGTCAGAATGACTGAAATTCTTGGAACAGAGAACTCGACGTTGATCCCCACCGTTCGTCATTATCTCGCAAATTATCGCTGACGTGCCTCACACACTTTGTATAATTTAAATGAAAATAAATAAACGAAAAAAAATAATCGCTAAAAAATTGCGGAAATGTAGTCATTCATCGAGAGAGGACGTACTTCACAATAAATGCACATGAAAACCACGCGGGAGAAGCATACATGAGGGATTGATAATTTTTTTATTTTATTTTATAAATTAATAAAGTGACATGTGTCATTTAATTTTATTAGAACTTTTAAGGTTTATTAAAATTCTAAAAACTTAAAATAAATCTATGGGTTTTTATAATATTTATTTATTTTTAATTTATAATATTTATTTATTTTTAATTTTTTAAATAAAATATTAAGTATTTTGAATAAAGATTAATTTTAGAGAAACTTAAAATAATAATAAAAAATAAATATGTTGCTATTTTTAAATTTAAAAGAAAAAAAACTAAGACACTGTGACGAAATAATTATTTTTTTAATTAAATTCAATATTTATTTATTTTATTTTATTTTTTATTTTCTTCGGAACGAAAAAGCATAATTATATTATATAAGGTATATAATGAGCAGATAATACATTGACAGATAGAACTTCATAAGGGCAAAACGGAAGCATGAACAATCCATTGCAGAAATATCTGAAAGGAGATGGGAAGCATAATCCCAAACAAAAAAGATAGACAACCTTTTGAGCTGTAATAAAGTTTACAAAAGAAAATTTTGTGAAAACAAAATTTGGAAAATAAGATCCTCTGTGGAGTAACAACGTTGTTCAGAATTCCAAATTATATTTCGACCATACATAAGTCAGAGGGAAACAAATGACAAAACATACCTGGAACCCGCAAGATTTGAAATTATGTATCAGGGAGAGAAAATTCTTTGATAGAGAAAATTTCCTCATCAGAAATTACCTTCATGTTCCAGATACCTGAATCCGATAAAAGGCCTTCCTTTGATAAGATGTCTGCTTTCTGGTTCTGTAATCTGTAAATGTGTTGTATGGAACATCCTTCCATCCTCCTCCATAGGAACACGATTCTGTTCATCCAACCTGCAAGGTGAGGATTGCTGATATGGATTTTTCCCAAAACATAATCAACCATGACTTTGGAATCTCCGAATATTGAAACGGACTGTATGTTAAAGAAAATACAAAAAGAAAGAAGACCCGCAAGAGCCATCGCCTCCGCTTTGCAATTGGATCCTTTACCCCCATTCCAGGAAATGAGATATTGTGTATTTTCATCCATGATGATGTGAACCCCACAACCACAAGAGTTGTTTTGTGCAGCTCCGTCAAAGTACGCTCTTGGGAGCATGTTGTGATCATGAGCTTGCATGTTGGGATTTGATCTTTTTTCCTTGTGTGGCTTTTCAGGTAAGGAGTCATAAAGAGATGTTATGCTTTGAAGAATTCCCATGAAAGGCACTTTACTTTCCTTGAAGATTTTGTTGTTCCTCCATCGCCATATGCACCATAGGGTAATAATAAAAATAGGCCTCCAGGATTCCTTTTGCCCACTCCACCAAAAGAATGCCTCTTTTATAGATGAATGAGAAATATGAGGGAAACCGTATAGATTTTCCAGAGCTTGCCATAATTGCTGTGTTTTCTGACAGAATAAGAACATGTGGCAGTTTGTTTCCTCATCAGACTTGCATATTGAATAGAGACCCGGCCCCTGCCAGCTCCTCTTTTTTAAATTATCCCAAGATAAGTTTTTGTTGTGGAATACCAGCCACGAGAAATAAATAGATTTGGAAGGACAACCAGATTTCCAAAAAATTGATGGGAATGTATGGCTGGAAATGGAAATCTTAGAGGCTATCAGATTTGAGTAAATGTCCTTTACTCGTACCAGGGAGATTCCTTTTGTATCTTTCCATATAAGAACATCGGTTTCTAAGGAGCGATATATTCCACAGTTTCTCAAACAGTCTTTTATTTTCTTCCACTGTCTTGCTACGTTGTCAGTCATCCCCATATTGTCATCTTCTTTCCAAAGAGGGAAAGGTCCATGCCATTCTGCAATAAGTTTGTCCCAAGTAAAAAAACCTTTCCTATGGAAAAAATTAAGGAGAGTCCCAAGCAAGATGATTTCCTCCTGTCCGCTCAAGAAAGAATCAATTCCTATGAGAATCCTGCTACCAGACTGGAAGCTCCATACCAAATTCCTTAAGAAGAAACCTTCTATCTTACGAAAACTTAGCCATATTGCTGATCCATAAGTGGAGCCAATCCTTCCCAACCTGAACCAGTATGAGATATCCTTACTACCCATATATTTCTTTTTTATTGTGTTGCTCCAGGGACCCTCTCCGAAAATCCCTCTCCATAGTGATTTGCATAGAAGTGCCTTTCCAAAGCTCCGCAGGTCCATAAGGCCCCATCCACCAAGATTTTTTGGCAAAGAGATATCAGATAATTTAGACAGGTGAAATTTTCTTTTCTCAGCTTGGCCACCCCATATAAAATTAGCAGTTATCTTATTCATCTTCTGAATAATACTTGCAGGAAGAAAAAATAAGTGAGCCCAGTATACCGCAAGTTGTGTTAGAACTGATTGAGCTAGAATAACTCTTCCTGCCATTGAAAGGAATTTGTATTCCCACACTGATATCTTTTTGTAGTATCTATCTATTATCCATTGCCAGTCCATTTTAGAGTACCCTTTTGCTTTTAACTGGAATCCTAAATATTTCATTCCATGTTTAATGGACCGCGCCTCTATCCCAAAGAGTGAGGATATCCACTCTATTAATTCCAAATTGACATCATTATGAAAGAGAGCTGATTTGGATTCATTTATTTGTAATCCTGTGGCCTTTTGGAACTTTTTTAGGATGTCATATAAGCATAACCAAGTGAGCCTGCAAAGCATTCCAAAAATAAGTATATCATCTACGAATAGATTATGCGAGATATAATTGTTCCTGCAAATCCTCAATGGGCGACACCTGTTTTCACTAACTACCTTGTTGATGTGCAGGCTTAGAGAGTTCATTGCCAAGATAAACAATAGGGGGATAGAGGGCATCCTTGGCGCAGTCCTCTGGCAGCTAGAAAAAAAGAAGATGGAATCCCATTTATAATGATGGCATAGTTCACCTTCTCCACACATGCCATGATCCAGTTTATCATATTAGCTTTCAGTCCAATCTTTGCAAGTAGGCATCTGATGAAACCCCAATCAAGGCAATCATATGCCTTTCGGAGATCAATTTTGAATATGACTGCTTCACTTTTTTTAGAATGCATGGAGAACAAACTCTCGTGTGTTAGCAACAACGTCCAAAATATTTCTTCCTTTTAAAAAACCATGCTGATCCTTTGTTAAATACTTTGATAAAGTTACTTTAATCCTTTCAGCAATAATTTTTGAAATGATTTTGTATGAAATGTTACAGAGAGATATCGGCCTGAAATCTTGAAAGGATTCTGCCTCGCTTTTCTTGGGGATGAGGGCTATATGAGTGGATGAGGTTATCTGGTGAATGCTGCCTGATATTCTAGAGCCTTCGACCATCCTTAGCAAATCTTGTTTGATAAGATCGAAGAAATGTATGAAGAATTCGATCGTCCAGCCGTCTGGGCCAGGACACTTATCCTTTTTGAAGGATTTCATGGTTTCTAGCAGTTCTTCCTCAGTTATTGGCTGGAAAAGGCATTCATTTTGTTCATCATCAAACATTTGAGGAAATAGGTCGATACCCCACAGGATGTCCTGTATCCTGCATTCACCAGATCTCTTGTATTGGTTTCCAAAATATCTCACGGCTTCATTTGAGATGTCTTGTTGAGAGTATAGAAAGTCCCCCTTACCGTCCTTTATTTTCCATATAGAGTTCTTTTCTCTTCTTGAGCTTGCAAACCTGTGAAAATTTTTTGTGTTTCTGTCTCCTTCCTTTAGCCAAATAGCCCTGCTCTTTAATCTCCATGATGCTTCTTCCTGTTCCAGGATTTTATGTTTTTTCCTTTGCAACTCCTTTATACGACATCTCATGTTGAAGGGGAGAAGGTGAACAGCCAATGCTCCAGAGATGCTGTCCAGTTCCATTTGAATTTCCTGAAGGGTTGTTCTGTTTTGTTGCCTTTTCTTATACTACCATTCTTTTACAAACTTTCTAATGGAGGAAAGTTTATCTCTAAAAGTTAAGAAAGGGGGCATATTTTCTTTTGATGATAATTCCTTCCATGTTCTTATTATGGCTTCATTGAACTCTGGTTCTTCCAAACATAGCCTGTTAAATTTAAACGGATACCCTTTTCTGAAACCCTTTTCTCTCCATCCTAGAAATATCGGCCTATGGTCTGATATGAAGTCATTACCAATTGATGAAAAAGGCATGCCCATTCTATCAATTATACTTGCATGTAAAATAAATCGATCAAGTCTTTTTGCTATATATGCTCCTTCAGTCCTTCCATTGTCCCATGTTGGCAGCATTTTAGGCGGGCTAATGTCAACAAGATTCCTGTGTAACAGCTCATATCTAATGCGATCAGCAAGAGGATCTTTTTTCTGACTGTTCCCCCATGTTTCATCAGAGCTTAAAGTGACATTTAGATCTCCTGCAATCATCAAAGACTCAATATCAAAAATCTCTGATGCAAATAATTTCTCCCAGTATGTTAACCTGTTTTTGTAAGGAGCATAAATGTTTAAAATGTTAATGGGACAGTCTTTCCCCCTAATAGAAGCCGATATAAGAATTCCCGCAAAACATTTATATGCTTTTGCTCTGATCCAATCAGGGTCCCATAAAACTGCCAGGCCCCCTGAAAGACCATTTGCCTCCGAAGCAACGATATGCCAAGTGGGGAACATTTTCCTGAAATAAGAAATAGATACAGGTGTGCTGTGCATGGTTTCTTGGATTAAGATGATTTTGGGCTGTTTTGAAATGAAAATATTCTTAAGGGCTAAAATTTTTTGATCAGCCCCCAGCCCCCTTATGTTCATAGATATAATGAGTGTCATTGAGAAGGCTTTTCGGCCATACTTTCTCTAAGAGGCCCTTCTTCCGACATATCAAAGATAGGTACATCTACTAAGGAAAGATTTCGAACTCCTCTGCCTGCACCATCAACCCTTCCTCTGAAATGCCTGCTACCCCTATTATTTTTCCTTCTCACCGTAATATTTTTTGCAGAGTTTGGGCTAATTTGAGGAGGGGATGGCATTCCCGGTTTATGAATGGTTAGGGGTCTGAGTTCAAGCAATTTCTTGCTAAGGAGGTAGTCCAGGTCGCTACCAATCGAATTTGAAGGGGAAGACACGGGGGAGTTAAGAGGGGTAGCCGAAACCATAGGTTCTTTTCCTTTCTAAGATTGAGTCATTCCCCTTTTTGGTGATGGAGAGGAAGATGAAATTAAAGTGATATGTGAATCCACTTTAAAGTTTTTGATTGGCTGGGAAACCGGGAGAGGAAGTGGGATTTCTTTATCAGCAATAGGTTCCAGGGGGGGGGGGTGAGCAAAAAAGATTGGAAGGCCTTTTATCAGATGGGGTGATTGATCTTCTCGAGCTTTCAGGCAGGATGCACTGACTCCGGGGATATGTTGATGGAGAAATTTTATACTGAGGATTTGATTTCTGACCGGGGGGTGAGAATTTATGATAATCATCTTCAGGATTTAAAACCCCTTGCAGTTTGCCAGATTCTGATGGAGATGAGCTAATAGTAGAGGATACCTTCGCCATTCCAGAGTATAGAGACTTTATCCTCTATTTATTTTTTGCTGACTGATATTTTCCTTGATATATTCGGTTCTTTAAAACAGGGCATCGAGGGCAGTTTTTAATAAGGTGTCCTGTCTTGTGGCATACTGAACACCTGAAGGGGACTCCCCAGAAGTCCAGTCTTTGATTTATTTTTAAATCCCTCCAGGATATCTCGATGTGGTCAGGGAAACCTCCCCTATAAGCTTTCTCTATGAGAACCCATGCTACTCGTTTGTCTTTTTCCCCCAGACATCTTGGATCTACATATACACATCTTCCTATGGCATTTCCTATCTCAGTTAAAGTTTCCTTTGACCACAACTCCAGGGGAAGGCCGGGGAGCTTGACCCAAATTAAATTATTTGTAGGAGTATTCTTCAACGGATTATAGCCAATGTACCACTTGTATAGCGCCAGGAAGCTCCTTCCGTGCACCCATGGACGAGTCTGAATGGCTTCCAGATCGCTAGCACTCAGAAAATGAAAACAATACCATTCCTTCATCAGTTTAGCTACAATGGGGATGTAGCCGATCAAAGGTTTCCATTGAAGCTCTAGCCACTTTCACATCTTGGCATCATCCATCTCTGGAAAGTGCCATCGGCCAACCAGGGCGTACTCCTGTAAACTTTCAATGCGGTCGGTTAGATAAATACTATCTAACTTAATCGCCGCTAGTGGCGGGATGGTTTTTACAGGTTTTACGTTCTTTTTGTAACAGTTTGAAAGCTCACAGTCTACATATTCTCTCTGAAGGTGTTCACTTTGGTTGCCTTCCCAAGTTGTTTGAGTTTTTTGACGGCTATCGCCGTCCAAGTCATCAGATTGCAGCAAAGGCTGGACAGTCACGTCAGCCAGCGTGGACTGCCAGTTATTTGACAACATGGTGGTACCCTTACAAGTTTCGGCCTGAACAGTTGCTCGGATCATGGCCTCCGTGGCCGATGCGTCTGACACAAAGTCCATAAAAGTCCACCCCCTGTGTACTGAGAAATCCTAAAAAGGATTTTCCGGATCTGGTAGAAAATCATGCAATAAATATGACCTGACCACTTCTGAATATATTACCCAGAGCAAATATGACTCGGAAGGGAAAAGTAGATCTTGCCTGACATAAGTACTGACAGAAAGAAGCCTCGAGAATAAGCAGCTCCCCTTCCAAAGAGGGGACCCGATTCCAAAGAAGCCAACTTGTCTTCAGGAGTTATGAGGGGGTGACGTATACATGAGTCAGCATAGGATAGCAATAAAGAGAGTTCAAAAAATGGCGGCTTCTATTGTCCCACAAGGTCTGATTTCATGCCTTCAAGTACCATTTCTTTTCCCTATAAGCTTTGAAATTCAAATCTCTGCAGTACCTGACCCAAAAGAGTGGAAAAACGTGAACCGGGAAATGGATTTCGATCCCAAGGAGGGGGGTATCCGTCTCGGAAAAACCAGGAAGCAGAAGGCTCCAGAGGAAGCTGCAGGTCTCAGCAAAAAAGACTACCAGTTTCCAGAATGCAATCATGGGATAATTATAAGGAGATGGAAGAGGAAACGCATCATAAGAGACTTGATTCCCTCGCTCTTCCCAGTATCAGACAAAAATAGAGACTAAATTGGCTTTTTGAAAATGTTTCAGGATGAAACATCAGGGCATACAATACAACAGCAGCAAAACTCATATACACACCACCAGGAACCTATCTTGAAGCGTATATCTGAACAAGGTTTGGATATAACAAAGTAATTCTTCAATTTGAAGAAAGATACCCACGACCAAACAGGATTAACAGACCCTGACATATGGTATTGAGGGAAAAAACTAAAGCAATCCTCCGCGAAAGAGTTTAGACTTTTAATTGAGTGCCATTATTCAGACTACAGCCTAAATACAAAAGCCAAAAGTTCCGACTTTTCAAAGAAACGCTGAAAATTTCACCTTAGAAAAGGCTAAAACAAGAAAAAACATATTCCATATCACAACTTAAATATTTAAATTTTTCCAGATTCCATGAAGAAGAAAACTATCCTTTGATGAGATGTTAAAGTATTCAGAGACTAAGAACTGACCTGTTTAAAACGAGCGTTTTCCCGAGCAGAGAGCACCGTGAAGCCTAACACCACAAAGCCGAATAGCAAAATACTTCCCCTCGAAAGCAGATAACCTCAAAAGTGGGGTGCAAAAGAAACGCGGAGATAATTACAGAGTCCTCACACAGAAAATTTAACACAAAAGAAGAATCCCCAACGACGGATGAAAGAGGTAATACTGGACAATTAGAAAAAAGTATGAACTGTGGAGGAGGTAGCAGCTTAAACAGAAAGTGTTCAGATGAAACCTCCAACACCCGAGGTCAAAACAATCTCCCTGTTAATGAAAAGTTGGCGAGTGCTGGTATGAGCCAAAACCGGAAATACTCGCAGGGTCAGAGTAAAAAGGGAATTTCTGGCGTTTATGGAGAGAAAAGCTGACGAGAGTTGGTATGAGCCAAAACCTGGAAACACTCTCAGGGTCAGAGTAAAAAGAAGTGATGGCGTTTATGGAGATGACACGTTCAGATAACAAGTGTCACCCTGCCGATAAAGGCATGTATCCTTCATGCACTCGTTCACTCTCGAGAAGATTATTAGGTTCTTGTGGTGGCTCCAAGCTGTGTTATTGGTCAGTTACAGACAGTCGCATACCTGATTCATTTTTCGTCGGTGCTCTCCACTCGGCGCTCCTCTTCCTCCCATCTTCATTTTTTTTTATAGTTAAGTATGTTCTAATTTTCAAAATATCTATCATATTATTAATTTTTAGGCAACAAAGCTATGGTGATTTGGGAAGGTTTCTCTTTTTTCTCTTAGAGAATATAAATAATATACTATGATTTATTTTTCTATTTCTTAAGGTTGGGTGGACCATATTGATCTTAGAGTATATGAATCATTGTGATCATGAACATAATATGGTTTGCGATATTTTCAAATAACATGATTAAAGACAATTATAAAATAAAATAAAATAGAACAATACAATTTCATTCAATTGTCGAAGTATTCTTATTTCAACTTAAGGTGGATGAAGATCTTTGACTCTTTTAAAAAAAAATTAATTAATGACCTAGAATGATTATCAAAGGAATATGTTCAACATATGCTAGGTCCCAATACTTATCCATGACTGTACTGTGTTACAAAGTTTCTTAGATTGCATTGCCTTTTAATAAATTTTAAAAATAATATTTGTGTCATGTGGCTCCCACTCCACTAATTTCCCCCAAATTTTCATAGCATACCTAATTTTAGAAAAATTGCTGTATATTTTGGTTGTAAATGATAGAAACTCTTGAAGGCTTATGTTTTTTTATCATGGCCTTGGATTCAATCCAAAGTTAATAATAATATTTTTGTTGCAATAGTTTTTTTGGCTATATATTTATCAACCATATTAATATTTATAAACACTTTCACATTATTAGGGCCCTATGTATAAACAAACTAATTTAATATTTAAAATTAGGTTGGCCCTAGTCAACGTTTATAACATGTGTTTATGTACGTTTATTATAATAATACATTTGATAACATTTGTGACATAGGCCTCTAATTTAAGGATACTTAAAATAAGCAAGAATATCTACAAAGGAGCCCTTGTTCAAATACAATAGTTAATTCATACATTTCAAATTCAATAATTGAACTAAGCTGCAGGGAAATGCTAGCTATGCGACCTTGTTATTTATCAATTAAAATAAAGTTAATATATATTTTGATGTTGATATTTATTAACTATTTAATTTATATGGATATACTAATATTGTTATTCTTATATCTTAATTAAATATGAGGAAATAAAATAAATAAAAAAGGATTGGTAATTAGATTGGGCTTGTACGAGCGTGACATAGAGTTGATTTGGATGGCTGTCATTATACCTCTTGGGCCTACTTATGTGACACAAAGTGTTGATTTCGACTACTACCACTATACCTCTCAGGTCTATTTGCATGACATGGGGTTAATTCCAGCTGCTCCCACTATACTTCTAAGGCCTACTCATATGACAAAAAGTTGATTTGGACCACTACCACTATACCTCTAGAGCCTACTCTCATGACATGGGGTCTATTCCAACGACTACTAGTATGTCATGTCCCTCATGATATTCTACTGATAAACACAACTATTGACATTAGAGAAACAATATTTGTTTTGTTTTTGGTATGTTGCACAACATAATTACATCTAATTAGGGATATTCAAACTACTAAATAAACTTCATAATTCAAGTTCAATTAAAACTATAAGTATATTTGTACAGAAAAAAAGCTCACTAGATATTTTTTTCTCCCATGTTATCTATTATCTTTGCTTAGAGTAAGCTTATACATGTACAAGATATTTTCTGCTCCCATGTTATCTATTATCTTTCCTTAGATTAATCTTATACATGTACATGTTGTATAAGCTCTTTTTCTTATCTATATATATATATAGACACACACACACACACTATTGACAATTATTCCCCCAATGTCCCATGTTATATATTATCTTATATATATATATATATATATATATATAATACACACACACACACACACACACACACACACACACACACACACACACACACACACTATCGTCAATTACAAGATATTTTCTGCTCCCATGTTATTATCTATTATCTTATAGATGTACATGTTGTATAAAGGGGGATGTAAAAGATATTTTATGCTCCCATGTTATCTATTATCTTTTATATATCTATAGATATATATATATATATATATATATATATATATATATATATATATATATATATATATATATATATATATATATATATATACGTATACATATACATATACATATAGTATCTATAGATATATATATATATATATATATATATAGATACACTATCGACAATTAGGGGTGTACAAGATATTTTCCGCTCCCATGTTATCTATTATTTTTATAGATGTTCTATAAGCTTCATAAGACAAAGAATACACCGTCAACACGATATGTTACAACCCTGATTCTCTAAAGCTCAAAATATTCAAATCCTAGGCAACATTGGAGATAATAAGACCATGCAGCTAGTTGATTGTTCATATCAAGGTTCAACATTTATAATACAATTAGATTAACTCTGTGGGGTTCATGTGGGAACTTTATTTGTATGAGATTAATATATTAATTGACAACATGTTATGTTGTGGGGTTTACGTTATACATGTTACTACTATTTCTAAGGGAGATTATAGTTCTATGCATTAATGTTAGACCTGTTTGGATTCTTAGCAATCTATGATCCTTTTTTGAGTTCCGAATGGTAATTACGAGGAGGCCCTGCATGTGTAAACATCAAAGGCACTCACAAATTATGGTTGAGATCAACAACTGGAGTAATTTGGGGCCATTTTTGGGTAACTAACCACCCCCATTCCACCATTCCAATCTCATTCACTCCTCCGCTTACCCAAGAACAAGCTCTACACCTATAGGCCATGCCTAATCCTTATGCATTTGGTTTAGCCTCTAGAACTTCCTTCCCTCCAGTTTATTTTACCATACCTGAGGATTCATGACAGAAGGTTAGTATTGATGATGAATAGTGAAGGTTATTCTCTACTTTTACATTTTTCTCTGTAAGTTTCACTTTCGAGGCCTTTCCAAAGTTGATTATTTTATATTTTATTTTTCTTCATTTTCTTTCCTGTGACTGCGATTGGTTATTTACATATGTTGTTTTATTTTTTTGGAAAACCCTAGCTATAGGGTTTTAGGGTTTTGAAGCTCGTGTTGGGGTTTGTCCAACTCGCCTTTCGGATTTCAAAGAAATTCGGCTTAGAGCCCTTAACCTAATTCTCCTCCAGTTAAAAATCGTAAGGCTGACTCCCATATGGAATTTATTTTCTCATTAATTCTTATCGACAAGGGTATAATAATATATTATTCTAATGGTTTCTTACATGTGTCGAACGACCATGATGTTTTCTTTTAATTTAGACTTCTTAAAGGTAGGCCAGGGCTTGGATTTGAACCCATACCTACCCTATTATGTAAGTATTTTATATGTACCCATATTGCAAATTTTTTTAATCTTTGATAAACTTCTCTATACCCATATTGCAATTTTTTTTTAATCTCTGATACAAAAAACTTCTCTATAACTTTTACAGGTTTGACACTCTTTTGGAAAGAATCCTACTCTCTTCTCGTTAAGAAAACACAAATGTTTTGTTTCTTGGAGAAACTATTCGACCCTTTGACCTCTAGGTTCTTACCAATATTATGTTAGGGCTCTTCAACCACGAGGCCAAGAACTTGCACGGGTTTCTCTTATGTTCACTAAGATTAAATTATTTGAGCTCCTTAGCTTGCAACTTAGGTACCCTCCCTAGGCAGGCTGACTAGCAAGTTTTTGATTATTTTTTTTTCTATTTTAACATTGTGGACATGTTGTACTAATAGAGACATGGCCAGTTAGCCAAATGTTTTGTTTCCTAGAACAGTGACTAGATGCAGTCGTTGGTGTAGGGTTTTAACTTAAACTTGAACAATTGTACTTCTTTCACTGTATTTATAGAATGTATCTTTAAGCTCTTTTTTGAGTTATTCGACAACTATCAATGTTCAATATCTACCCTTTGAGACATAAGTTCATATTTATATGTTCCACATTGTGTGTATGTTTTGGTTATATGATCTATTTTCTCACATGAAATTATATTCTATAATGGGGGGTTTTAAGGCTGAAATTTAATATTTTGTAAATTTTTGCATGCAATTAAGAAATGCACTTATATTCTCATTTACAGTTTTACAACTTATGTGGTTGACATAATATTAATGATTCCTTATTTAATATAAAAGTCAACATAGTTGTCATGCGAAAAGAGTCAATTTTGCGGACAAAACCGACCTCCCTAGAAGCTAAGGCTTTCTAGTGACAAACAAGACAATCAAGCACTATCTTTCCCTAAATATGCATTTAAAATAAAAGCAACCAGGTGTTCAAGTCTTACCTTTAGTCCAACGCTGTTTGTAGCACTCCAGCCTCTCCGATCCAGATGTGCTCCTCCTTCTCCTTGAAGCCTGCATTCACTAACAAGCAAACAATTACATAGCACCTGAATAACTCATATAATAAAACATATTCATCATAAAGACCAAGGAGTTTATGAAACAAATTATATATAACAACTTGTTGAGAAAAATGAACTTAATTGTATTAATTGGAAACAAAAGAAACCATTACAACCAGTGCCTTGGTGTTGTGCAGGTCCCTCCCAGGGTCCAGCAAGAGCTCTCCTTTACTTTGATCAGCTCACCCACTTCCAAATGAAGCTAAGAAATGATTGGAATCTCTCCTCTCAAGCTCTATAAGGGAGTCCTAATTTCAGCAGCATCTACCCTTAGGAATGTTCAACTTTCAACCTCCCCTCCCTCTGGCCCAATGCCTGTATTTATAATGCTTTGGAGGAAGTTAATCAGGTCCACCATCAATGGGATAAGCCCCTCTTTCAATGGGATAGCTCCCCTCTTGATGGGATAAGTTCCTCTTTCATTGGGATGCATGAACCATCTGGAGGCGCTCAATCCACGTCAAACCATATTCTATAATGCTCTAGATTCGACCACAAGTAACTTTTTTGAAGTAAAACTTGCGCCTTTTGACCTTTACAGGAGTACGCACCCACCCCTTTACAGAAAGAGCATACAAGTACGCAGGTATTTTGAACTTGAGGTGCGTACACGCAGGTAAGGGTAAGAGAAACTGCGTAACCAGAGTTATATTGACTTTTAAAGACTTTCTCTCTTTTTTTGGAGTTTGACATGAGGAGCAGAGGTATAAGACTTGCCAAGGAGGACAGTATGACAATTGATGGAGCCATACTGACTGCAAATAGTCATGGTGACAAATTTTAGTGTAACAGATTGCCCCCTAAAGTGCGAAGCCTGTAGTATATTAGGGTTTCATATCATCTAGGAAGGGTGAAGCACTTTATCATTTCAAGGGTTATCTTGTGGAGAGCCCGGTCGGAACCTGCAAATATTCAACACAAAATACATATATGAGATCATATCATCGCTGAGGTAGGCATTCCCATACTCAGATCAAAAACTTTAACTAACAAACTAACTACTGCTCTGATATAGGAATGATTTCGCAGTACATCATAATCATAGACTCATGTAGACACAGTATGGACGCAGCCATCTGTTTATGATTAGTCTACTATATAATGAATACAAAACTCCTCGCAGCCTGAATGGTGGAAGCTAGATCCAGGGTCTTCATTTCTGCTTCCCGAAATAGTATGATTCCATCCATGCGAATAAATGAGTTGATGTCGAACATGGTAGAAACCACTTGATTACCAGTCAATGATGTAAACTGTTAACAAGTGTGAGAGAGACCACCAGTGATGTCAATGGTTCTCAAAGTACCCAGTACTCCGTGAGATGTGAATGAATGTGTTGATGTCGAACATGTCACGGAATCCTTCGATCGAAAGTCAATGATGTAAATTGTCGTCAAAGGCGAGAAACCTGCCATTGATGCATGCAGATTTCAAGGTACTGACGATTTCTATATCATCTTTCTAGATAATGTCGATAGAAAGCGACCCGTTGCAGGCAAGCCCACAACACGAAATCATAAATCAAGTTGAAGAAATGTAGCTGTAAGGACTGACTCAGGGATGGTCAAGATGGATGACATATATTTTGCAAATGAATGGTTTATTTGCAGTGACCTCTTGAACACATAACGACACAACAGATGGCTTGGTGACAATTGACCCAAAGTTAATACCCAGAAAACGGCTGAAGACTTTCAATGTGGTTTGATCAACTATTAGGCAAAGGATTTCCCAACCCAGGTGAATGAAAAGTGTCGTGTTCAAGAGTGGTGATAAGGTTTTTTTGAGACAAAGGATAACAAATAGGCTCATTTTCCTCTCTTTTCCCCCACCATTTCTGGCAAGTACCTCTTTATTTTTTACAAGCTTGAGGAGGATAACATTTGCTTGATTATAAGCTCATCCTTCGGATGAGTCCAACTTAGTTTAGATTCGAACCCTAAGAAGGAGTGGTCCGTTCCTGTTTGTAATCGAACAGGTCCTTTACTGTGAAACTTTAACGAGTCCAGTATAGGAGAAACTCGGCGTTTTCCAATTTTAGAGAGTCTGAAAAAACTTAAGAAGACTCCAGGGTTGACCTTTTTCGTAAATTTGTGTCTCCCAAGCCCGAAAAAGTATAAAATAATACTTGAGAGAACCGCTTGATCTTTACGACCAAGGAGTACTTTCATGATTAGTGTCTCTGATCTGAAAAGTAAAAAGCGATCAAGGACACGTCGTTTTATTTCCAATATCGAATTTGAAACGACAAAAATCCGGCAATCTTTTCATGTTTTTACGGTCAGAAAAGGGCTATAAGAGGACCGTCTTTTAATTCCATTTTAACGAGTGTAAAAGAAACGCTCGGCAATCTTTTCATGTTTTAGGAGTCAGAAAAGGGCTTAAAGATGACTCTGATGTTTTTGTTTGTAAAGAATGAAAATTTTCCCTGAAAATCCTTTATCTTGCACAAAAACCAACGCATTACTCATACCTGTTGAAGATAGATAAAAATACTTTGAAAAATACCTTTTCATGGTGAAAAATAAGCAAATTTATCATTTATTTACCCAAAAAACCTATAAAAATGGCTTTTACCAATTCATTTTTACCATTTTACTGTTGAGGAGAGAAAAAGGGCTTTTGGCAAGAAACTTCCCGTGGACATTGCGGAGAATCCGACCGTCGAAATCGAACGCCGTCTCTTTCAGGTAATTTTGAACATCCTCCTCTTCAATTTCATCCGTTTAGAATTCTTTTTAGGCCCTAGATTTCATTTTTTGGAGGCTTTGGGGTTTCAAAGACCGCCTCTCGGCGTACGCAGGCACCACACTAGGGACCTGCGTACCCCGACATTTTCTCAGTTGGGAAAATGTCAGGCGTACGCACCTTGCCTTAAGGGAACCTACATACCCACGCTCTGTTCCTAAAGGCGGGGTGCGTACTCCGTGCAACAAGTTTTTAAACCCAAAATTCTCCAAAATGGACCAATTTTTTTTGATTTTACGGACTCTAATGGATGTTTTCTGGTGTGTAGATTATTCACCATGCTTGATTGGCGCGAGAGAGAGCACGAAGATGTTGATTTGGCCGCCATTAATCATCAACCGTCAATTGATGCTTTGAAGGCATGCAACCTTTATAAATACTGGGCCATACCTGGCATGAGGGCCCAAGTGAGATTTCTAGAGTGGCTGGTAGAAAGATGGAACGTTCAGGACCAGTGTTTTTATATTGGAGGGCACCAGCTCGAGATGGAGCCCACAGATATTTACTTTCTCACTGGTTTGCCCAAGAGAGGCGAACACTTGACTCTGTTTGGGACTAGGCCGGGTGGCTAGTCCATCGCTAGTCTCCGACTAGAGTGGTGTAACACTCAGACTCAGGAGAAGGGGATAGAGATCAAAACTATATCCCGCCCTGAACTTATGGTGATTGCTTTTACAGTTACCAGACTTTGCGGGGCTGCCGCTTTACACATTGCCACTGGATCCCAGATGCGGATGGCGATTGATTGCTATCGAGGTACCATTTTCAACTGGTGTGATGTTGTGTTGGCCAATGTAAAAGGCCAACTGACTAGAGCCAAAAACGGACAGCTAAAGACTTTTGGTTATGGGCCTTTAGTTGTGAGTTTTGGCTTAGAGAGGGTTCCGATGCTGATCCCACAGCAGCTCACTGTTGGTGTTGGGCTTCCTCGAGAGCCCAAATTGATGCGATGGGTTGCGGTTATGGCCTGTCATCCTGATGAGGGAATGGAGGTTGTTCGATTTACTCCGGAGTATTTTCACTGGTTAGAAGACCAGGTCTTTTCTATACAGGATTTTCCTTATGCTGGAGTTGATTTTCGTGGAGATCTGGACATGGTTCTTCCACCGGGAGAACAATGGGATGATACAGGTAATTCATTTTCCACAAGTTTTTTTAAACTATCTATTTTTTTTTTTTTTTATATCGTCTCAAAACTGATAGTAATAATTTTCAAAATGCAGATGTAGGCCCACATCGTCCAACCAATCTCCGGCCTTTCGAGAGGAGACTACCAGTTGCAGTGGCACTGGCCCCACAGGACGAGGCCATAGAGACTTTAGCTGAGTTGGAACCTGACCTAGAGCGTCTTACAGCAGATATACCGGAGACTACCATAGATGATATTCCTATCAGGCTTCAGCGCTATGTAGTCGGGGTCCCAGGACCTTTTAGGAGGTTCTTGTGTAGGGTAGCCCGTGTAGTGGTGTCATATAGAGATCATCACCAGTGATTGGATGGTCGTTTTGTAGACACATGTGACATTTTGGCTTTTTGTACTTATCATTTTTGCCGATCATAAGGTGTTTTTCAACCTATGATCGAAGACAATGTATTTTTTGACACACTCCTATCTATATATATCATTATTACCGGCTTATCTTGTTAAACATGTGTGATGAAATGTTTTTAAATTTACATGTATGATTATTGCAAATGTCTATTTAACATTCGAGAAGCAATTGCATCTGCTAATGTATTTAAAGACCTTGGAATATGCTGATATTCAATGTAATCAAACTCACGTTCCAAGAGACGCACTCTAAAAAAAACCTTAATAACACTGGATTTCTAATGGCATACACTCTATTAAGCTGTAATACAACGAGTTCAGAATCTAACCTCACTATCAAACTCCGAATCCCAAATGAAATAGATTCAGACAATAACTCAATCACTGCACTGTATTCGACAATGTTGTTTGTTGTTTGACCGAGGCTTACCCCATGCATAGCAACTAACTCGTCAGAGGGCGAATAGATAACCCAAGCTGCGGAAGAGATATTCCGTGTACTATGACAAGCACCATCAGCGAAACCAATGTATGTTTGGAGAGGCATCGACAACTGCAACATCAAGAGTAAAACCAAGATAAGCAGAATAACGACGAAAAACACACTCTCTAAGCTAAGCACACTGTCTAAACTAACAAACACACCAGCTAGAAAGAAAAACTAACCTAACTAAACATCTCCATACCCATCTTTTAAGCATAATACCTCTTTAGGTAAAGTCCATTTCTGGGTTTACCCAAAGAGTCCCCGTCAAAGTCTACCAACTCATAGGCCCCTTTTGCTAGCTTTCGCTTGACAATATAGGGCCCATGCCACATAGGAACGAATTTTCCAGCACCTAATTTATCATTAGCTTGATCATATAATAACACTAGGTCTCCTTCCAAAAAATTCCAAGGGGTCACATTTCAATCATACTGAGCTTTCATACGTTTTGCGTGAGTCTCGATCGCTAATGCAGCATCACGTCGATTCTCATCTAATTGGGCTAAGTATAATAAATTCTTTTCCTCTTCGGAAGTAGCTGGAAGTAACTCGATGGCCATTTGCAGCGACGGGATTTCGCATTCAATGGGTAGCACAGCTTCCAAACCATAAACTAGTTGGAAAAGAGTGAACCCTGTTGATGTTTTCACTGAGGTTCGGTACGCCCAAAGCGCTGAAAATAACATGTTGTGCCAATTCGACCGATGAATACCAATGATTCGTCGGATCATGATAACTAAAACTTTGTTGATGGACTCAACCAGACCATTTGCTTGTGGATAATAAGGAGTTGAACTATCGTGACACAAACCAAGCTGGCCTGTAAGTTCTGTCATCATAACGTTTCGAAAATGGCGCCCATGGTCAGTGATTATCGCTTGTGGGACACTAAACCTCGCAATTATGTGATTGAACACGAAAATTGCAGTTGTCTTGCCGTCTGCCTCGAATGTAGGCATCGCCTCGGCCCACTTAGTAAAATAATCTACCGCAAGGATGATATACGCATGCCCCCCGACCGAGTGAGGGTTACATGTAATAAAATCGATACCCCATTTGGCAAAAGGACCAACGACAATTATAGGGTGGAGAGGAGCAGGTGGAGCGTGCATCTTTCGATCAAACACTTGACAGTTGTGGCATTTTCGGACCGCAGTAATACAATCTTTAAACAAGGACGGCCAGAAGTAGCCAGCACGCAATATCTTTTGGGCTGTGGCATACCCAGACATATGACCGCCACACGCTCCAGAGTGAGAGTCATTCAAAACCCTTTCAGCTTCCTCATGTGTTAAGCAACGGCGAAAAATAGAGTCCGTCCCACGGCGATAAAGAGTATCTCCAATAATTTTGTACTGTTGGGACTGGAATCAAATTTTCCGACGTTCCGACTTTGAAACTTCGGGCCGAAAGGATTGGATCTGGAGATAGACGATGATATCCCATACCACGGATCTAAAGTGCTGATTAGAAACAAAGATTCGTCCACAATGGGCTCCTCTGCCACAGTTTCCATGTCAGCACGCGGAAAGTCACACATTAACTCTGCGAAAACTAAAAATTTCTTAGACTTAGATTTCTCAAACTCCAAGTCGAACTCTTGCAGGATAACAATCCATTTGGAGTACTTGCCCCCTAGCAATTGTTTAGTCAAAATGTAAATCATAGGGTTGCAATCCGAAATGACTATAGTTTTACGAAGTAAAAGGTAGTGACGAAAACGTTGGACAACTTGAACGGCTACCAATGCCAATTTCTCCACATGTGAGTATTTTAGCTTAGTTGGATTTAACGTCTGACTAAGGTAATATATCACATGTTCCGTTCTGAATTCGTCTTCCTCAACTAAGACCATCCCAATGGTGGAATGAGCGGCGGCGAGGTACAAAAAGTAATCTTGGTTGTAGTTGGGAGGATGCAACAACGGTGCATGGGTCAACGCGTGTTTGAGTGCATCAAAAGATTTCTGAGCTATCTCATCCCAAGAGAATTGAGCGTTCTGTTTCAACAACCGTGTAAAACCCTTTGTAACCTCGACATAGTTAGGAATGAATCATCGTAAAAAGTTTGCTTTCCCCTGCAAACTTTGGAGTTGGCGAAGACTCGAAGGAGGAGGCAATTTGATGATAGCTTCTACCTTCGAGGGATCGACGCGAATGCCGGCTTTTGAAACTACAAATCCCAGTAATCGAACCACTTCTATACAGAAGACACATTTGTGTGGGTTCAACCGAATACGATAATGCCTACACCTCATGAAGATTGCTCGTAAATGGACAAGGTGATTAGCTCCATGTAACGAATGAGCAGGCAAATCATCGAGATATGGTTGCACAATGTGTTTGATGTCATGAAACGCATAATACATCGCCCTTTGAAAAGTTGCTCCAACATTCTTAAGCCCAAAAGGTAATTTGCAATAAGCAAATGTCCCCCATGGACAAATGAAAGCCGTTTTTGGTTGATCGGCAGGTAGAATATTGATTTGATTGTAACCGGAAAAACCATCCATAAAGGAAAATATTTCACTGCCGGCACAATCATCAATTATTTGATCGATATAGGGTGTTGGGTAGTTGTCCTTTGGACAAGCTTGATTAATGTCCCTATAGTCGATGCATATTCTTATTGTTCCCTGTTTTTTGTTAACCGGATCAATATTTGATACCCAATCCGTTAACGGGATCGGATAAATGAAACCTGCTTTCAACAGTTTTTCAACTTCTGCTTTAATTGCAACAGATTTTCGTGGGTGAATCTGACGCAAACGTTGCCGGACGGGTTTAGCATCCGGGTAAGTCTTGATCTCATGAACAACAATCGCGGGATCAATTCTTGGCATTTCCTCATAGGACCAGGCAAACACATCGCGAAATTCTTGAAATAGGGCCTTGTATGTTTGAATTTCGTCATCTGTACACGAGGCACCTATATGAATGTTTTCAACAATTCCGGGCTTAACTAAAATGTCAATGGGAATAGTTCGAGAGACATTTCCCAAATTCAACTCTGAATCAGGATGTTTCATGGGATTCTGAGCTTCCTTGACATATTCAGCTGTAAAAATTGATGAGAAATCATTTTCAAAATGATCATCCTCAGGTAAAAACGAAGATCTGTGATGGAGATCTTCCCATGGTAAATCATCTACACACAGGACTTCACGAAGTTGCTCGTCAGATGAAACAACTTCGGGAAATGCTATTAACTCCGAGGTTGATGTGAAAAGTGATTCCTCACAGACCACATTCATTAAGTCTTTTTCGGTTGAACACGAGTCGGTAAAAGACTGCACGGCTTCATAGGCAATTTCATATGGACTCAAAGGCATAGCATCACCAAATGAGTCTATCTCAGATTCAGAAGGAACAATCCAAGTATCGTCATAAACAATGGTGTGTGATGTAATCATATGAATGGATGCAAACGAAGACAATGCGTTGATTGGAGGAAAAGGAAAAGTTCCCAGTAAACCGGCATCTTTAACTAATCCTACTCCAACATCCTTATATGGGATAGTCGTTTTACCGACATGCTGAATACTCTCTGAAGAGGATGGGTCGGATGAAAAGTAAGCCAGCTGGTCTATTGTTACGATCTTGCCATTATGTGGAAACTTTATTACTCGAAAGACCGATGAAACGACCGCTGTCATAGCGTAAGACCAACTTCGACCCAAGAGAAGGTTGTAGTCTAGAGGGGCATCAACCACCTCCACATCTAGACTAACGGTTTTTCCTTCAACCCCTATAGGAAAATCCTGTAGAATGCCAAATGGATGAAACCCACGGCCATCAAAGGCCTTAAGAATTGTCGGGGATTGATTTAGTGAAGGAGAACCAAGCGATCTCCAACACTGTATTGACATAATATACATGGAAGCTCCCTCATCAATTACAGTCCGATGAATAGGCCTGTTTTTGACTATCACTGGGATCTGGAAAGCCATTTGATGAGGCAAACGCGGTGTACTATTTTCTAGATCAAAGATTATTAGGTTCGGGTCCTGAACATCAACAGCGCCTATAGCCGACAAGAGTAATTTGCGTTGTGCTGGGCATGATTGCAGCACTTCCAAAGCCGACATTGCTGAGGGTGAAACAGCTAAGTCCTCAACAATGTTATAATTCTGGGTCGCTCTCGCATGTGGATTGAAAGCAGACTTTCAAAGTATACCCTTGGCGGGTGGTTTGATTACTAAGTCCGGGTTAGGTTTCTCGATCTGTAGTGGATCGGAACCGGGAGCTGAGGTTGATGGATTAGAATGAGAAGATTCTGCTTCTTTGCCATCAACAGGACTTTTACTACCATAATCCTACGATCAAGTCGCAATCCTTACATGGGACATCATCAATATGGGTTCTTCACTGGCACTCGAGGAAGAACCTATCATCTTATTATCCTGCTTTGGAAATGGATCTTTCAAGACAGCAGGAGTTTGGGAACCTTTGACGATTTTCGCAACCTCTGCTCGATGAGGGCAGTCTCTTGTAAAGTGTTCTTCTTCACAAATAAGACATGGATAACGAGGTTTATGCTTTTCATCATTGGATTCCGCCTTTTCAGTTTTCTCCTTTGGAGTTTTGTCTGCTTTCTTCTTCTTCTTCCCTTTCTTCTTTCCACCGGATTTTGATTTAGCCGTAGATGACTCTACAGCGTGAATATCGGCGGAAACCACAGCAGAAGAATCTCCTGTCGGGGAGTCTGGTAAGGTTATAATAGGAGAAGAATTCTTTGAGGATTTCTTCTTGCTTTTAGTATTTATCGTACCAATCATGCCATCAACGGCATGAGATCTCGAAGGAGTAGCAGCGATTTGATTTGACTTAGGAAGATCTGGGATCTTTTCGTGTAACGTACCTGACTGAGTATAAACTAAGTCAAGGTACTACGCTTGAGCAATCACTTGCTCCTCAGTAACTACTCCGGCCTTAGCTACATCTTCAGTAATCTTCGGTAACAATTATTTAACAAACCATTCAGCTAAGATCTGGTCTGGGATAAAAAATTTCACTAAACGCCTTCGACGTTTCCATTCATGAATATGATTGGAAATATAAGTGGACGTCGATTGTTTTAATGAAGTTAGTAACTCCATGCCATTATCATATCTGACCGGCAACTGAAAATGAGTTAAAAACGAGGTAGCTAACTGGCTAAAATTATAAAAAGAGGCCCGTGGTAACTCAATATACCACTTGGTTGCAAGACCAATGAGAGTACGCTGGAAAATACGTAAGCGGATCGAATCATTCGAGATGGAATTAGAGGCACACCAGATGTGGTAAGTCATCACATGATTTGACGGGTCCTCTCCAGATTTACCTTCGAACATAGGAATGTCACTGGGCAACTTATTTGGCATTGGCGGCCAAAACGAAAGATAATTAATTGGATCGTTTGTTAGGCGCGACAAGTCTGGTAAGTCCAAAGTTGCGATAAATGGTAACTGCCGATTAGGATCCCTAAAACTCTGGGTCATGAGACCAGTTCCACGAGGAGGATATCCAGGATAACTAGGAATGGGAATCGCGTTCGGGATATTGTATCCTCCTGGAAAACCAGGATTAACCGGACTGTACTGGGGTTGTTGTGATTGTTGATAAGTGTACCCAGGATACGGTTGATACTGGTAAACTAGCTGCTGGACAGCAGGACCGAATTGGTACTGTCCCTGGTACGGTTGATAAGTGAATTGTGGTTGGCTTGTGACAACCGTACTTAAACCAGGTTTTCCTACAGGCATCTGAACCGTAGTTTGAATCGTGGATCCAGATGATGGTAAAGATGTTTGAGGAGTAGATATAGAGACAGTAGAAACCAGAGCTGTCGATACTCCAGAAGTAAGCGGGGTAGATTGAACAGATGTTGCGGTAGTTGCAGCAGTCGTTTGAGATGGAGTACGAGGCGAAACAGGCCCAGACTGAGAAACTACCGAAGGTACAGAAGTTTGAATATTAGACTGGACTGGTTGCTGGGGTGAACCAAAAACTAAAGGTTGTCCAGTTTGAGATGACAACTGTACACTTGGCTGCAACAGCTGTTGAATTTGCGATGGATCACACACTATGTTCATTCCGGGGTATTGACCCATAATAGGTTGAGGATATTGAGATCCATAACCGGATTGAGGGTAGGATTGATAATTGAAAGGTACATTTCCCATACCTTGAACATAAGATTGACCTTGGGGTGGTTGGAAACCTTGATTCGAGTACTGACCTTGGGGTAGATACCCTTGAGGCATGTACTGATACTGGGGTTGACCTTGAGGTATAAATTGATACTGAGGTTGACCTTGGGGTACATATTGAGTCTGGGGTTGACCTTGAGGAATGTACTGCACCATGGGTACATATTGTCCTTGAGGTTGCCCCCCAGACACAATTTGTGTACCTTGAGGTTGCCCCCAGGCGTTAATTGAGGCTGCCCCCCAGGCGGTAACTGGCCACCTTGAGGTTGAGAACTGGGAATAGAACCCGACATCATGAAAATGTTTCCTACGCTCAATGGTTTATTACCATTGTTTCCAGTTAATAACCCATGTTTAATGGGTTGAGGAGATGCTCGCACAAAAGTACCAGAAAGTGACTGATACCTAGAGCGAACAGAATGACCGCCGTACAAAAAGGATTCAGGTGATTGAGTAAACATGGATGACTGACCAGACATATTTACAGGAGTATAAAAACCTCTAGGTGGATAAGGAGCACGAGGTGGTGAAAAACTTAACCCTGAGTTGTCCAAATAATTAGTTAAAGAAAGATACCAAGTAGTACTTCTAGGTGGACTGTAAAAAATGGATTCAGGCTCCCTTAAATCAATAGTAGGTTGATTTTCAGGGATAGGGATGCCTATTTCTTCTTCCGGAGCAAGCTCTTCAATAGCTATCAAACGAGAAGGAAGATTTTCGGTGATGACTCTTTCTACCCTAGGTGAATCAGGAGCACTAGAAGTTGGAGAGACTAACCCTGATGTTGGAGTAACAGGTTCAGATATCTCAGGTTCTTCGCCTATATCACTAGTAGATGAAAAACTACCAGCAAGTTCGGAAACCGAAATAGCTTCAGGATTATAACCTGTTTCTAGAGTTTGGTAATCAGGATGAACAACCAACGAAGACTCTCCTTCTTCAGGTGACCCTACTTTACTGCCACTAGGAGTTACGAGGACTTTCAAACCTTCGTAATGACCTGGGACGTCTTCAGGACGTTGGCCTCGAAGTCTACGGGACTTACTCAACAAATCGGCCACGGTTACAACTTCAGGAGACTGACCCCGAAGTCTACGGGACTGTCTCGGTAATTCAGCCACAGTTAAAACTTTTAACTACTGCACACGCAAACAAATTAAAATCTCAAAGTAAACCGCCTAAAGTCTCTAAAGAATCAAACAAATTCGAATCACACGCCTAAAGAATCTAGGGCGTCAAACCACACACAAACAGTAACCTTCCGGATCGAAAACACTAGTTGGTAATGAAATCCCACATCGCAGAATTCAGTACAGAAGTGGTGGGTGGAACAGTTACCCCGGCAACCTGCTTAATGAATAGACTGGCACAAGTTCCTCCACTTTAACTGTCTCGAGTGAAGTGAACCCCCCAGAAAATCCGAGTGAGTCTAGCCGACGTCTGCTCCAGGTACAGTGGGATCTTCCCTCCACCGTCACCTTAGGAAGAATCCTAAAGATAATAGTCACTAAGGTCACCAACAGCAACAAATATACCTGGGGGAACAGTCTACGATCCGATAGCACGCAAGGGCAGAGTAACAAGCTCAATCCCCTTGCCTGCTCCTTGACAACAATCCAAGGTTTACCGACAAGTGACCCCAGGCTCCTCGACAATGGTTAATCCGAGGTTTACCGTTTGTAGTACGTGCATATCTGGCGTCGTTCCCAATGAAGGAGGATTGATTCCCTCACTGGTTCGGACACGATCTCGTGCTTCTCCTTTAAGAGGAGCTTTCCCAGAGCATAAATGTAACAGTTGGATTTATCCTACCACAAGATAAGGTACTTGTTTGTTTTTACTGTCTTGGAGAGTTAATTACTCTCCTACTCCAAGACACTAGCCTGATCTATGTTTGTGTATCAGAGCCCTAGTAAATAAAAAGTTACTAAGTTAATTTTACTTTAAGCGTTAATTTTATGGCTTTTCTTTAGGACAAAAGGTAGCGGAGATGAAACTTATGATGTGTAGACGCGACTCAAATCCACTAAAAAGATGCACCTAAGATGATTTAAACTATCTTTCCTTTTCAATGAATTCCCTAGCTAAGAGAGTTGGAGAATGCAAAATTTATAAAGACAACCTTCGGCAATGAAAATCAAAGAAACAATCTCTTTATCTTTTCCAAAGCACAGAACACATGACCACTAATTATTTCATGAAAACTTCCTTTCTCTTTTCAAAGACTTCAAATGCTACTAAAACAAACTTTCCTCAAAAGAGATTTTGTATTTTTTCCTATTTTAACAAAGCATGTAAAACTACTTAACAAAAATCAATTTTAAAATCTATGAAAATCTAAGAGAAATTTACCTAAAAGAAAATCTAAGAGAAATTTACCTAAAAGCAAATCTAATGAGGTAAAAGCCTACAAAATATAATTCCAGGATGTTTTACTCAGTTACAATTCAACCAAGGACTAATTCATGCAGAATCATAAACCAGTCAAAAACCAAAATAAAAAGCTTTTGTTCTTTTTCTTAAGAATGAAATTCACAGCTTAACAAACAAGCCTTCTTGAAATTCCGCAAAGAGACAACACAACGGTAGGTTTCTCAGACAAAGGTGGATTTTACGAAAGGTTTGACTCCTACGAAGACTGAAAAGACCAGGGATATCCAAGGTTTTTACAACTTCTAAAGCCAAAGTCACTACAAGACCAATACAAAAATCAAACCTAGGGCTAGAACTTCTATGAATTTCACTAAAACCCTTGATGCTAATGAAACAAGCTTAGATGAAAACTTCTGACAGGTAACCAGTGGATCTGGGCAGCAATAAACAAGCTATAAACAAAATCTAATAGGTAAAAAGGAAAAAATGGAAATTTTCTAAACTTTTGACAGGGTACGCAGGCAGCCTGTTTGCATAGGTGCGGCCACGCTCTGTGTACAAAGCAGAAGTGCATACAGGTACGCACTGTGCTTAATGCAGAGGGTGCGTACTGCTCTCAAAATCAAGAAAAATAAAAACTAACTCAACCCTAAGCTATTCCACCCAAATTCACAGTCAATCAGTCAAAAACCAAAAAGAAATCAACTTTTCTCAAATCAAAGTATCAATCAAAAGAGAAATCAATCAAATCCATGGATTCCCCAACGGAGTCGCCATTTTTTCATGTGGAAAGAGTCAATTTTGTGGACAAAACTGACCTCCCTAGAAGCTAAGGCTTTCTAGTGACAAACAAGACAATCAAGCACTATCTTTCCCTAAATATGCATTTAAAATAAAAGCAACCAGGTGTTCAAGTCTTACCTTTAGTCCAACGCTGTTTGTAGCAGTCCAGCTTCTCCGATCCAGATGAGCTCCTCCTTCTCCTTGAAGCCTGCATTCACTAACAAGCAAACGATTACATAGCACCTGAATAACTCATATAATAAAACATATTCATCATAAAGACCAAGGAGTTTATGAAACAAATTATATATAACAACTTGTTGAGAAAAATGAACTTAATTGTATTAATTGGAAACAAAAGAAACCATTACAACCAGTGCCTTGGTGTTGTGCAGGTCCCTCCCAGGGTCCAGCAAGAGTTCTCCTTTACTTTGATAAGCTCACCCACTTCCAAATGAAGCTAAGAAAGGATTGGAATCTCTCCTCTCAAGCTCTATAAGGGAGTCCTAATTTCAGCAGCATCTACCCTTAGGAATGTTCAACTTTCAACCTCCCCTCCCTCTGGCCCAATGCCTGTATTTATAATGCTTTGGAGGAAGTTAATCAGGTCCACCATCAATGGGATAAGCCCCTCTTTCAATGGGATAGCTCCCCTCTTGATGGGATAAGTTCCTCTTTCATTAGGATGCATGAACCATCTGGAGGCGCTCAATCCACGTCAAACCATCTTCTAGAATGCTCTAGATTTGACCACAAGTAACTTTTTTGAAGTAAAACTTGCGCCTTTTGACCTTTACAGGAGTACGCACCCACCCCTTTACAGACAGAGCGTACAAGTACGCAGGTATTTTGAACTTGAGGTGCGTACACGCAGGTAAGGGTAAGAAAAACTGCGTAACCAAAGTTATATTGACTTTTAAAGACTTTCTCTCTTTTTTTGGAGTTTGACATGAGGAGCAGAGGTATAAGACTTGCCAAGGAGGACAGTATGACAATTGATGGAGCCATACTGACTGCAAATAGTCATGGTGACAAATTTTAGTGTAACAATAGTTTTATAGTTTTGGCTGTTCAAATAAAGGGATTTGTACAATGAATGCAAATTTTGTACAATGAATGCAAATTTATCCCTTGTTTAGAGACTCCCATTATCCTTTACTATATATATATATATATATTCTATTTATTTATTACATGTTTCATTATCCTTCTTTGTGTGTGGTAACCATCAATCACTAAGAGAATAAGATTAGGTTATACAAGATAATTATGTATTAATAGTCTTCAAAACTTAGTCCATATGGTCACGTGAGACCTGGAACGAGACTCTCCTTCCCATTTTGTGACCTACTTATTGAACCCAAGGACTTCTACCCACTTGATGGAAAGGGTGTTAACTCATTCACACTCTTTTTGGGGTAGCTAACCTGGTTCACTTATAGATCATGTTGAGCTGAGGGTTTGTCTAGCTTGTCTTTTGAATTTCAAAGATAGTCGGCTTGGAGCCCTTTACCCAATTCTCCTCCAGGTAAAATCCCTAAGGCCGACTCTCATATGGAATTTACTTTATCATTAATTCTTATTGATAATAGTATACTAATATATTATTACGATGGTTTCTTACAGGTGTCAAACGACCATGATTTTTTCTTTTAATTTGGACCTCTTAAAGGTATGTCAAGACTTGGATTTGAACCATACCTACACTAATCTCTGAGTATCTTTTATGTACCCATATTGCAATTTTCTTTTATCTTTGATACAAAAATATTCTTTGTAACTTTTACAGGTTGGACACTCTCCTGGAAATAACCCTACTTTGTTCTCGTTTAGAAAACACAAATGTTATGCTTCTTGGAGCGACTATTCGACCGTCTCGCCTCTAGGTTCTTACCAATATTTATTTCTATTAGGGATCTTTGACCATGAGGCGAAGACCCTACATGGGTTTCTCTTAAGTTTTCTAAGATTAAATTCTCTGAGCTCCTTAGCTTGCAATTCGAGCCTCCTCCCTTAGAAGGCCGACTATGAATTTTTTGAGTAATTTTTCTTTAAATTAATATTGTGGACATATTGTATTAATAGAGACATGGTCAGTCGACCAAACTTGTTGTCTCCAAGAAAAATGACTAGATGTGACTATTGTCCCAGGGTTTTAACTTAAACTTGAACAATTGTACTTCTTTCTCTATATTTATAAAATGTATATTTTTTTGGGAATCACGATTTCCATTACACCAAAACCCATAGGTGTTAGTCAATGACCACATCGCTAGAGATAAGGATCCATGAGAGGCGACTAGTCCATGTCACGAAACACACTGGGGTGTTGGTTATCGAATGTCCAAAAATCTCCCCGGAACGCAAGTCAGGTGTGTATCGAACTCGTGACCTATGCTCTGGTCCCAATTGTTGGGAATCACGATTTCCATTACACCAAAACCCGCAGGTGTTAGTCAAGGATCGCATCACCAGAGATAAGGATCTATGGCAGGCGGTTAGTCCATGTTACGAAACACACAAGGAGCATTGGTTTATCCAATGTCCAACATATTTAAACTCTTTTTCTTAAGTTATTTGACAACTATCAATGTTCACTATCTTCCCTTCATGACATAAGTTAATATTTATATTGTTCCACTTTATTTGTATAATTTAGTTAAATGATGTTCTATTTTCTTACAGGAAATTATGTTCTATCATGGGTGTTTTTAAGGCCACAATTTAGTATTATGTAAATTCTTGCATGCAATTAAGAAATGCACTTGTATTCCCGTTTACAGTTTTGCAACTTATGTGGTTGATAGAAATTCATGATTCCTTATTTAATATACAAGTCAACACAAATTTATAGTTCTGGTTGTTCAAATAAAAGGATTTGTACAATGACTTCCAATTTATCCCTTAGAGACTTGCATTATCCTTACTATATCTATATCCTATATTTATTTATCACCTGTTCCATTATCCTTCTCTTTATATGGTAACTCTCAGTCACCTAGAGAATAAGATTAGATATGCAAAAGATAGTTGCATATTAATAATTTTCAAAACATAGTCCAGAAGGTTAAGTGAGACCTAGAATATGACTTTCCATCCCATTCTGTGACCTACTTACTATACCCTAGGAATGCTACCCATTTGATGGAAAGGGTGTTAAGTCATTCACCCTCTTTCTAGGGTAGATAACTTGGTTCACTTACAATCAAGATCATAATGTTTGAAATTGAGTTTTAGAAGATGCTCAGTTAGTTTTTACCAAGCTCGCGGTGCTTGTTTGAGGCCATACACGGATTTCACAAGTTTGCATACTTTATGTTCATGTCCTTTCACAACAAATCCTTCAGGCTGGGACATAAAAACATTCTCTTTTAGATCTCCATTCAAGAAAGCATATTTTACATCCATTTGATGGACTTTCCAACTGTTCTGAGCTGCTAGGGAAAAGAGTGTCCGGATGGTAGCCCATTTTGTTGTGGGGGAAAAAGTCTCCTCATAATCGACCCTTTCCTTCTATGAAAAACCTTTTGCCACAAGCCTGGCTTTGTGCTTTTCAAGTGAGCCATCAACTTTATACTTGTTCTTGTAGACCCACTTGTAGCCAATTTGTTTGGTTCCCAATGGAGCATCAACTAGCTTCCAAGTGCCATTCTTTATCAAGGCATCATACTCCTTTTGCATTGTTTCTTTCCATTCATTAGGAGAAGCAACTTCTTTGAAGGAAGTTGGTTCAAAATCTGTAGACAAATTCAATTCACAATCGTAAGAAACATCCATATCAATAGGTGAATCAGAGTCATCTACATCGCCTCCATTTTGTCAGGTTGAATTTCTATTTCCTGTCTTTCCAACCTCATCAGGATGAATACTTTCAAGTGTCTTTGTCAGCCACTTTGGGGGACCTTTCTGAGATGCTCCAGGCTTCTTCGTTGATTGAGTTGGGACTGAATCAAGATTTAGTCTCACAATTCTGTCAATCACATCACTCAAAGTATCATCAGTAGTTGGAATTTCATGTGGGGGAGAGAGTGCTTCAGAAGAATATTCCATAGGTTGATCTAGTATAGGAACCCCCCTTTCAAGATGTGGAATCTGATTATCAAATTCTTGAAATGATTTTGCATTTGCGAATCTATCCAAGTGATCAAGTTGCCACTCAACAACATTGTAAGTTTTGGATGATTCAAGAAAGATTACATCTCTAGATACAGAAAACTTTTTATTGAATTCATCATAGAGATGGTATGCTTTGGAGGTGTTTGAATATCCGAGGAAGATACACTTATGACTTCTTGCACCAAGTTTGTTTCTATGTACCTTTGGTATCAAGGCATAACATGTGGAACCAAAGACATTGAGATGCTTTACTGAAGGAATGTGCCCATACCACATTTCATAAGGAGTCTTGTTTCTAATAGCATGAGATGGACATCTATTCTTTACATATATAACACATAGAACTGCATCAGCCCAAAACATCAATTTTACATTTTTGAGAAACATCATGGAGCGCACCATATTTAAGATTGTCGTATTCATTATTTCAGCTACTCCATTATGTTGGGGATTATAAGGCATAGTTGTTTGATGTTTGATCCCATGTTGGTGAAGATAGTTTTCAAATTCATTTGAAATTTATTCCTTTCCATTATCAGTGCGACTAGAGCCAATATGAGATTGTGCATCCTTTTCAATCCATGTATGAAAGTTCTTGAATGTTTGAAAAGCATTAGATTTGTTCTTCAATAAATAAACCCAACACATTCCGGTGTAGTCATCAATAAATGTCATCATATATTTATTTCCATTTGCAGAAGGAACAGACATTGGACCACATAAATCTGAATGAATGAGTTCAAGTTTTTTATGTGCTCTGGAATGTGAATCATGAAAAGACTATTTGCTATGCTTTCCTAGAATGCAAGCATCACATTGCTTAAGTTTCCTAGGAATTGTAGGCAAACCAGTAACACCATTTTTCTTCAACAAGCAGAGGCTGTCATAGTTTAAGTGTCCAAATCTCGCATGCCATAAACTTGATGGAAATGTACCTTCTTCATAATGAGAATTGTATGAGAAATTTTGTGCATGAGTAGAGGTACCCTGTAGCTTGAGAAGCCTTTCTTCTTCTATCCCTGTCATGACAAGTGAGTGGTCTGATGCTTTTCTCACATCAAGCTTGCCATCAAACGTATGAATGGAGTGTCCTTGCTGGCGCATGTGGACCAAGGACAACAATTTTCTCCTCAGTTGTGGGAGATATAAAATATGATGCAGAGGAAAGTCTAGAAGACCAGGCAATTTAAGCCTGATTGTACCAAGCCCTGATGGCTTGAGTTTTGATTTGTCTGCAAAGTATACTGCTCCATCAAAATTGTTAGCAAATTATTCAAAAAATTCTGTTTTAAAAGTCATGTGGAAAGTTTCTCCTGAATCAAGCAACCAATCATTTTTCCAAGAAGCAAGTGAAGAATTAAATAAGTCTTCATTTACTCCAATGTTACGTTCAGAAAACACAAATGTTATGTTTCTTGGAGAAACTATTCAACCCTCTAACCTCTAGGTTCTTACCAATATTTTGATAGGGCTCTTCAACCACGAGGCCAAGAACTTGCATGGGCTTCTCTTATTTTCACTAAGATTAAATTATTTGAGCTCCTTAGCTTGCAACTCAGGTATCCTCCGTGGGCAGGTTGACTAGCAAGTTTTCGATTAGTTTTTTTCTATTTTAACATTGTGGACATGTTGTACTAATAGAGACATGGCTGATTAGCCAAATGTTTTGTTTCCAATAACAGTGACTAGATGCTGTCGTTGGTGTAGGGTTTTAACTTAAACTTGAACAATTGTACTTCTTTCTCTATATTTATAAAATGTATCTTTAAGCTCTTTTTTGAGTTTTTCGACAACTATCAATGTTCAATATCTACCCTTTGAGACATAAGTTCATATTTATATGTTCCACATTGTTTGTATGGTTTGGTTATATGATGTTCTATTTTCTCACATGAAATTATATTCTATAATGGGGGGTTCTAAGGCTAAAATTTAATATTTTGTAAATTTTTGCATGCAATTAAGAAATTCGCTTATGTTCTCATTTACAGTTTTACAACTTATGTGGCTAACATAATAGTCATGATTCCTTCTTTAATATAAAAGTCAACATAGTTTTATAGTTTTGGCTCTTCAAATAAAGGGATTTGTACAACGAATGTCAATTTATCCCTTCTTTAGAGAATCCCATTATCCTTTACTATATATATATATTCTATTTATTATTACATGTTTCATTATACTTCTTTGTGTATGCTAACCATCAATCACTAAGAGAATAAGATTAGGTATATACAAGATAATTATGTATTAATAGTCTTCAAAACTTAGTCCAGAAGGTCACGTGAGACCTGGAACGAGACTCTTCTTCCCATTTTGTGACCTAATTATTGAACCCTAGGACTTCTACCCACTTGATGGAAAGTGTGTTAACTCATTCAGACTCTTTTTGGGGTAGCTAACCTTGTTCTCTTCTAGCTCCTGTTGAACCGAGGGTTTGTCTAGCTTGTCTTTCAAATTTCAAAGATAGTTGGCTTGGAGCCCTTTACCCGATTCTCCTCCAGGTAAAAGCCCTAAGGTTGACTCTCATATGGAATTTACTTTATCATTAATTCTTATTGATAATAGTATAATAATATATTATTATGATGGTTTCTTACAGGTGTCGAATGACCATGATTTTTTCTTTTAATTTGGACCTCTTAAAGGTATGTCAAGACTTGGATTTGAACCATACTTACCCTAATCTCTGAGTATCTTATATGTACCCGTATTGCAATTTTCTTTCATCTTTAATACAAAAATATTCTTTGTAACTTTTACAGGTTGGACACTCTCCTGGAAATAACCCTACTCTGTTCTCATTCAGAAAACACAAATTTTATGTTTCTTGGAGCGACTATTCGACCATCTCACCTCTAGGTTCTTACCAATATTTATTTCTATTAAGGATCTTTGACCACGAGGTGAAGACCCTGCACAGGTTTCTCTTATGTTTTCTAAGATTAAATTCTCTGAGCTCCTTAGCTTGCAATTCGAGCCTCCTCCCTTGGAAGGATGACTATCAAGTTTTTGAGTAGTTTTTCTTTAAATTAATATTGTGGACATATTATATTAATAGAGACATGGTGGGTCGACCAAATGTTTTGTTTCCAAGAAAAATGACTAGATGTGACTATTGTCCCAGGGTTTTAACTTAAACTCAAACAATTGTACTTCTTTCTATATATTTATAAAATGTATATTTTTTTGGGAATCACGATTTCCGTTACACCAAAACCCGTAGGTGTTATTTAACGATCAAATTGCCAGAGATAAGGATCCATGAGAGGTGACTAATCCATGTCATGAAACACATGGGGGGCGTTGGTTTATCGAATTTCCAACAATCTCCCCGCAATGTGAGTCAGGTGTGTATCAAACTCGTGACCTACACTTTGGTTCCAATTGTTCGGAATCATGATTTTAGTTACACCAAAGCCTGCAGGTGTTAGTCAAGGATCGCATCACCAGAGATAAGGATCCGTGGGAGATGGTTAGTCCATGTTACGAAACACATAGGGAGCGTTGGTTTATCCAATGTCCAACATATTTAAACTCTTTTTCTCAAGTTATTTGACAACTATCAATGTTCACTATCTTCCCTTCATGACATAAATTAATATTTATATTGTTCCACTTTATTTGTATAATTTAGTTAAATGATGTTCTATTTTCTCACAGGAAATTATGTTCTATCGTGGTTGTTTTTAAGGCCACAATTTAGTATTATGATCTTGCATGCAATTAAGAAATGCACTTCCCGTTTGCAGTTTTGCAACTTATGTGGTTGATAGAAATTCATGATTCCTTCTTTAATATACAAGTCAACACAAATTTATAGTTCTGGTTGTTCAAATAAAAGGATTTGTACAATGACTTCCAATTTATCCCTACATTAGAGACTTGCATTATCCTTACTATATCTATATCCTATATTTATTTATTACCTGTTCCATTATCCTTCTCTTCGTATGGTAACTCTCAGTCACCCAGAGAATAAGATTAGATATGCACAAGATAGTTGCATATCAAAAATTTTCAAAACTTAGTCCAGAAGGTTAAGTGAGACCTAGAATATAACTTTTCATCCCATTCTATGACCTACTTACTATACCATAGTAATGCTACCCATTTGATGGAAAGGGTGCTAACTCATTCACCCTTTTTCTAGGGTAGCTAACCTGGGTCACTTACAAGTCCTTATTACTAGAACCAACATATATATATATATATATATTGATGGAATTTTATCTTAATTCCCTTCAATTTTTTCTAAAGTTTCTTTCCTTTTTGTTATAGACATTTTTGTGCCTCGCAGCATGGAGCATGAAATGTCAATAATTACAGGGATCCTCAGTCCCTAAACATGTTGTTCTTACCCCTAAAAGAACAAGGTCAGCAAACCACAGCACTTCCTATCAGTTCTCCACCTGAAAAACACTCAAAAACAGGCTATTTTTGGATCATGTCAGCTGCTCCACTGAGCATCTGCGCTGAATGTCAACTGCTCCTCCTTGTACCTGCGCTGAAAGTCAAAACCAATGAAGTCCACCTGCGCTGAGCGAGAAAGGACAAGTGGCACAGTGAGTCATTACTTTGGAATCTTCCAAAAATGACACTTGGATCAGGTATTTCGCCTTGTGATGAGTCAGAGGCTTTGTTTCTCCAAGTGGAAGCAAGGTTCACCAAGTGGACTCAAGAACTGAAGATCAACTAAAGATTAACTGAAGAGAGAGAGGACACAAGGCAGCTACACATCAGTTGCAAGCTGACTCATCCTTTCTCAATTCATCTATATATTGAGCTCTCTCCTATGAGTTCTGGAGGCTGGAATTTTGTGTGAAGCAAGGAAGTGCTGTTGGTTTACAGTTAGAGCTATTGGGTGATTGCTTTTATAGAGGAGAAGAGGAGATTTCTTGCTGCTGGGGAGGTGCTGCTGGATTGGAGCCATTTATGGTTGTAACCTTCTCAGAACCTTTTTCTTCTATCAATAAAGCTTTGATGTTCTCCTATATACTTGTATTGCAATGATGTATTGTTTTTATCTGTATATTTGATTCATTCTAATCCATGCATCAGTTATGAGTACATGTTTCTTGTAGTTTCCCTCTCTTGTTTTTACAGGATCTTTGTGTAGCTGGGCCGGCAAAGGGAGCAAGGAGCTGGGAACAAGAGGCAAAGAGAGAAAACAGGATCGACAAAAGCGAAAGACATCGGTTGGTCAATCTTTTCTTCCTTCTCTGTACTTTCATAAAGGAAAAATATCAAAGCTTTACTTTCAGTTGTTGCTAAGGAACTATCACCCTTAGAGTAGGGATAGGGTCATTCCGAGTCGGATACTTTTCCCCACAACAAACTGGCGACTCCGCTGGGGAAACTAGTATCTTGTTGGTTTATTGTGTTTCTTGCTATTCATCTCATAAACAAGGAGAGCACCAAATCGAACTGCAATTGAGTCCTTCAATTGCAAAGTAGAGGGCAGCTGCTCTGGCTCAGTTTTTGAGCAAGTTTATGATTTGAAGAGCTGATCCACAAGGACTCTTGTGCTCTTTGTGATAGCTTTTCATCCTCTTGATCATCCCTTAGCTTGTACTTGACCTATAGCTTTTTATTTCAGCAAAAACAGTGAATTTTTGAGCTTTTTATGACCCGGAAACCCTTGTAAACGCAACTCTCGTGTCTCAGTGCAGGCTGTCCAAAGGCAGTCTGCATTTCAGCGCAGGTACTCCCTTCGGGAACTGCGCTGAGAGTCAGTTTGACAGACCAGAGCCTGCGCTGAACCAGTTAGGCTATGTCTTCCTGAGGTTTCCTACTGAGTCTTGGCCCTGTTTTCACTGTTATTTTGCTGCTGATTGCTTGTCATTTGTACTTGCTGTAAACCAACTTTCCTTGACATTATTTCACCTCAGTTGTGTGATGAAACTGTGATTGTTCTTTCAGTATTTCTTGTTTCAGTTACAGTTTCCCATTGTGAAAAGCAAACCGGTATAGCTGTGGCCTCTTAGATCCTGAACTGTAAAAGTGTCTTTGTGATCTTAAGAGCTAGTTTTATTACTGTTCATGGCTGTTTGAGTTTGTTTGTTTTTCATTTTGTGGTTTGAATCTATACATTTCCAGTGTCTAAACAAGTCGATCTTAAGGTGTCTTTTGATTTTGGACAAGCTTGTTTACTTTTGCTTGAAATTAGATTCAAAGTTATACAACAGTTTCCTTTTTTGTCTTACATCAACATTAAGGATAAAGAAAAGAAATATCTGCATTGTGCATGTGCATTATTGACAGTTTGCATGTTGATTTAGGAAAAAGTGCATTTAGTGTGTGTTCTATGATCTGTGTGAAAAGTTGATGTCTTTCTTTTCCCTCAGTAGATTAAGGTTTTCAAAGTTGAAAGATTGAAAAGTTTTGCTTCTCATCTTAGATTGCATTTAGGAAGTTGTATATATACATCTCGTGGTGATCCTTAAAGGCAAACTGCTAAGCAAGATCAACATTAAAATGAATTGAATTTACATAACAACGCATTGAAACATAACGCAAACACATAGAGGTCTAAGCTAGAGACGTGTTCCGGCGTCGTTAAACGTGATATCTTAGCGTTGAGTGGTTGGGTGATTCCTCCACGGTGAAGCGATAAGTATCAATACGGACTTGTGCTCCCGCGTACTGTCGAGTATATTGGGAGACCCCTATAGGAATAAAGCCTTTATCCTTAGGAAGCCGTGTCGGCCGCCCTACTGATCGCGATGCAGTGAACACAGCATTCACGAAGATCGACCACCCGTACCGTAAAACGTATTCTGTGGTTTCGCGAAAGGTTTGGCACACCCTCTACCTAGATCTCCAGAGCAGTTTCTTTTGGACTTTTTCAAACTCTATAACTGAAAAAGTCCAACTGAGCATTTGTCACTTCGGGCTCGTTAATACATCGAAGGCGACTAGAGTCATCTTTAGCTTTTTCTCGACTCTTAAAACATGAAAAAGCAAAGTTGTGTCTAATAAAGCGTCATTATAAAATTCATTTTAAACGGAACATAATCACCTCTCATTCCTGCATTGATCTGTAAGTTGAGAACATGGAACGCCCCAACCAAGGAAGTCCACAAGATGGAAGTCCTAGTCCTTTCTCCTCTTGGGGAGAAGTTGGTGCGCCCCATATGGCCACATTGTCGCTTCCAGGACTGATAATAGGCCTGCCAGTTTGGCTGTTCTCAACCAATGTAGTTCAGGACACCATGGTTCCTGATCAATCGAGTCAACAGTTAGATCAGTCTAGAGCTGCCCACCAGCCTTCTACTTCCAAAAGTTCTTCCTCTGATCCTTCGTCTTCGCAAGGTAGAGCCGGCAAAAGTCATCCTCCCAAGGAGAAGAAGGAAAAGAAGAAGAAAGAAAAGAAGAAGAAGGAGCCTAAGGCTACTGGGGGCAAGCAAAAGACATCTGACAAAAACCCACCCACTGCACAGACCGGGCCTAAATCACCATGTGTCATATGTAGAGGAGACCATTTCCACAGAGATTGTCCCTGTATTCCCCGGATACTAAGGGACTGGTCCCCTCGTCTGCACAATTCGGGGGCATCAACCTCTGACAATCAGGTTGGTTGCTTTCCGTCAACCAGCGAAAGTGAAGGATCAAGACAAAAAGGGGGAGTAAGATTCCCCTGTAAGTTGTGTGAAGGCAGTCATGCCATCCACCGTTGTCCCTTCTTAGACGAAGCCAAGAGAGTTTTGGAAGATCGTCCGGTTTCACCGGTAAAACTTCCTCCTGGATACAAAAAACTCGTGCCAAGTCCTTCGTTGGTTGAAAATACAGCTGGCCCGCTCAAGTGGTCGGCTGAAGCGTCAGTCACTGAAAATGAAACTACTGAATCCAGACCGGGCGAAAGTCCAAAGGTCGATACGGCAGTTGACCCGGTTCTACCTTCAGAAGTTTCATCTTCAAATGACACCGTCGCCGAAGAGTCATCTTCATGCGACACCCTCACTGAAGAGAATAAGGATGACACCATCCAGGTTCTTTTCATTAGCACCGACTCTGATGAGCGTCAGGGCAATGCGCCCATTCCTTTATCGCAGGAAGGAACATCATCAGGGTCATACCCGGCCGTATATTCGGTCCCACCACCAAGCAACCTGGTTGTATCCTTTGATTGGAATCAACTAGGCAGACCCTGGTTACCAGCCAGTATACCATTCAGAATCATTGTCCAGATCTATAGAATGATTATGGCTGGTACTATCATTGATGAAGGGGCGTCTGTGAGTATCCTTTCCTCTGTTGCTTGGAAAGCACTGGGTTCCCCGACGCTTTTACCTGAGTTAAGAAATCTCTCAGGTTTTGATAAAGGAACCAGTCGACCATTAGGAATCCTCCCCAATGTGCCTGTTACATTGAAAGGGAAGACCGTTAATTTGAACGTGATGGTCGTCCAAGGACCCTTGGATTATAACCTACTCCTTGGACGTGACTATATTTATTGCATGGGAGCGATAGTCTCCTCACTCTTTAGAGTAATGTGTTTTCCACACGGAGGAAGGATGGTCAAGCTCGTAGACCAACTTTCATTTCCGGGATCTCGCATCGCAAATAGTCAAATACCAATCCTAAATGGTCTGTTCACTCAAGATATGCCTCCACCCCCAGTCCTCCTTCCCGATGAGTGCGAGTGATTCGGAAAGAAAGACTGGAACCCAGGAGGCATGCACCCTGGTCTGCTTCGGGCAGAAGAAACCCTGGGTATAAGGTAGAATTTCCGCAGAAGAATATGACTAGTCCGTACCCCGTCCGTGGATGGAAGAGGGGTTGTTCTGGAATAGTATTCTTTTGTTAAAGTTATGTGTTTGGCAAAAGAGTCATTCACCTTTGTCTAAAGAAGTGGGCAATGCCCAAGTAGGGATTCCCTTATTGCGACAAGCAGTAACCATCTTTGGGGAAAAGCAAGCCTCACCCATTAAAACAAATGTTTTGAAGGATAAGTAGGGGCAGCCTCCAAAGAAAGAGATTCTATTGTTGTGACATAGGGTAACCATCTTTGAGTAACCTAATGATAGACATCGCCGAAGAAAGAGATTGATTTGTGGCAGCAAATAGAACCCTCTTCGGATAATAAGAAAGAGGCAAGCCTCCCTCAATAATACCAATGTTTTGTCTTTGAGTAGTGTTCTTCTCTTATCACGAATAGCTGTTCGTTAAAAGTTGGGCCGACGGGAAGACAAGTACCGCGTAAGACCCCTTAAAATAACGAGAAGACTAGTATCGTTAACATTAGATTGGCAAGATGACAAGTAGCTGTGAACACCCAAAGAAAAGCAGAGGTGGGGGAGAGGAGGGGCAGCCTCGAAATTCTATCCTATACCTGGGGGCATGCAAACCTTTTGGAGTGTAAGCTAGGGGCGGTTATTTATCTGGTTTTAAGATTAACCGTTTTCCGAACTTACATAAAGGAAGGATGAGTTGGAGCATAGCTTTGGTAAGGCGCAAGCTCTATAAAAAATGGAACCTTAGAGGAGGCATTCTTATTTTATGACTGGTATATCGAGCAGTTTTAGCACATGGTTCATGCTCGTTAAAAAATAAACGCAAGATCCGAGCAGTTTTAACGCGGTCTTCATGCTCGTTAAAAAATAAATAAAAGCAGTGAGCAATGTTCCCTCCAGAGTTTAAGCTCATTTTTATCTAAAAAAGAACCTATCCCGGTAAATAACCTTCTGAGATCGTAAATTCATCAGCCATAAAAGCCTTGGTCGTGTTTGTGCACCGTCACCTCCACCGTCATTTGGCCGATCATTCACTTCCATTTGTGTGTTTACCCATTTTGAGGAACATCTGCGAAGAGTGATTTCACCTAGCCATCCTTGTGACACTGCCGTGATTGGAAAATTCCGATTTGTACCTGGAATCAGTTGCTATCCCTGTTTATCACTCGTTCCTCAAAAGACGAGTCATCTTTGAGCTCTTTTCTGACTCGTAAAATATGAAAAGTTTGCCGAGTTCTGGCCTTCCAGCTCGTTAAAGGGACCGGAAGAGCTATCCCTCTTTTAGACTTTAATCTTTTTGGACCTGAGGGATTATTACACAAAAAGATCGAGCGCTTGTCTTGTTCGGCTCGTTAAAAGTACCGAACACCCATCCCTTCTGTATTGTTTTATACTTTTTCGGACTTAAGGGATTAGATGACGAAAAAGGAATTATGGAGTTAACTTTCTGTACCTTTTCAGACTCTCTAAAAATGAAAAGGACCGAGTTTTCCTTGTCGTTAGACTCGTTAAAATGATTAAATAGCGACAAACTTGTCTTTAGACGAGAACGAGTTTCCCTATCGCTAAGCTCGTTAAATCATAGCGATGGGCTTGCCCGAAGGGTAGGTTATAGAACAAGCATATGTTATCCTCCTCAAGCTTGACAAAAATAAAGAGGTACTGGTCAGAAATGACTGGGGAAAAATTGGGAGAACATCAAAGCTTAATGGTAGCAAGTCGCTCTTGAACATGACACTTTTCTTCCGTACCACATCGGGTTGGGTTGTTTCATTCACCGGTCTCATCACCATGGTCTTCGCCAAACCATCCACATTTTGGGGTAATGCTACCGATCCATCGCATCAGTGTCGTTATATGTTCAAGAGAGGTCATTCTGAAAGTGTCAACCGTGTCCCATCCACTGCCATACATTATCCTTCATCCATTCATGATCGCCACCCTGAATCATATGTCACAGTTTGTTTTCACCTCCACTAAAATCATTAGCTCCGTTCCGTGTCATTGATGTGGGATTCATTAAGGCCCTCCTTTGACGGATCGCTTCTTGTCGACTTCAGCTCATTATCCAAGAAGTTGATCTAGGAACAACCCCATCAGTACTTTGAAGCTTGCATGCCTCAATGGCAAGTTTCTCACTTCCGGCGACAGGTATACATCAATGACCTTCGACCAGAAGATTTTGCGTGGCGTTCGACGCCAAGTCCTTTATTCACGCCACGTGAATTGTACTGCAGTACCTTGAGGGTCATCATCCTTATCGGTGATTCCTCTCGCGCTTGTTAACGGTTTACATCATTGACCGGTAATCAAGCGATGTCTTTCCATGTTCGACTTCAACGAAATTCTCACATGGATCGACTTGTACTTAGAGTGAAGATCGAACGAGTTTGAAGACCTCGGATCTAGTTTCATCCATCCTGGCTGCGATACATATTCAGGAAATATAAAAGCATTTGTCATGTACATCATTGCAGCAGATGATCATCCTACTCAAAGGATGATAATTTCAGCAGAGAATTATCAGTCTACCATCAGACGATCGTCTGTTCTATGTACCAAAATGTATTTATAAAGCTGAGCATGGGAATGCCTGCCTTAGCTAGATCATGAAAACAGAATGAAAAATAATGTATTGTATTGTATTGTATTACAGGGCACCTCTCAGCACTTGAATGAACTTCGGACCCTCTGGATAAAGCATTTCACCCGATAAACGACCTCATACTTTAGGGGGCAACTGTTATAGACATTTTTGTGCCTCGCAGCATGGAGCATGAAATGTCAATAATTACAGGGATCCTCAGTCCCTAAACATGTTGTTCTTACCCCTAGAAGAACAAGGTCAGCAAACCACAGCACTTCCTATCAGTTCTCCACCTGAAAAACACTCAAAAACAGGCTATTTTTGGATCATGTCAGCTGCTCCACTGAGCATCTGCGCTGAATGTCAACTGCTCCTCCTTGTACCTGCGCTGAAAGTCAAAACCAATGAAGTCCACCTGCGCTGAGCGAGAAAGGACAAGTGGCACAGTGAGTCATTACTTTGGAATCTTCCAAAAATGACACTTGGATCAGGTATTTCGCCTTGTGATGAGTCAGAGGCTTTGTTTCTCCAAGTGGAAGCAAGGTTCACCAAGTGGACTCAAGAACTGAAGATCAACTAAAGATTAACTGAAGAGAGAGAGGACACAAGGTAGCTACACATTAGTTGCAAGCTGACTCATCCTTTCTCAATTCATCTATATATTGAGCTCTCTCCTATGAGCTCTGGAGGCTGGAATTTTGTGTGAAGCAAGGAAGTGTTGTTGGTTTACAGTTAGAGCTATTGGGTGATTGCTTTTATAGAGGAGAAGAGGAGATTTCTTGCTGCTGGGGAGGTGCTGCTGGATTGGAGCCATTTATGGTTGTAACCTTCTCAGAACCTTTTTCTTCTATCAATAAAGCTTTGATGTTCTCCTATATACTTGTATTGCAATGATGTATTGTTTTTATCTGTATATTTGATTCATTCTAATCCATGCATCAGTTATGAGTACATGTTTCTTGTAGTTTCCCTCTCTTGTTTTTGCAGGATCTTTGTGTAGCTGGGCCGACAAAGGGAGCAAGGAGCTGGGAACAAGAGGCAAAGAGAGAAAACAGGATCGACAAAAGCGAAAGACATCGGTTGGTCAATCTTTTCTTCCTTCTCTGTACTTTCATAAAGGAAAAATATCAAAGCTTTACTTTCAGTTGTTGCTAAGGAACTATCACCCTTAGAGTAGGGATAGGGTCATTCCGAGTCGGATACTTTTCCCCACAACACTTTTGTTAATGCTTTAGTTACAATTGGTTAAAATGTCCAAGAAAAGCTTGGTTACTATTATTATTTCTAACACACTGCTTCTCTTTCCTTGAATAACAGAACCCTTACTTGATAGGTTCACTTTTCCATATTTCCTACAGGTCATTTACCTTATTAACATAGAATATTGCAGACTTGTAGAAGTAACCTGCCCTGTTATAAGTTAGGGTAAACAATTCCATAGCTCAATGAAATTTTATAAATAACAATCATTACACAATTTTCTATTCATGATCTCTAGTGTCTTCCTATCAAAAGTAATAAATAAATAATCAAATCTATCAGATAATTATCTCTTTCTCTTTGGGAATGTTACGAGAGCTATCTTGGTCCTCCCAACCATTAGTTGGTCTATTTTCCTTTCCAATCAGGTACCCCTGATCTCTTCTCCTTCTTGTCAGAGAAACAGTCTCATAAATTTTCTATTTTTTTCTCCAGAATCTAATTCTCCTAAACATCTGAAACAACAACATGCTTTCTTCTTAAGTTTACAATGAGAATTTCTCTCCCACTGGTTATGATTAGGAATCACTACCTTTCTCTCCCATATGATTCCTATGTAGAGCCAGATCCATGACATTTATCTTCATCCAAGACATAGATTTATGTTCTCTCTTTTCTTACTCTCTTGAATAAACCAAATGGATAATTTTTTAATCTTTTTATTTCTAAACCCCTCTTGGGCATTACTAATTCCAACTATTTCCTATAGAAAATCCCATTGATTCACAAGCTCATGCAATTTACCAAAGAACAGGACAAGAATCTACTTCTACTTTCAACCAGCGGGAGCCAATAGATTGATGAAAATAATATGAATCAAGAAGAAGATAAATTAATGGCACATAACACAATATGTATCTAGGGAAATACATTGCTTGAAACCCCGCTAGCTGTATTGCATATATCATAAATATGAGTGAAGATACAAAGCTTGTTCTCATTAAAAAAAATTGCACAAGTATGCTCAACTCCCTTAGCTCACAAGGTAGCTCTTGGCCAACACTTAGCTAATTATGCGGCTCTGCATGATACCTAGGATGAATAACTCATATTTAAATGGAATTCATGCTTCCAAAACCGTGCAATCCAAACATAGGATCAGTCTCTAATGCATGCATGGTATTTAAACTCCAGTAAATAATACCGTTGATTATACATTGTCCTTGCACTCTAGTCTCAACTGGGTCTTTCTCATAATCGACATGCACGAGTTTCTTATGAGGGAATATTCAGTTAAATGGAGTAGCACTAGTGGATGCATTAGTGCACCAACTGACTGTTAGTCCTCTATTAGTTCAAAAAAAAATTACAACTAATTTCACTAAACTTAACTCAGTAAACAAAGTGATCTAATTTCCAACTCATTTTAAACTCACACTGGACCCCTAAAACTTAGGTAGATCATATACATGACTACATAAAGACTTCCAACTCGAAATTCATAAGTTAATTAAGTTAATTAAAATTAATTAACTATTTACAAGTTTCTATGAGAATAGAATTCGATTTAATTCTCAGTTTAATTCAAGGATAAATTAATGGAATTTCTTGTTGCCATTTCTCAACACTGCCTCTCAACAAGAAAGGGATTATCAGCTACCCCAATCCTATCTCTTTGAAACTCGAATTTACATATTGACGGTGCCTTTGTCAAAATGTCAACATCTTGCTCCTCCGTGGGAATGTACTCTAACAAAATAATCCACCTCAATACACAATCTCTGAGATGATGATATCGGATATCAATATTCTTGGACTGATCATGAAAAACTCAATTTTCAGAGAGTTTGATACAACTCTGATTATCACAGTAAATCACAGCTAGATCCATCTACTGACCAAACAAACCAACCAGGATATTCCTTAACCATATGGCCTCACATGCTTCTTGACTTGCAGCCAAGTACTCTGCCCCTGTCGAACTGAGTGCAACTGATCTCTGTGTCCTGTTGTACCAAGAAACTACCACTGAACCAATACTAAAGATCCCTCCTAATGTGCTCTTCCTGTTAGATGGACTCTCTACCCAATCTACATCGGTGAAGCCTTGAAGCTCTAATCCCTTTTTCTGTCTGTACCATAATCCATACTGAGAACTGCCCCTGAGGTATCTCAACACATGCTTTGTCACCTTCCAATAAAGATTGGTAGGTCTAACCATCGCTTGACTAATCTAGTTAACTGCATAACACATATATGGTCGTGTGTTCACCAAGTATATGAGTGAACCCACAAGCTTCCTGTAAAAAATAGTCTCGACTACTTCCTGTTGGGCAGCGGATCCCCCCACAGAATGTTTTTGGGGCTTAAAGCCCTAGTTTTGGCTAATATCATGTAAAGACTCCGCGAGGTACAAGCGCAGAGCACGAAAGTCGAGGATGAGTCATAGGGTTGTCTGCCCTAAAATTATGTAATTTAATGTAAATTTGTGTCGGAATTGTATAAATAGAGTGAGGCTTTAAGTGTAAAGAAATTTTTTGGAAAAGGAAGGGAGTAGATAGATGCGAAGGCATTGTTAGAGAATAGAAGTGGATCTGAAGAGTATTGGGTCGTAGTAGTAGGAAGAGGCTCTACAGCTAAGTGTGCAGAGGCCTACTAGAGTCTGCAGCTGAGTGCATGTCGTATACCTAGAGGGGATAATATGGGGGACAAAGGGAGGTACCCAAGGGAATAATGTAATAATGGGATGAGCCATAGTAATAAATAAGGTGGTTAAAACATATCATGTAAGGGACCACAAGTAGTTAACAATAATGTAATAAGCCCATGGTATTAGATAGATGGTATTGAGTGAACCATGGTAATGACCCATGGTATTGTGTGTATGAGGCCTATATAGAGGCTAGAGACTCCCCATTGATAGATGTGAAGGATTATTGTATGAACATGCATATGGCTTGTGGAGTGTTCTCCTTCCTTAAGGAGTGAATGTATGGTGTTGCCCTACCTTAAGAGTTTGATATCAATAAAGAAGCATTTCTATCTATTTCTATCTTATTATTTCTGGGTTTATTTCTATTATCATATATTTTCAGGTCAGATCTATAACAAGTGGTATCAGAGCACTTTCTTGGGCAAAGCGGAGATTTTTATTTTATTTTTGCAGGAACTTTTTGGGGCGGCAAGTTTGCAGATCAGATCTGTATGTTCTAGTGAAAAATTTGCAGAATATAATTGCAGATCTGAGTTCCTTGTGAAAAAATACCCAATTTGAAAAAAAAATCGGCTGAATCAGAGTCTAGATGAGGGAGATATCGCTGATTTAAAAATCAGCTATGTTGCAGACATTTTTCGGGGCGACGAGTTTGCAGATCAGATCTGTACATTTTGGGGCAAAATTTGTAGAATCTAATTGTAGATCTGGGTTCTTTGCAAAAAAATACCCAATTTGAAAAACAAATCGGCTGAATCGGAGTCCGGATGAAGGAGATATCGTTGATTTAAAAATCAGTTGTGTTGCAGAGATTTTTAGGGGCGACGAGTTTGCGGATCAGAACTGTACGTTCTGGTGCAAAGTCTGCAAACTCGGGGTGACGAGTGTGCAGATCATAAATATACATTTTGGGGCAAAATTTGTAGAATCTAATTGTAGATCTGGGTTCCTTGCAAAAAAACACCCAATTTGAAAAAAAAATCGGCCGAATCAGAGTCCGCATGAAGGAGATATCGCTGATTTAAAAAGCAGTTGTGTTGCAGACATTTTTAGGGGTGGCGAGTTTGCAGATCAGATCTGTATGTTCTAGTGCAAATTTTGCAAAATCTAATTGCATATCTGAGCTTTTTGTGAAAACATACCCAATTTGAATTTTTTTTTGGCCAAATCGGAGTTCGGATGAGGGTGATATCATTGATTTAAAAATCAGCTGTGTTGCAAATACTTTTCGGGGCAGTGAGTTTGCGGATCAGATTTGTATGTTCTGGTGAAAAATATGTAGAATATAATTGCAGATCTGAGTTGTTGACAAAAAAATACCCAATTTAAAAAAAAAAAATCAGTTGAATTGGAGTCTGGATGAGGGAGATATCGCTGATTTACAATAGCTCTTTTTTCATAATTTTTTTGTGACGGTGGGACAATTGCAGCGCGAATCGAAAATTCCAGTGCCTAGATTGGGATTTCTATCACATGGGAAGATACAAAATGGTTGTTCCATTTCTGAAAAAAGGTCATAATAGAGATTCTGAACAATATTGACTAAATTGTGACAATTTCAAATTTTCGCCAAGTAAGTGAATTTTTTTTTCCCAACCCCTCTTCATGGCGATTCTATATTTTACAAGAAAAGATAATGGTCCTACTATTGAAGAATACATAAAAATAAAAAAGTTATTATGGGAAAAACATTGGAGATTTTGGATAGTGGCTAATTTTTCAGATGAGGCGGCCACATGGTGGGAATTACTTAACACAAAGAAGTGTTTCAACCTGCCCGATGAAGAATTTGAAAAATTCCTTTTAGACAGATGGTCTCATGCTAGAAGACAAGATAATGAGAAACATGTGGGGTTATTTTCTACATGTATTTTCTTATTATAGGTTCATGGATATATTTAGAAGGAGAAGATCATTGTGTATGTAATTCCTAGTTCCAAGAAAAATCTTATAAATGTCAATTTGGCAAAGAAATTGCAAGTTCCACCAAAACAAATGGAGCACACACGTTAATAATGAGGAGGTGCAAATTTATAAAGATTTGAAGATTTCTATGGACAAGCATATATTGAATTCTGATTTTTATGCTTCAGATATGGCTAATGTGGATGTTGTTTTGTGATACCCTTGGATGGAATCAGTGGGTACTATCAATATTAATGTGCAGAGGAAATTCCTGAAGCTCTGGTATAAACAGAAGAAAATTACATTACAGGATATTTCCATCAATAAACAGGTAGAGTCCAAGGAGGTTGAAGCAGAAGATGTTGCAAGGACTGACACATCAGATGATGAGCCCTTGATGGTCGACAACCAAACACAAACATCAAACCAGGTACAAGAAAAACAAGTAGATTCCAAGGAAGCTGAAGCAGAAACTGTTACAGGTACGGATACATCAGATGAGGAATTAGTGGTTGAAGTAATATTGGAAGATAAGAAACAACAATAGGCACCACAACATGTACCAGCTACCAATTAGGCTCCATTAGGTGATGAATTAAAGAAAAAGACATCGTTGTTAAAACTTCAGCATATCACCACCCACATCACCCCACAAGAAAACAACCAACAAGATGGAAACGAATTAGCCACATGGACAACAACCCCTGCATGATAGATAGAGAGGGGCGATGATCCACCTATTACACATCAACACAGAAGAGTCGCTAGGGTCAACTTCCATCTCAATCGAGCGAGGCACCAGCTAGATCGAGGGTTCATCTTTCTTTGGGATGGTTAGATGCACGTGCATGGTACCAATGGACTAGTATTTTGAGTAGATCTTATTATTTGTGTTCTTCTTATGTTTTGGGGACGAAACATGTTAAGGGGGGTGGAATGTAGTATACCTAGGGGGGATAATATGGGGTACAGAGAGAGGTACCCAAGGGAATAATGTAATTATGGGATGGACCATAGTAATAAATAAGGTGGTTAACCCGTATCATGTAAGGGACCACAAGTAGTTAGCAATAATGTAATAAGCCCGTGGTATTAGATAGATGGTATTGAGGGAACCATGGTAATGACCCATTGTTATGGGAAAATTTAGTGTTTCTTCAAATGACTAACCCCTAGACCTAGTAGCTAGTCTAGAACAATAGTTAAAGTAATTCCATTGCTTTTCCTATAGCTAACAGATAAAAGAAAGAGGAACAAAAGAACCAACCTTTATCTCTCGCTCGATCCCTCTTCCCTTTGACCGTTTTCACTGCTCCCTTTCGTACTTAACTCGATTGGAAGGTACCTACACACAAGATGAGACAGAAAATCATCAAAGAATACATATCGATTTGTCAACTAAACATATTATAGAATCAGAAGTACAATATACATCATATGAACACATGAATGGGAAAAAACATAGAACTCTTTATTCATAAAGGAAAGATTACAACCCTTGAAGCCATGTTCGATTCAGTATCATCCTTCCAGTTTCAAACCCTTCTCTCCTCATGAAGCAACAATTTGACATGATAACATTACTCTCTTTCAAGTCTCACTCAAACAACATTTCCTTAACTCAAGAAGTTCCAACCTCCCCAAGCCTTTGAATGCTTGGTCCATTTATAGCTGAATGGAGGAGGTTAGGCCATTAATGGCCCTCATGAATGCTTTACCAAAATTGGGAAGTGGTTCCATGGAGGAAGGGATAATGGATTAAGGTTCATTCATCTCCTTCCTCATCCAAAAGCGAGCCCAATCCATCTGGAAACTTCCAGAAGGATCCATTGGATGAGGAATCCAATGGATTCATTTCAAAAATTCGATGAATCTCGCTCAACACAAGCAGAACAAAGGATAGGTGCGATGCATAGCACCTAGACAATGTAGTTCCTGCAATGCATTGCAGCCTAATAAAGGGCCACCTACGCTGATCTCTCTAAGGGAACGTTTTTGATGAATGGTGACATGGAAACTCTTGGGAGGCAACCATGATGTAGGTTGACCTCATTAGGGAATGAAAACAACTGAATTAGGGGTCGATGGACCCTAATAATATGGATTTGGAAGTCGGGATTGATGTGCCCAAATTTTCCTGTAATTGTTGCCCCCTAAAGCATGAAGTCAAAAATAAACATGTCGAGTGAGATGCTTTACCACTTGGAGAGAAGGTTTCGAAATGGGAGGAGAACTGCATCAGTTATAATACATATATCATGATACTTTGATTTTTTCTCACAATTAGCTTAGGGAAGGCATACCCATGCTCAGCTTATAAAATTTCATTACATGTACAAATATAGTCATCTATAGATGTAGACCCATGAATGGATGACCATGAATGTAAGACCATTGTAAATTTGATATAGTACTCCTGAAAAATATATCACAGCCCAGATGGATGAAACTAGATCTAGGGTCTTCAATGTCGTCCAATCTTTCACTCAATGTACAAGTTTAACCATGTGAATAGATGATCTGAGGTCGAACATGGACAGACATCGTCTGATTACCAGCCAATGATGTAAGTCGTTAATAGACACGAGAGGAATCACCGATAATGATAATGATCCTTAAGGTACTGCAGTACATTTCACAAGGTGTGAATAAATGATTTGATGTCGAACATCATACGAAGTCTTTCGGTCGAAGTCCAGTGATGTCAACCTATTGCTGGAAGCGACGAACTTGCCATTGGTATGCAAGCTTTAAGGTACTGAAGGGCTGTTTCTAAGTCAACTTCTTGGATGATGTGTTGATGTCGACAAGAAGCGACTCATCGCAGGAGGGCCTTGATGTATCCCACATCAACGACACAAAACGAGGTAAATGATTTTTTGAGATGAAACATCGACTGACGACACAAGGTTCAGGAATGGCGAGCATGAAAATGAAGGTTTACTGTATTGTAAAGGATGAAGTTTTGAACTGAATGACTTCTCTTGAACATATCGACGACACTGAAGTGAATTGGTAGCATTGACCCAAAACAAAGTGATGGATGGTATGATAGACCAACGGTGTGATAACCATCAAGCTAAATGACCCAACCCACATAGTCATGGTGATGAGGTGAAAGTGTCATGTTCAAGAGCGACTTGCTACCATAAAGTGTTCTCGGCTTTTTCCCATTTTCCCCAGTCATTTCTGACCAATACCTCTTTATTTTTAATCAAGCTTGAGGAGGATAACATATGCTTGTTGTATAATTCCACCCTTCGGGTGAATCCATCGCTATTTGATGTTTTAACGAGTCTAGCGAAGGTGAAACTTGGTCTTGTCTAGATGGACAAGTTTGTCACTATTTAATGTTTTTAACGAGTTTAACGACAAAGATAACTCGGTCCTTTTCATATTTAGAGAGTCTAAAAAGGGACTAAAAGGAAACTCCACAAGTTTTTTTTTGTAAAATAATCTCTCAAGTCCGAAAAAGAATAAAATAATACAAGAGAGATGTTGTTTCCAATCCTTTAACAAGTTGGAATAGACAAGTGCTCGACAATCCTTTCATATTTAGAGAGTTTGAAAAGAGTTTAAAGAGGACTCTAATTTTGAGGAATGAGTGGTGTCTAGGATAGAAACTGGTTCCGGTGATGTTGGAACTTCTCAAAACATGTTGATTTATGTGAAGAGGTCGGCTAATAAGACCACTCATTGCAACTGTTCCTCAAAAAGGGTAAAACAACCAAGTGAAAGTGTATGATAAGCTAAAGGGATGGTTGCAATGGGATGAAAACAACCAAGGCTCATCTGACAAAAAAGGTTGATAGAATGGCAATCACAAGGGTTAAAAAGGAAATGGGTTCATTTTTACACAAGCTTGAACCATAGGGAACTATGCTTGGATTCAGTTTCATGCCTACACAAGCTTGAAACGAAAAACTATGCTTGGATTCATTTTCATTTCTACACAAGCTTGAAATGAGGAGAAACTATGCTTGAAATTAGTTTACATACCCCCAACATGATGAAAAGGAGAGTCTCCTGTATCCAGATGGAAGTCGCTGCGGTGAAGAAGGATGGTTATCCAACACCTTCTGGCTTCATTCAGATAGACAAAGGTGAATGGGGTGATTCCCTTCACATAACCTACAGGGAAACTTAACTTTACCACTAGGTGCATGCCCCCAAGCTTCATTACATTCACCTAAGTAGACTACTCATGGCTATTAGGTGGATGGAATGAAGGTTCTTTTATGAGATCAAGTGAAAGACTCGACTGGGATTTTACGAGATCTAATCAAAGACTTGACTTGGAACTTTGCTCCAGGGGACCTTGTTTCATTTTTTAATGAGCTTGACACAAGACAAGGAATTCTGCTCAGATTCCTTGTTTCATTTTTTAACAAGGTTGACACAAGACCAAGAACTATCCTCATGGACCTGTTTCATTTTTTAACTAGGTTGACACAGTAAAAGAACTATCCTCATATTCCTTGTTTCATTTTTAACGAGGTTGACACAAGACAACAAACTATCCTTAGTGATCCTTGTTTCATTTTTTAATGTGGTTGACACAAGACAACAAACTATCCTCAAACGTATTTCATTTTTTAATGAGGTTGACACAAGACCAGGAACTTTCCTCGAAGACCCTTGTTTCATTTTTTAACAAGGTAGACACAAGACAACGAACTATCCTCGGATTCCCTTGTTTCATTTTTTAACAACGTTGACACAAGACAAGGAATTATCCTTGGATTTAATCACAACTCATAAGAGGTCATGAAGGAGAATCTGGTTCTGGTGCCCCTAGTACATGTTGTACAACATCACTGAATTGATCATCAGTTGATGTAGGTATGGAACAAGTTGCCACATAATTAACCCGTGGCGGGGATGATACCATTGGTACAAAAGGACCATTTAGGGAAGATGGTTGACTGGGAGCCATATTTGGACAAGGAAATGAAAGCTAGTCAACGGTGATAATTCCGCCTTCACGCAGGAAACAAATCACTCGAAAGAGTATGGAAACAATAGCTCCCATGCCATAAACATAGTCATGCCCAAGTAGTAAGTTATAATATAAAGGGCCTGGGACTACCATCATGTTTAGATAAACGGTTTTTCCTCCCAAAGTAATAGGTAACTGAGGGAGGATCCCTAATGGTTGACTCGTTCCTCTGTTAAAACCCAACAGATTCTGGGTAACTGGTACAAGCGGCGGTGAACCGAGCGCTTGCCAAGCAGTTGAGGAAAGGATGCTCACTGAAGCACCTTTGTCTATAATAGTGCCAGATACAATAATATTACAAACTTGTACTATGATCTGGGAAGGCACATAAGAAGGAAGGCGAAATCCTGCTAGTTGATTCCAATCAAAGGAAGTGACTAGACTACTTGGAGGGGGTACCGTAGAAATGAGGGAATTAACCCCTTGAATTACGAGAGCAGGAGGATTTTCCTCTTGTCTTGATGGAATAGGAGGACTACCCCCAAGCTCATTAGAATCTAAAGAAATGAAAAGAACTTGAGTGGTATCATTTTAACTCTCTTCGGGAAAGGTACGATTAGCTGAAGGTGGAATCGGGTCAACTGTTACCTCGACCTGTTGATTTAGGCCGGGTATAGACTCATAGGATTCACTTTCAGAGAGAGTGGTTTCGACCGAAGGTTGATTTTGGTTAGTCAATTCATCAATTAGTGAAGGATTAAGGGATAGTTTCCTGTAACCAGATGGAAGTCGTTGTGGTGAAGCAAGACGGTTATCCAACACTCTTTTTGCTTCATCCAGATAGGGACAAAGGTGAATGGGATGATTCCCTTCACATAACCTACATGGAAACTTAACCTCACCCTTCCTTCCATGAACTTTACTAGCACTAGTTGATGGTGTGTCACCAACATGATCTCCAAAATTTGATGACACATGATGATGTGAACGGGAAGACCATTCTTCTAAGATCTGAGGAATATCAAGACAATTTCAAAGAAGATCGTCTCCAGCACAAAGTTTGCATGGATATCGAACTTTATGAGGCTTGATGGGTGGTTTCTCATCAGATGTTGCATTCAAAGCAATGGTTGCTTGGTTGCTCCTTTGCTGAATTTACTTCTTCTTCTTCTTCCCTTTCTTCTTCTTCTTAGCCACTTGGTTACTAGTACCAATATTTTCACCAGGCGAAGAGGAAGAAGGGGAGGAAGAAACAAATGAGGAAGAAGGCAAAGGGTCACTTTAGGATCAACTGGAGGTTGATTTTTTCCAGTTGGAGGCGTACTCAATTGCTGAGAAATCACGACATTTTGAACCAAGGAGGTTGAAACAACCGTATTGGCAAGCCAATGGTAAATCCTGGAAGGGACAATGTAGCCATGTATGGAGCACCAATATTTCCAAATGGAGGAAAAGGACTAGGATTCCCATCAAAAGGAATTCCTTGATTGGTTGACTTTAGATTTATCGCCATATGTTTCAACCTAAGATCAACTAAGAAGAGAGCGTGGAGTATGTTATCTGCGGTCAATTAATTTTTACGACACTGGAACACAACTTCACTTTTTCATTTTTAAAGAGTCAAGAAAAAGCAAAAGATGACTCTAGTCGCTTTCGATGTTTAATGAGCCTGAAAGGACAAGTGCTCAGATGAACCTTTTCTTTTAAGGAGTCGAAAAGGAACGAAAGTGACTACTTTGGAGATACTAGACAAGAGGGTTTACCAAACTAATCACAAAACTGCAATATACACCTTGGTGGTAAATGAAAGATAAATTACCAAGGATTTACCATACGATAATCAGTCTTCCTGAATGCTGTGTTCAGTGCATTGTGATCGGTAAGGCGACAGACTTGGCTTCCTAGGGATAAAGGATTTCAACCTATTGGGGTCTCCCACTATATACTCGACGGTACAGGGAGCACAAGTCCGTACTAGTACTTATCGAATCAGAGAGGAGGAATCACCCAACCTCAATGAAAACGACAACCACTAGGTTTTAAGATGCCAGAACACGTCTCTAGCCTAGACCTCTAGATGTTTTTCGTTAAGTTCCAATGCGTTATTAGGTTAATTGATGTAAATTTTAGGTTGATCTTGCTTAAAATTTTCCTTTGAGGGTTCACCACGAGATGTTTTCCGAAATTCCTAAAAATGCAACTAGAATGAGAAGCACTCTTTCCATTTATTTTCAGCAATGAAAATCCTAGCTATGAGGGATAGAGCATACAAGTACTTTTTGAACAAGCAACAAAGAGAAAAAACTAGATGCAATTCCCTAAACCATTCCTTTCAAGCATTCACAAACTTCAAAATGCACAATGCATGTTTTTATTTTCATTTTCTCTTAATGTGAATGATGCAATAAGAAAAGCTAATGCACAAACGAATCAAAAATCTCTTTTCATAAAAATGACGATTTGCGACATTTTCTTTTAAAGGGAAAGGAAGACTGTACGACACTTTAAATGAAAATACAAATCAAATGCACAGATGAATCAATCGATTATCTATGAAGGAATATTTTATGATACTTCATTTTTCGAAGAAAATGACGATTTTACGACACTTTTCTATCGACAAAAACAATCGATCAACTATATTCTAACTTTGACTATAGACTGATAATGACAAAGAAAACATTAAAGAAATATTAATCAATCCAATCAAAGTAAGGCTGGCTAGCTAAGGATATGAAAAGACTGTTTTCAGAGATAATACATCATTGATATTCAACAATCAAGAAATCAGAGGAATTTTGGCAAAAATTAAATCCAAAGGTGGGAATTTGGCCTAAGGTTGATCAGTGCAGGTCAAATTCTGAGGGGTTAACTGCGCCGCATAGCACTGTCTCTCACTAAAAACAGCGCTGATTTCAATGAATTGAAAACTAATCAGTGCAGGTCAAAAAGGGCCAGTCTGCACTGATCAACGCAGGCCAAAGAGGGAAAAACTGCAGTGATTAAAATATTCCTTTGTTAATAAGCGCAGGTCAAAGAAGGCCTAAGTGAGAAGCATCTCACTGTCTCTAAGGCTAGCCTGCACTGATTCCTGTGAGGCCACTCAAGAGTCATCTAACCTCAAATTTTGACCAAAATTCAATGCAAAAGGCTGAATTACAACAAGTACAGTATGTCCAAGGTGTCTAAGGAGGTGATAAGCTACTAAAATGGATAGGATTTCTTCCCCAGTGGAGTAGCCATTTTGTTATGGGCAAATTTAGTGTTTCTTCAAACAACTAACCCCTAGACCTAGTAGCTAGTCTAGAACAATAGTTAAAGTAATTCCATTGCTTTTCCTATAGCTAACAGATAAAAGAAAGAGGAACAAAAGAAACAACCTTTATCTCTCACTCGATCCCTCTTCCCTTTGACCATTTTCGCCACTCCCTTCCGTACTTAACTCTCTTGGAAGGTACCTGCACATAAGCCGAGACAGAAAACCATCAAAGCATACATATCGATCTGTTAACTAAACATATTATAGAATCGAAAGTACAATATACATCATATGAACACATGAATGGGAAAAAGCATAGAACTCTTTATTCATAAAGGAAATATTACATCCCTTGAAGCCATGTTCGATTCAGCATCATCCTTCCAGTTTCAAACCCTTCTCTCCTCATGAAGCAACAATTTGACATGATAACATTATTCTCTTTCAAGTCTCACTCAAACAACATTTCTTTAACTCAAGAAGTTCCAACCTCCCCAAGCCCTTGAATGCTTGGTCCATTTATAACTGATTGGAGGAGGTTAAGCCATTAATGGCCCTCATGAATGCTTTGCCAAAATTGGGAAGTGGTTCCATGGAGGAAGGGATAATGGATTAAGGATCATTCATCTCCTTCCTCATCTGAAAGCGAGTCCAATCCATCTGGAAACTTCCAAATTAATTTTAAAAATTTGACGAATCTTGCTCAGCGCAGGCAGAACAAAGGCTAGGTGTGATGCATAGCACCCAGACAGTGTAGTTCCTGCAATGCATTGCAGCCTGATAAAGGGCCACCTGCGTTGATCTCTCTAGGGGCACTTTTTGGATGAATGGTGACATGGAAACTCTTGGGAGGCAAGCATGATGTAGGTTGACCTCATTAGGGAATGAAAACAACTGAATTAGGGGTTGATGGACCCTAATAATATGGATCTGGAAGTCGGGATTGATGTGCCCAAATTTTCCTATAACACCCATGGTATTGTATGTATGAGGCCTATATAGAGGCTAGAGACTCCCCATTGAGAGATGTGAAGGATTATTGTATGAACAGGCATATGACTTGTGGAGTGTTCTCCTTCCTTAAGGAGTGAATTTATGGTGTTACCCTACCTTAAGGGTTTGATATCAATAAAGAAGAATTTCTATCTATTTCTATCTTATTGTTTCTGGGTTTATATTTATTATCATGTATTTTCAGGTCAGATCTATAACAGTGGGTGGACTCCTGTAGCTAAGTGCGCAGGGCGGGGTCGGGTCTGTACTTGAACTGAACTTCAAAAGATCATTAATAAAGATAAGTTGGATTTGGAATATTGTGTATTTAGTCGTGGATATATATTTTTGATATTATGCATTAAGTGTTATCTGTTTATTTACATGTGTGCACTTGATAAACACTTGTATGAATGTTTATGTATGAAAATATTCCAAGTAATTAGTAGACAAAAACTAATTAAGGAAGACTTGGATGAAGTAACACGGGTCGCGCTGTGGTTAGAGCCGCGTGAAGGCAGTAACACAGGACGTATCGCGCCTGCGAGTGTGTGTAACCAGTAAGCGCTAAATTTGGATCGTGTCCCTATCACCACATATCAGACATCCCCAGGGTGCAAAAACCTGGTTCCAGCACCCTCCCATACTACTTTGGGTGAGACCTCAGTCTGTGCTTCGCGGACTGTTGCTGAAAGGGCCAGTAGTACCAGGATTTTCTTGGCTAAGTCACTGCTGAACCTGGGTCAGGCCCCACTAAGCCAACAAATGGTTCCATTGCCGGGATTGGGATCTTCCTAAGGGATGTCTGATGTCGTGCCATTGGAACCCAACAAAGAAGGAAATTGAAGAGTGGTTGGACAAGAAGATTCACAAGTTCGCGACATAGGAAAATAGAACTCCGCAAGTATCTAAGAAAAAGTGGCTCGATCACTACGTGTATACGGAAATCCACGAGATTTTCTTTGCATCCTTTCCTTCTTAGCTATATGAATGGATCGCGAGGTTAGCTGACAGCCAGGGAAGGTGTAAGCTCAAAAAACCAATAGTGTGGACTGTGGAATTAGTGCGCAGACTAGAGGCATTAAAAGATAAGATCGTGCGAGTTGTGGACCATTGGCTTGACCGAATAATAAGGGGATTTATCACTGAGTTTGCGGTAGACACGACTGTGAGCTACATCGAAGCAGAATGATGCTTTCTGAAAGGACCGCGAGGTAAGTATATTAAGTCTTTAAATACTTGGATTAAGATGCTATTGTGTGAAAAGAGGGTCATGAGAATACATTAATGTTTGGGACAACACGGAGTGGAAAGATGTACAAAAGCAGCAAAGAATTAGGAAACAGTCCCTTAATTTCACCTTTGCAAGAGAGAAAGGAAGAGCTCGCTAAGGTCTCTCCGAGAATCTTGGTTAATTTGATAAGACAACGTATTCCGAAGTTACCACCTCCACCCATGCCACCACCCACTTCACCTTCCGCTTCACCTCACTCACCTCCATCTCCACCCACTCCACCTCCACCACCTCCACATTTTAGTATGGCAAATGCGATCAAACTACCAGTATTCAGAGGGGTAGGGAATGAAGATCCGAACCAATTCTGGTTCATGGTAAGAGCAGTATGGGAAGCGCAAGGTGTCACGAACGACAATATTAAGAAGGCTACATTGGTGAGCACGCTGCAGGATCGCGCACTGACATGGTATATCAAGCACTCTAACGACCACCCAAATGCAGGAATAGCGGAAATCCAGATCACACTAAACAGGGAATTCAGTAGGCCAAAGTCAGAAACATAATCAATCATCGGGTTTAAAGAGATCGTGATGCTTCCAGGCGAGACCCCCTAGGATCTAGACCAAATACTGAAGAGTATGATCTGTGAGGCCAATATGATGCTAACAGATGCACAACATCGTGCATGGTTTGTGGCATATTTGACACCGCACTTGAGGATGGTGCTGTCACAACAGAAACTTTCCACCTAGGCCGAAGCGTTGGAAATGGCGATGAGGTTGCATGAGACCCCGATACAAGACCCTGGGTTGGGAGTTCAACAAATCCATGTGCAACTATAGAATCTATGCCTGGAAATGAAATGTTTGAAGTAGGATAGGGCATTGCGGCCAGAGGTGCATGAGGAGGTATGGTACATAAAATGCAAAGGTTAGGGCCATGACAGGGATCACTGTCCAGTGTTCGCAAACTACTTGGTAGGAGGAGGGCCAATGCTGTTGAGACCAGAGGCATAGGCAGGGCTGAGTGCGACACCCACATTATGGTGCACAATCTATCAAATAGGAGGGAAACACACAATGGATAATTGTCATTTGTTGCAGAAGTATACATAAACTCCCCAGCAGTTGTTTTGTAATTTCTGCAGGTCGGTAGGCCACAACGAGCGCACTTATCACAGCTACGAGCTAATGATGGATCAGACCCTAGCCTATAGGATGTAGACATAAACGTGAGCCCTCAACCCAGCTATGGGGATGATGCGCGCTGGATTTCAGGGGCGAGGTCGAGGACGAGGAGAAATGGGACCAGGAAGGGGCCGCAGACAATTAATTTTTTAAAATTACGGAGGACCAGGGCACTATGCCCATTATTGCACCAACTCGACGAGGATCTCATATTCGTATTGTGCTCAGTTTGATCATGAAACAATATAGTTTCCTACGTTGATCACACAGATGCGCGAAAAAGGGGTATTCAAGCCTCCTCCGACTCAGAATATACAAATAATGAGGTCTGAACTGCACGAAGAAGACCCGAATGTAAACATGATGCTCAGAAGTGGTGCGACCACAGGAGAGGATAAGGGGAAGCAGCTAGAGGAAGATACATGGGTTCGCAAGGGTCCTACAAAGGAACCTGAGTTTGAATTAGAACGCACAAAGGAGACGTTCATGGAAGCTAAGAAGAGCTTCATGGAGGCCTCCACTTCAGGCAGTAAGGATCAACCAGAGCCAGGAATGGATCCTTCAATCTTTACTACCTTTCTGGAGACATGCATGAAACACCTGCGCGACAACAAGGCACTTAAGGGACTATAGGAGCTGATCAACAGGTGCGCAGGGTCAGGAGAACCGTGCATAGTCCAGAAATTAGGGAAGTATGCATTGTGCACCTGAAGGGAAATGAGATTGATTGCATAGATTGGTGAGTATGAAATGGATCAGGTAATCTTAGATTTGGGTTCGGACGCAAATGTGTCATCGAAGAAAACATGGGAATGCATGGGCAGGCCTGCGTAACAATGGTCCCATATTCAGCTACAAATGGTGAACCAACAAAAGATTTTTCCCATGGGAAGGTTGCAAGGAGTAATAGTTGATATTGAAGGTGCGAGCACACAGACGGATTTTGAAGTAATAGAGATTGTCGATGACAACAATCCCTATCTCGCGTTGTTAGGAATAGACTGGGCCACTGATATGAATGGAGTCATCAACCTGAAGAAGCAGAAGATGATATTCGAGAAGAAGTCACTACGCGTAGTAGTCCCATTAGACCTAGCCGAAGGAGCGTGCTACACTGAACCAATGCGCGATGATGAAAGCGACAATTAGCTGGATTGTATTTACAAGATAACTGCGCAAGACCAGGATTGGGTAAATCCTACTCCAGATGGGAGAATCTCGTGGGAGTGTGAAAGCTCTTGCACTTTAGATTCAGGTGAGGAAGTAGAGCGCTGGCAGAATTGGTTGCATAAGGTGACAACGCTGAATTGCAACATGATGATCAGATCACTTCATTGCGTGACTACAGAGGCCTGAGAACTGTCGACATATGATGGATTGACAGTGGTGGATGAATTCTTGAGAAAATTTGAAAGCGCAGTACCAGAACAATAGAGGGTCGATGCGTTGAAATGGGCACTGTGCGCAACACCCATACGATGGTGGAGTAAACATCAAGGCAAGTTTGAGGACCAGCGCGGATGTAGAAGGATGATACGCCTATGGTTTGCAAGCCCCCAACCTCGCACAAGAGTCGGTCAGCCAGGGTGGAGTAGCTTGTGCACCCACTTGTCTTGATGGGTATAGACATGTGCACACGCACAACCCGAACTCAGGATAAAAAATCAGAACGCGATGTAGCGGCAGGAAAGGAAACGCATACCAAAAACGCTCCATTCAGAAGCATTCTAGAAGGTATGCAGGATCCTGAATAGAGTCCATCAGGTGCAACAATGTGATTGGGACCTACGTGTACCAGTAGTCCAATGGGCCTCTAAGGCCATGCACCAAAACCCGAGCATGGAGATGATTTTGAAGCTGAAGAGCAGAGCCGAGACCATAGTTTTTGAAGGAAGGAATCCTCACGCAATAGCTCCCACAGTTGGGACTGTATGCAAGGACCCGGATGAAGAAATTATGTAGTTACAAGAATCCATTCGGCGAGGGGACCTTAAACTTCACAGACTCGAAGAAGATCGGGTACGGCTGAGGGAGAAAAGCATGTTAATGGACACAGAGATCAACAAAATGGAAATCGAAATCACGCAAGCATGTTGTGCCTGTTAGCCTCCTGTTGCGACAGGTGTTCATTTTTCATGATTGACATTTTTACATGCCAAATATGTCATACTTTGCATGCTGCAGTGTTCCATATTTCCAAAAAGAGGTTAAAGAATACACTGTGAAAGTGTGCCAATCCAAATTCCACTGCTGAATTCCAATTTTGATGACCCAACCATTTTGTTCTATGAAAGGGAGGGCCAAACAGCTTAAACTTGGTCTCCCTAGGTTTCAATTTCCTGTTTTAGAATATAGAGAATGATATCTGTCCAAACAGTGTAATCTTGGCAGATTTGTAGATAGGTAGAGAATCAAAGGAGCCCAAATTCTTAATCTAGGCCCTTGGCAGAAATAAGTGTAGACTTAGATAGGATAACATAAAAAAAGAAAAATTTGTAAAGCTGGGTCTGCAAGTCTGAGTGCACCCAAACCAAAAAGAAGAAAAAATGTTAGGATGGTAGGCTGGGTAGGTAGTTTTTGAGGTTCCAGAATGATGATTCATGATCAATTTTGTGTTTCTAAGTGTTATATCTTTTCAGATCACAGCCATGATGTAGTTTTCATCTGGAGGAAGTCAAGCTGGACATAACTAACTCCCCTTTTTCATTCTTATTCCCCAAATCACTCACTAATTTTCCCAAAGAGGTCAAGATCTGCTTGATGCCTCTTAGTCATCATTTTCCACATCATTGGCTTTGGTGAAGATCTGCCTCACTCAAGGATTTCCATTCTTCTGTTACAAAGTCCTATTCCCCCAAAATGGCCTAAGGTTCCTTACCTTAGCGCTTTCTCATCATCTCCATATTAACTCCTGACTATATTATATAGCCCCCTATCTATTTCCTTTTCCCCTACTAAATCTATGCTAAATAACGCCCCTATATACATACCCCACCCTCTAGCACTATAGTTATGTATTTATCAGTTCTGGGACATAATAGTCCACCTGGGACTATCATGAACCCATCCGCATCCTAACAGGAGTTGGTGTGACACCTGGTCATGTTAACAACCTTTTCCCCTAACCCTAAACCTACAAAACCCACTTCTTTGCCCTTATCCTAAAGTTTTGTTCATATATATTCGACCCTCACTCGTTTAACACCCACGAAAACTCGCATTTTCCTAAGTCTTCACCCTCCTCGCTGCACTATATCAAAAATCGAATATTCGCGTGCCCGTCCATTATTCTCCCACCAGCTCCGCGCTCAGTCCATCGTCGGATCGGGCCCTCCCCATCCGACGGCTCTTGGCGATTTCGGAGGTGCCCCGCTGCTCGGTCGTTAGCTTCCGATAGCAAGGCGGTTTTTCCGCCGTACCCAAAGACACTTGTCCACTTCCTATTGCATTGAAGGGGCTCTGACGGATACCGCCCCCGTACAGAAAGCGGTCCAATGAAACCACTTTCCGCCTTCTGTACGCGCGCCCCATGTCACCTATCCTGTCCTACGTACCTGCTGAGTCACCGTGCCACATCACCTGCACAACATCGGCCTCCTGCCAAGTCATCCCTGCCACGTCATCCACCGTACATGCTAACGTCACCCTGCTGACGTCATCCTGCCACGTCATCCGCCGTACCATGGTCCCCCCGCTGACGTCATCATCAATTTTTGAGGCGAAAGGCGAAAATCGCGCTTAGGAGGCCCAGATTCAAATTTCGAGGCAGTTTTTCATGCGCAATTAGCGCCTAGCGCTAATTGCGCATGGCTACAGGAAAAAGGCTGAAATGGAAAATCCCTCATTGCACAGCCCCCAGCAAGCTCAAAAGGCGCCGAATGACCTGTTTTTCTTCGCGAGGCATGCTGAGATGAACAAAAGACAATTCTAAAGGAAACAGAGGGCCAAACCGTGGCCATTAAGTTTTGATTTGACTCGCAGTGAGAGAGAAACCAGCCCAATTCATTTGTCAAAGAGTATAAGAGGAGAGATGAAGCGGCAAAGAGTATCAGTTAATTTTTTAATAGAAATCTTCAGTTCCCAAGGCAGGTCAGCATTGATTGGCCTCCAGCAGAGTCAAGTCAGGAGGTGTAAGCCCATCCCAGCTCTCAAATCATAGTTAAAGCACTTAAAGCCACCGAACTACAATAGAGCAGAAGTCCATGCGCAGTTATTACAGAAGCACTGCACCAAGCCACCGAGGACAACGCATTGATTCAGTTTTGATACAGCTGCCCTCAGTGCGGCTCATAGATATTTTTTTTTTCTTTTGCATTTATTTCTGATAAGTTTAGGTTAAAGTAATCATTTACTTTCAGACCTGTTTAGGTCACAGCTGTAATAAACAATTTTGGAGAATCATCCCTATATATACCACCCTCTGTATTGTTTCAAGGGTTGGTTGATTGATAACTTTTCATTAGAGACTCGCACTGTATGTCTGATATTTTTCTTTAATCAAAGATTGCTGAAGAGATTGGAAGAATGACTGCCTGATGTGTTGTTAATGGTCTCTGGAGACTGAATGATGGAATTCTTGTGCTGCAACATGAACCAATAAGTGCCTCTTATCTCTGTTTTCATTTTTCACCATCTAAATAGCAAAAAGAAAGATTAGCTTAGAACTTGTTTAACTGCACTCTAGGCTCAATTTCTGCTATTTCTTTATGTTTTTTCATCTGAAATGAACTGGACATGAATATGAATTCCTTGTGGCTCATATTTACTCTTATTCACATCTGTTTGACAGTTATCTAGGGATTCTTTACTGCCCTTAGATAGAGCTCATCCACTTTTCTCTGTTAAGCTGACTGAGAGATTCTTAATTGCCTCTCCTTCCTTAGCATTCTTTCCATCCTTTAAAACTTGGAAAATTGTTCCATGTGCAGCTACCTTGCTCCTCATTCCTCTTGTGACCAAGAAAATGCACCAGCAGTCTTACTTCCTTGACTCCATGCCCAATGGTTTGAAACTTTCACACTACACTTGCCTCTTTACTTGAAAACATCAATTTTCCCACCAAAACACAAACAAAAATCCCACAACTCAGTAGCTAGCCTAAAATCATCATCAACAAAGCTAAATCATAAAGAGAGAGCCCTCTCTGACTGCAAGTGGGCTAGAACCTGCAGTCCAAAGTTGGTTTGTGGTTACCTCGGCCGTATCCTTTTACTCCGACCTGGGGGACAACCAGAGTGATAACATAATCGTGACTCCGCTGGGGACATCCTTAGTTAATTTCACTAAGAAGGTTGGAAAAATCCACTAAACAAATCAATTTTCTAATTGCTGTATATCCCTTAAAACTACAAATGAAGCCTGAATGTCAGCCAGGAAGCCTTTGAAACTGTTCCTGTTTTACATTAACAGAAGCAAATAAAAGCTGCTTCAGTCAATCTTCATGCTAGTTTTAAGCTATACACAGCCATTTCAAAATCTGAAAGTTCCTTGCCAATTTCAAAAATATTCCCATAAAAATACCAAAAAAAAAACATTCGGAAACTGGCTCCCAAGAAGAATCCACGATACACAAGGCCAAATCTAGATCCAGACCCTCCAGCTGTTTTTGAAAATCTGAACCTAATCCCAAAGATCCTTAGGAACCAAGAGCAAAGACAAGATTTTGTTGATTTGAGTCCTGAAGCAGCTCCTCCGAGTGGTGTTCCAACCCCTGTTAAAGTCTTATTTCGTTCAACCCCTACTTCCCCTTATTTATCATCCACATCTCAAAGTACTCCATCCATACCTCCATTCACTGCACATACTACAAAAACTACAACTGCTGTTCCAGTTATTTCTGTTATCCCTGTTGTGCCTGTTATCCCCGTCGTCCCACTTATCCCTGCCAATATGGCTAATATATATGCACCCCTGCAATTGCTTGCTAATCCCGGGGCTTTACCTCAAGAGTACCAATCTAAAATTACCTATTTTGACAGCACTGGTCCTTTCACAGCCCTTCAGCATACCAAAAAGATGCAAGACTATTTTGAAAACTACAAGATAGATGATGATAGTGTGAGAATGAGAATTTTTGATCAAAGTTTAACCGGTGATGTAATAACTTGGTTTAGATCACTTGCTGCAAATTCCATAACTACTTCGGATGAGCCTTACCAATCCTTTACCAACAGATGGGAGAAAAAGAAAGACCCCTTGCACATACTAGCTGAATATGATACAATTAAAAGAGGTCCTCAGGAGACTGTCTTGGAGTATTGTGCAAGGTTCAACAATGTCTATAATGCAATACCACAGAACTTGAGACCCCCACTTGACCTTGCCTTGTATAAATTCCCTGATGGATTCGACCCGGATATGGCATACCAATTGAAAGAAAGAGCTCCTCAGACCCTTGCGGACATGCAAAATGTTGCTGTCAGCGTAGAGGCCAACCTAATTGCCAAAATAAACAGAGCCAGAATGGAAAGAAGAACCACCTTTAAGGAAGAACCCTCAGCCTTTGATCACAAGCTTGATGCGATTATCAGTGGCCTACAAAAGCTGGGAGAAAGAGTAGAAAATGTTGAGAGAAGATCATCATGGGAAGGGCAACAGTCCAATACCATAAGGAACCCAAATTTTAGGAAAACGCAGAACACAAATATTGGTAGGTCAAGCCTAGACCATGACATAAGACCCCCTTTTCAAGATAATTATGTTGAAGGATCTACATCCAATGAGCAAACAGAAGACACTCATATGAATCTGATGGATCTAAAGGGTGAGCATCAGACTTTTCTGAGCCAAGAAGACCAAGATGAATATAACTTTAGTCAATTTCAGACTAAGTCTGGCGAGTATTTTGATTTTAAACAAGGATATGATACTACTGTGTATGAAGTACACAAACAATACAAGCTGAGAACTAGAACCATTGACATTTCTGAACCTAACAAAATAAAGGATGGCAAACAGCCCAACAAGATTAAGAGCAAGGCTGTCATAACAGAACCAGCTGATACAACTGTCCCAAATCCGCATCAAGTAACTGTAGAAGACATTACAGAAATGCAACCTTCTGTAGATCAACTTTTTCCACCTTCTTCCTCTGAGAAAAACTCGAACAATGTTCCAAAAGGCCTTCTTGAAGTTGAAAAACTGCAAGTAATCAATTCCCATAACACTGATAAAAAACAGCAAAACGCTTATAATTCAAATGAAACAGAAAAAACTACCAGCATCAATACCAAAACTCTATTGGAAAAGACATTTAATTTAGAGGCAGAAATAGCCAAGTTGAAGATATCCATCCCCCTCTCAGAACTTGCCAAACATGATGTATATAGGCAATAAATTCAAAGATCACTTCAAATCCTAGAGAATAAGGACGATGTAAATGTCCTGGATGATACCCCTGAACTGTTGTTTGGCCCAGAAGTTAATGGAAAATCAACATATGGACCTATTCCACCCTTTTATGTCAGTTTACATCTACATGACAAAGTTCTGCACAACGCTATGTTTGACTCAGGAGCATCACACAATCTGATGCCCAAAGCAGTTATGGAAAAGCTGAACCTTGATATTACAAGACCCTACAAAGATTTTTACTAATTTGACTCAAGTCAAGTCAAGTGTTTAGGCCTCATCAAAGACTTGTGTGTCTCTTTAGTCCAATATCCCAATAAGACCATCCTCATGGATGTGGTAGTGGCTGACATCCCACCAAAATATGGTATGCTCCTGTCAAGATCATGGGGAGGAAAGCTCCAAGGATCTCTTCAACTAGACCTCTCCTATGCTACTATTTCGGTCTTTGGGCAACCAAAGAGACTGTACAGAGAAACCCTCATGAAATATGTGGTGAGTAGTGAGAGTAAGCCTGAAAATTTTCCCATTTACTCAATCCATTATGATATGGATTCTTTTATTTTGTTTAACGATAATACAAATTCCCTAACTGATGATGAGCCGTTGGCTCTAGAACAACAAGCACAAATCAATGAAGAATCGGTTGCATATACCCATGAAACTGTCACAACAATAAAAGCAACCAGCATGCTACAAGAAACTCCCCAAATAGAAATTTCAAATCTGCCCAATCCTAACATAGCTGAAACTCTTAGCCTAAACCACAAGAAAGAAATCACATGGTATTTAGAGTTTGATGGCTCTGTCAACAAGTTAGGAGCAGGGGCAGGTGTGTGGATTCACAATACACATAACAATCATGCGGAAGGTCATGCCTACAGACTGAATTTCAAATGCACAAGCAACATGGCAGAATATGAGGCTCTACTATTAGGCCTTAAACTGCTCAAAGCTCTAAGAGCTGCAAAGGTGTCTATTTTAGGAGACTCCGACCTAGTCATACAGTAGATGAAAGGTAACTTTGTAACCAATGACAATAGAATGAGGGCCTATAAGACTGCTGCCACTAATATACTCAATGCATTTACTGAATTCAAACTGGCCAAAATTTCCAAGAGAGCATAACATTCATGCACACAGCCTAGCCACCTTTGCTAGTACATGCAAGCTTCCTTTTGACCCAAAACATCACTTCACAGCCGAAATAAAACATAGGCCCACCGTCCCAAACAACGTGAAAGATTGGCAAGTGTTTGAAAATGATGCCCAGATCAACAATTTCCTCACCCTTGAGCATGAGTTCGCTAATATCAACATTGACATGGATGCTATGAACGATGTCCAACAACAAACAAATGAAAACCAGCAGGTTGTAACAACTACAATAGCCAAACAAATCCTAAACCCCACTGTTTTTGACAAAACAAACATAGAACAGCTGAAACAAATACATTTGGAGGAAATTTCCAAAACAGAGGCAGAGATCGTTGACCTGAAGGATAATTTTCTGCCTGCTGGCCTAACCCCATTAGAAGACATGTTTTACGCCAATGATGTTCCCAGAAAGCCAAAATTGCAACCATTAAACATTGCTATAGAAGAACACAACATTGGGACAACAGAGAATCCCAAAATGATCAAATTGTCCAGAAATTTACCACCTGATCAAAAGCCCAAGTACATTGATTTGTTCAAAGAATTCCAAGATGTATTTGCTTGGAGTTATGAGGATTTGAAATCCTATGACACCTCGGTGATCCAACACACAATTCCCTTAAAACCAAACCAGAATCCTTTCAAACAGAAACTTAGGAGAATTAACCCTATTCTTCTTCCCATGATTGAGAAGGAAGTAAAGAGGATGTTTGAAGCAGGCATAATAGCACCCATCAGATTTTCTGAATGGGTATCCAACCTCGTTCCTACAAGAAAAAAGACAGGTGAAATTAGAATTTGTGTAGATCTAAGAAATTTAAACCAAGTCTCCCTAAAAGACCACTATCCTTTACCCAAAATGGACCACATCCTACAAAGAGTAGTGGGGTCATCTAGAATCTCTTTGCTAGATGGCTTTTCAGGTTTCAATCAAATACTTGTTCACCCGGATGACCAAGACAAGACAACCTTTACCACACCATGGGGAACATTTAAGTATGTTAAGATTCCATTCAGACTTAAAAACGCTGGTGCAACCTTTCAAAGAGCAATGGATATTGCTTTTGCCAAAGAAATAAATGACTTCCTAGTTGTCTATCTTGATGACCTTACCCCGTTTTCCAAATCTGATGAAGAGCACCTCAAGCATCTTAGGCAAATATTAATCACATGCAGGAAATATGGCATTTCCTTGAACCCCAAGAAGTCTCTATTTGGCCTTGAAGAAGGCAAATTACTGGGTCACATCATATCACAAGATGGGATTAGAATTGATCCTGAAAGAATCCAAGCCATCCTCCAAATCCCATATCCAAGAAACATAAAAGAGCTACAAGCATTCCTTGGGAAAATCAACTTCCTAAGAAGATTTATTCCAAATCTAGTTGAACTGATACGACTGTTAAGCAATATGTTAAAAAAGGATGCCAAGGTAAAATGGTCTCTTGAAACCAAACAGGCATTTGAGAATATCAAATCCGCCTTAACACAAACCCCTGTCCTGACCAGCCCACATTTTGATAAAGATTTTATCATCTTTTCTTTTGCATCTGATCATACTATAGCTTCTGTCCTTTTGCAAAAGGATGAGCAGGGAGCTGAAAAGCCAATTGCATTTCTCAGCCGAGCTTTAAGAGATGCCCCTTTGAAGTACCCATTCATGGAAAAGCAGGCCTATGCACTTGTTAAGGCCATCAATGATTTCAGAGTGTACATTTTATATTCCCATGTGATTGCCTATGTCCCACACACTGCTATAAAAGACATATTGACCCAAGAGGGATTAGAAGGCAAAAGAGGCAAGTGGATAGCAAACATCCTTGAGTATGACATAGAAATAAAACCAACTAAGCTGATAAAGGGACAAGGTTTAGCCAAACTGATGTCCGAAACAAACTTTCAAGCCTTAGACATTAACCAACTAGACAATGAACAGGAGCTGGCGACTCCATAGATCAGTGAGACCTTTTTGCAATCCCCATGGTATGCTGATATATGTTTTTTACTGTTAAACCTATTTGCTCCCCCAGGATTGTCCAGAACCAAGAAAAGATTTTTGAAAATGAAAGCTTTAAAGTTGTGTCATAGATGGTGCATTATTCTGGAGAAATCATGAAGGTATATTGCTTAATTGTTTAACCATGAACGAAACTAACAATGTCATGAAAGAATTCCATGCAGGTGACTGTGGAGGACATCTATATTGGAAGTCCACTTCTGATAAAATTTTAAGGGCTGGTTTTTATTGGCCGTCTCTTTTTGCAGATGTAAAGAAGTTTACCATGTCATGCCATAAATGACAAGTCTTTGAGGGCAAGAGAAAGCTATTACCTTTACCCCTGAAACCCATCTCTGCCGAGAAGCCTTTTCAACAATGGGGTCTTGACTTCATTGGAGAAATCCATCCCTTTTCCTCAGGCCAGCACAAATGGATCCTAACAGCCACCGACTATTTCACTAAGTGGGTCGAAGCCATTCCCTGCAGGCAAGCCAATGACACTGTCATTATCCAATTCCTTGAATGCAATATCCTTTCTAGATTTGGCTGCCCTGAGAAAATCATCACTGACAACGCTGCTGCCTTTAAATCCAAAAATATGGTTAGTTTTTGCCACAAATTTCATATTACCTTGGGCCACTCTACAGCCTATTACCCTCAAGGCAATGGCTTGGCCGAATCATCCAACAAGAGCCTCATCAACATCATAAAGAAAGTGCTGGAAGAGAACAAGAAGAACTGTCACAAAAGCTGGTAAATGCCCTATGGGCAGACAGACTTTCAAGCAAGAAATCCATTGGAATGAGCCCTTATGAGCTGGTATATGGCATGGAGGCCAGATTTCCATCATCCCTGGGCATTCCTACTATCAGACTGTTACAGGAAATTCAGGCTGAACCAAATGAAATTCAAAGAAGGATAAATCAGACCATTCATCTTCAGCAAACCAGAGAAAAAGTTTATGACAGAGCTCAAATTTTGCAAGAGAAACTCAAAAAGATGTTTGATAAGAGAGTTAAAGTTGAGGATTTCTACATTGGTGACAAAGTTCTAAGGTGGGACTCATGAAGAGAAGACAAAGGCAAACATGCCAAGTTTGATTTTTTATGGAAGGGACCATTCGTTATTTCTGCTGTTCAGGGAAATAACACTTATTTTCTCAAGTTTGTAGGGGATAGTTCTGTTGAAGAAGGCCCTGTCAATGGTCGTATGATAAAAACATTACCATGATCCTTTTTAAGGGACACAGTGCAGCTTTATATATATCTTTTGTACAGTGATATTTGTATATATCAGCACTTTTTTTTCACTTTTTTTTAAGCAAACCCATTGTTAAGGAAGCAGCAGTAAATTTTGAGAAGACATAGCCAATACAAGTGCTCTAGTTTAAAAGCTCTGTCCCTGCACTAACCTCAACAAAACAGCAAGAATGACATAGTGACATCAAGCAACTCATGGTAAAGGGAAGGTGTTGGTGATCTTCAGTCAAAGGTAGCAAAACAGAGCAGTATTTCAGTTCATATTAGCACCCTTGGTCAAAGCAAAGTAAAGAAAACATATCAGTTTTGATCCATGTTTTGAAAATGTTTCAAAGGCTATGCACAAGCAACATTCTACATAAATAGCTAGCACGCAGAAGAAAGCAGGCAATACTATGCATTGCACAATATTTCAGTTGGGGACAAGGTTGTTTATATTACAGAGTTTTAATTATCTAACAACCAGCATAAAGAAGTTCCTTCAATCCACAGCAACCACAAAAGATCAAGGCAGTCTGACCTACTGTTCTTGACTTTTCACAAGGAAAAGCCATCCCCAAGTGGAGCCACTGTTAGCCTCCTGTTGCGACAGGTGTTCATTTTTCATGATTGACATTTTTACATGCCAAATATGTCATACTTTGCATGCTGCAGTGTTCCATATTTCCAAAAAGAGGTTAAAGAAGACACTGTGAAAGTGTGCCAATCCAAATTCCACTGCTGAATTCCAATTTTGATGACTCAACCATTTTGTTCTATGAAAGGGAGGGCCAAACAACTTAAACTTGGTCTCCCTAGGTTTCAATTTCCTGTTTTAGAATATAGAGAATGATATATGTCCAAACAGTGTAATCTTGGCAGATTTGTAGATAGGTAGAGAATCAAAGGAGCCCAACTGCTTAATCTAGGCCCTTGGTAGAAATAAGTGTAGACTTAGATAGGATAACAGAAAAAAGAAAAATTTGTAAAGCTGGATCTGCAAGTCTAAGTGCACCCAAACCAAAAAGAAGAAAAAAATGTTAGGATGGTAGGCTGGGTAGGTAGTTTTTGAGGTTGCAAAATGATGATTCATGACCAATTTTGTGTTTCTAAGTGTTATATCTTTTCAGGTCACAACCATGATGCAGTTTTCATCTGGAGGAAGTCAAGCTCGACATAACTATCTCCCCTTTTTCATTCTTATTCCCCAAATCACTCACTAATTTTCCCAAAGGGGTCAAGATCTGCTTGATGCCTCTTAGTCATCATTTTCCACATCATTGGCCTTGGTGAAGATCTGCCTCACTCAAGGATTTCCATTCTTCTGTTACAAAGTCCTATTCCCCCAAAATCGTCTAAGGTTCCTTACCTTAGCGCTTTCTCATCATCTCCATATTAACTCCTGACTATATTATATAGCCCCCTATCTATTTCCTTTTCCCCTACTAAATCGATGCTAAATAACTCCCCTATATACATACCCCACCCTCTAGCACTATAGCTATGTATTTATCCGTTCTGGAACATAATAGTCCACCTGGAACTATCATGAACCCATCCACGTCCTAACAGGAGTTGGTGTGACACCTGGTCATGTTAACAACCTTTTCCCCTAACCCTAAACCTACAAAACCCACTTCTTTGCCTTTATCCTAAAGTTTTACTCATATATATTCGACCCCCGCTCGTTTAACACCCACGAAAACCCGCATTTTCCTAAATCTTCACCCTCCCTGCCGCGCTATATCAAAAATAGAATATTCGCGCGCCCATCCATTATTATCCTGCCAGCTCCGCGCTCCGTCCACCGTCAGATCGGGCCCTCCCCATCCGACGACTCTCGGCGATTTCAGAGGTGCTCCGCTGCTCGGTCGTTAGCTTCCGATAGCGAGGCGGTTTTTCCGCCGTACCCAAAGACACTTGTCCACTTCCTATTACATCGGAGGGGCTCTAACGGATACCAACCCCGTACAGAAAGCGGTCCGATGAAACCACTTTCCACCTTCTGTACGCGCGCCCCATGTCACCTATCCTGTCCTACGTACCTGCTGAGTCACTGTGCCACATCACCTGCACAACATCGGCCTCCTGCCGAGTCATCCCTGCCACATCATCCACCGTACATGCTGATGTCACCCTGCTGACGTCATCCTGCCACGTCATCCGCCGTACCATGGTCCCCCCGCTGACGTCATGCTGACATCATCATCAATTTTTGAGGCGAAAGGCGAAAATCTCGCTTAGGAGGCCCGGATTCAAATTCCGAGGCAGTTCTACGGGAAAAAGGCTGAGATGGAAAATCCCTCATTGCGCAGCCCCCAGCAAGCTCAAAAGGTGCTGAATGACCCGTTTTTCTTCGCGAGGCATGCTGAGATGAACAAAAGACAATTCTAAAGGAAATAGAGGGCCGAACCGCGACCATTAAGTTTTGATTTGACCCACAGCGAGAGAGAAACAAGCCCAATTCATTTGTCAAAGAGTATCAGAGGAGAGATGAAGCAACAAAGAGTATCAGTTAATTTTTTAATAGAAATCTTCAGTTCCCAAGGCAGGTCAGCATTGATTGGCCTCCAATAGAGTCAAGTCAGGAGTTGTAAGCCCATCCCAGCTCTCAAATCACAGTTAAAGCACTTAAATCCACCGAACTACAATAGAGCAGAAGTCCATGCGCAGTTATTACAGAAGCACTGCACCAAGCCACCGAGGACAACGCATTGATTCAGTTTTGATACGACTGCCCTCAGTGCGGCTCATAGATATTTTTTTTTCTTTTGCATTTATTTCTGATAAGTTTAGGTTAAAGTAATCATTTACTTTCAGACCTGTTTAGGTCACAGCTGTAATAATTTTTTTTGGAGAATCATCCCTATATATACCACCCTCTGTATTGTTTCAAGGGTTGGTTGATTGATAACTTTTCATTAGAGACTCGCACTGTATGTCTGATATTTTTCTTTAATCAAAGATTGCTGAAGAGATTGGAAGAATGACTACCTGATGTGTTGTTAATGGCCTCTGGAGACTGAATGATGGAATTCTTATGCTGCAACATGAACCAATAAGTGCCTCTTATCTCTGTTTTCATTTTTCACCATCTAAATAGCAAAAAGAAAGATTAGCTTAGAACTTGTTTAACTACACTCTAGGCTCAATTTCTGCTATTTCTTTATGTTTTTTCATCTGAAATGAACTGGACATGAATATGAATTCCTTGTGGCTCATATTTACTATTATTCACATTTGTTTGACAGTTATCTAGGGATTCTTTACTGCCCTTAGATAGAGCTCATCCACTTTTCTCTGTTAAGCTGATTGAGAGATTCTTAATTTCCTCTCCTTCCTTAGCATTCTTTCCATTGTTTAAAACTTGGAAAATTGTTCCATGTGCAGCTACCTTGCTCCTCATTCCTCTTGTGACCAAGAAAACGCACCAGTAGTCTTACTTCCTTGACTCCATGCCCAATGGTTTGAAACTTTCACACTACACTTGCCTCTTTACTTGAAAACATCAATTTTCCCACCAAAACACAAACAAAACACAAACAAAAATCCCTGAACTCAATAGCTAGCCTAAAATCATCATCCACAAAGTTAAATCATAAAGAGAGAGCCCTCTCTGACTACAAGTGGGCTAGAACCTACAGTCCAAAGTTGGTTTGTGGTTACCTCGGCCGTATCCCTTTACTCCGACCTGGGGGACAACCTGAGTGATAACAATGCCGAGAAAGTAAGAATGACAAGACAAGATATGGGCAGCCATACTATTGCATTAGACGATTTCCGCTGAGAATTTGTGGCTCTACTACCATGGCTGCAACCGCACCTTACCATACAAAGTAACCAAGGGAGCATACTGCATAAGGAAGAACAAATGACGCTGATTGTCGCGAGGGTAATTGAGGAGTGCCTATGGATTAGGGTTGAAAGTGAATTGAAGCCTCACACAAGTTGTGTGACCACCTGACTATCTGTAGGGAGCACAGTCTCAGCGCTCCAAGCAATTGAAAGAGAGCGTGGGACTATAAAAGAGTCTATCGGGGAGTTACGCGCCAGATTAGTATGTCATGAGGGTCAAGGCCACGCAGAGGGGGCTATGCTGCCACGTAGATAGGTTGGAAAGTGACTGTTGATGTCACTATTCACGACAAGATGCCCAAGTTAAGGCAAAAAGGAGCGGGAAATGGGCAATTAAGATACAAATTAAGAGCTAGATTTGAGACGATTTGCCGCCAAGGAGGAATTAATGACTAAGAAGTGGGGGGAAGGGTCAAATTGAAATTCAAAAAATGCTATAAAACCCCAGGGCTAGCCACGAGACAACACTTGGTTTTTTTGAGAATTGAATGATTATAGAGTATTGAGCCCCACGTATTCTTACCACCTTCAAGTGTAGATATGATGATAATTGCTAGAACAAGAGTGTGATTTGCCGAAGTTACCGCGGAGCCCCACATGGCCCATGAGGAGACTGGAGAGGCGGTAGCTGCGCTAGAAGTTCCAAAATCACCACGAATGCTGTGACCACAGAAAGATAAGCAGACTATAACCTAGTCCGTGTATCCCCAAGAAACCCACGGTTTGGAAAACTGTCAATGATAGAAAAGGAAAAAGCCATCACTGTTGAACTAGATGAGGAGGAGGAAGACTTGCAAGCTCTAATTTCTCAAATTGAGGCACAAGACGAGGGGGTAGAGAATGTCTCACCAAAGCAGTCCGCAACAAAGTTACCTACGTATGCCCCCCCATGGAAAGGGAATGCCAAGATACCGAAAGACCTGGAGGCCACGAAGAGTGCGCTCCAGACCCCACTCCTCCTCGACGGTATAATGTTTGAAGGTCCACCTTTGGGACGAATACCAACCATGAAGTTCGAGGATTGGGACCTCGCAGATGGTGAGAAGTTCCCACACTTGGCCACGAAAAAGTTAATGAAGCAGAAATGGTTGCGCGGTGTGGAGAAGGCTAGGTTACTCCATCTGTGATGGATACCCCACTACCACCACGCGCTCATCACTATTTTCGTCATCAGGCAGCTTTTGTGCCTGGTGCATGATGGGTATCTCTAGCTAGAGGAGCCTATTCCCATCATGGCCAACCTAATTCACATAATTTCTTGCTTGCCTTTCAAAGGACATGACCCCATGGCCATAGTAGGTAAAAGCAGTGACTTGGCCCTCACAAAAGCGATGAAGACCAAGTACAAACTGGAGAAGAAAAAGCGGGGGTACATAATTACAAGCATTAAAGACATAGGGATGTGCATAGCCACCCAGCTGCTGGCTGAAAAATTGATGAGGAAATGCCGCGTCGACGAAGTGCCAGTGTCTGTGATTGCATTGGCAGAGCAATGCGTGGAGGGGGTCCAGTTCAACTGGGTGCAATTCCTCTGCGAGGAGCTTTTGACGAACTGCAGGGAGGCCTAAGAGTAGGGTAAGACCTTCCACTATGCGTGGTTTCTCTTATCCATCCTGTTGGTTGCAGGGGAGCTGCCAAAGGACAGCCAGTTCCCCAGTATTGAGGGTGATCTGCCCGAAGCCGCGAGGTATGCCTTGCTCTGGGCTATAAAAGACGTGAAGAGGATTCGCGAGATGAAGGTGTTCTGGGTGTTTATGGAGGTGAGCATCTGAATGCGGATCAACAGAAGGCCGCACCTGTCTCCTACGATTCATAATAGCTTGCAGAGCATGGTAGAGTTCAAGGCAGATATGCATAACTTGTATATCTAGGCGTGCAAGGATCCAGCGCAGAAATGGCTGAAGCTTCTGTTCATCGCAACGGACAATGCGATCTTTACAGTAATGGAGTCATGGCCTCCTGAGTGGTGTGCCCCAGACTTGGCAGAAATGGGGAAGGCTGCAGCCAAGCAAAGAAAGAAGGAGTAGCTAGCTGAAAAAATATGCTAGGAACAAGTAGCAGCTGCACAGCCGAAGACAGCTCATACGGCAGTAGCGGTGCAGACGACAAAAACCAACACGACACCAACAAGTGAGACAGAGGAGGTCCAGGAGATGTCCACGGGGTAGCAGATCGGGGAAGTAAATAGGACAGAAGAACGCACGGACCCTGGTTCCGCATCGACCCAACTTAAGCGTTCGCGCGGCCCTAAGAAAACAACTCCCAGGAAGAAGGTAAAAGTGATAAAGACGTCTGTTGACCTGATCATGATCACAGAAGGTGATCTATTTGACATCAGCAAAATGATTCGCGAGGTCACAAAGGATGCGCTCCAGGAACTGACGATTGAGCAGAACACTGTGTTGGGGGCACTCAGTGCGCAGTTACAAGGATTATAGGTACAACCCCCCCAAATAGGTACAATGGCTTAGTACGTCACAGCAGGAACTGCCGAGGCTGAACAGACGCTATGTGCCCGTATGGACAACCCTTTCGTATTGCTCGAAGGTGCGCTAGCAGCAGCAAGTGAGGGTGACCAGGTTGCGATAAGCAGCATGAAAGGCGTCGGCTTGAACTTGGCCACCCTGCCGCGTGAAATTTTGTACCAACTACAGGATGGGGTCATCGCAGAGCTCCGCGCCCGGGAAGGCCGTGCGATCCAGGTCTTGAATGAGCAGAAAATCAACATGGACCAGCTCAGCCTCCAGCATGATGAGTTGGTTGCGTAGGCTTGCAGACAGGAGCAGGCAGTAGAAGATGCATGCAGAAGCTTCCTAGAGTTGGCCGTGCTAGTAGAACTACCAGCAGCAGAATGGGTCCATAGATTGGCGTCCAGAGTCTGTGAGGCTAGGGAGGAAATGACAAAGGTTCAGTTGGAGCTAAACCTGCAGATCGCTGAGCTTCGATTGAAGGCGTAGCCCTACATGCCCCCAGAAGTTAGAGAGAAATGTGCCCACGCTATCTATATGGGGTTGGAACAAATTGGCCAGGCGACACAGGGTTGCACCGAGATGTTGGAGCAAGCAATAGAAATACTTATGCACCTACAGGAAGACCCGAATCTACAATGCCTAAAGACAGAGGCACGCGAGTTGTAGCAAGAGTATGACAATTTCTGGGGCACCGTGCAGACGGTTGTCCTTACTCAACGACTCACTAGACTACAACAGGCAAGGTCAATGAATGACCAATTAGACATCACGCGCCAAAAAGAAGCCCTGCTTAAAGCATGCATCCAACCATGGATCGATGAAGCTTTCAAAATTATCGCTACCATTGAAGGGGAGCTGGCGGAGATGCAGGAACTTTATGCAGTTGAACAGTGTGACCCTTCTCATGAGGGTTCAGAGATACGTGTGCAACAAGTAAAACAAGTAGTGGAAAAGTGTGCTATAGACACCCAAGCTGTGTGAGACCTACTACATGGACTTCGCGCAAAGATCACTGCACCAACAGAGTGACTCGAGACAAGTCACGATGATTGTGTTGGGGTCTTGTTGGGTAGTGAATCCCCCCACTGCATGTTTTTGGGGCTTAAAGCCCGAGTTTTGGTTAATATCATGTAAAGACTCCATGAAGTACGAGCGTGGAGCGCGAAAGTCTAGGATGAGTCATAGGGTTGTCCGCCCTAAAATAATGTAATTTAATGTAAAGTTGTGTCGGCCTACCCATGGTTCGCAGACCATGGGATTGTATAAATAGAGTGAGGCTCCAAGCGTAAAGAATTTTTTTGGAAAAGGAAGGGAGTAGATAGATGTGAAGGCATGGTTAGAGAATAGAAGTGGATCTGAAGAGTATTGGGTCGTAGTAGTAGGAAGAGGCTTTGCACCTGTGTGCGTAGAGGCCTAGTAGAATCCGTAGCTGAGTGCGCGGACCCCTGCAGCTGAGTGCGCAAGGTGGGGTCGAGTTTGTACTTGAACTGAACTTGAAAAGATCATTAATAAAGATAAGTTGGATTCAGAATATTGTGCATCTAGTCGTGGATCTATATTTTTGATTTTATGCATTAAGAGTTATCTATTTATTTACATGTGCACACTTGATAAACACTTGTTTGAATGTTAATGTATGAAAATATTCTAAGTAATTAGTGGAAAAAACCTAATTAAGGAAGACTTGGATAAAGCAACACGGGTTGTGTTGTGGTTAGAGCTGCGCGAAGGTAGTAACAAAGGATGTAACGCGCCCGAGGCTACGCGTAGCCAATAAGCGCTAAAGTTGAATAGCGTCCCTATCACCGCATATTAGACATCCCCAGGGTGCGGAAACCTGGTTCCAGCACCGTCCCATACTACTTCAGGTGAGACCTCAGTTCGCGCTCTATGGACTGTTGCCGAAAGGGCCAGTAGTACCGGGATTCGCTTGGATACATCACTTCTGAAACTTGGTCAGGCCCCACTAAGCCAACACTTCCCCTGAAGTAGCATCCTCCATCCTCTAGTTACCTGCTAGAGGAGTCTCCATGGGTTTTTTGTTCTCCAAGCAAAATCTTCTGAGTATCTCATTGGCATACTTTCCCTGAGACACAAACAAATCCCATCTCCCTACCATACCTCCATGCCAAGAAAGTAATGCATGAGCCACATGTCCTTCATCTCAAACTTTCTTGCAAGGTCCTCCTTGCAAGTCTTGATAAACTCATCACCACCTGTCAGTATGAGATCATCAACATAAAGTACAATGATTAATAACTTACCTTCCACCACTATGTGGTATAGGTTCGCGTCTGCTTCACTCTTAATGAAGCCCAACCCGGTGAAGTAGCTATCTATCCTCGTGTACCAAGCACGAGGTGCTTGCTTAAGCCCATACAATGCTCTTTTGAGTCAATGCACATGTGAATCAAGGTCAAAGGTTTAAAAAACTTCAGGCTACTCTATGTGCACTTCTTCCTCAATCATGCCATTAAGGAAGGTTGTCTTCACATCCATTTGATGTATCTTCCAACCCATTTGCGGTGATAGTGCCAATATAGATCCGATTGAAGAGCACCTTGCAAAAGGATCAAAGGTCTCATCATAGTAAATCCCCTCTACCCGTGAAAAGCCACGGGCCACAAATATAGCCTTATGCTTCTCCACACTACCGTCTACAACTTTATTTACCTTGTGTTGAAGGTGCTGGACCCACCAACATGTAAGGGGATCTACCCGGTAATAAGTGCCAATTAGACCTTAGACCGTTTGGTGTAGGAGTCCTAGAAGTGGGTCATACCACAATGCCTTGACCACGATTTCACACAGAGGCAAGTAATATAACTCTTTTAGTAGCAAGGGTGTGACAATTGTGGTGAGTCAAGGAAGGTGCATGAGAGGTTCTAACACATGTGGGTTGAGATGAATGCATCCCTTGGAAACTTGTAACAATACACGGATGGGAAGGGAACACACGAGCGAAGATGCATCACAAGCTGGAAAGCGAGTCAGATGGAAATCCAAAGTGATGGTTAAACCAATCAACACATTTAAGAAAGATTCGTACATGCTGATCTAGAACAGTCCAAACATGCGTGTGTAAGAAATCAAATACATATTCCATTTAGAGTAATCAAGACAACTAGAATACAATAAAACATATGCATGAAAAGTCATGGCTCTTATTATATAAAGAAGTGTAGGTTCCAGTCATACAATACATCCATGTACACCCACTAGCCCCAACAATGGAACGTTATAGCCACATTTCCTTGCTCTTCTAAAGAGATGTACTAGCTTCATGCAGTGGAGAAGCCAAGGAACGTTACAATACTATCCAAGCTGTCTCCAAGATATTCTTATCGGAAGCTTGGTTGACAAAAATCCTTTACAAAGCATTATGAGGTTCTATTTATAGCAAAGGGTGGGGTGACCCTTGACATTCTCCTTTGTGATAGTTCATCTACCCTCATGACTCTTCATCTACTCTATGACTGTTACACCCAACTATTGACACTTGAACTTCCACTTGACATGATGTTACATTACAATGCACATGTGCTCATATGAGACAAAATGGCTTGAGAAAGCCATGCAAGACATCATTGAGACTCTGTTCATTGAGGTGAGATCAACTCTTTGACATGACTATGATGGTGAGGTTGCGGAGCTAATGCCAGGCTTGGTCGTCTGTGATGGTGTGCATGCATCCCATGGTGACATCTTGCTGAAGCGAACTCTTGCCTCCATTGCATTTGGTGCATTGGTATGGCTACTTCATCTAACTCATTTTCTAACATGCACATGGTCTTCTTGGGTGTGGTTGAACCAACAACACACTGATGCATAGTGTCCATGCTAATATTCAAGTGTGTGATGGTGGTCATGCGCATCAACTTGCTGAAGTACATGTTCAGCTCCAGCTGGTCTTTCTTCTTGTCTTCACCTTGGTGAGTGTGCTGAATTGGTTGGATCGCATGCATGCACACAATGACATGTATGCTACTAAATCCCTAGCATGCGACCAAAAACACTACTCACCATGTCTGTCCGTGCTAGATGCTGGGATGGATCTTTTACATGTACATGTGCAGTTTCATCCATGAGTCCATGTTGCATCCACTACTGTTCCTATTCCTACTGCAACTCATTCATCTGTCTGTGTAGCTTAATGTTCTTCCTTGAGTTGTTACTTCAACACATGAAACTCCTTCTTTGTTCCATTCTCTGTCTTCACATGATCTTCATGTTGCACCATCACCTCATAGCCTAAGTCTCCAAAGTTTCTTTCATCATCAGTGGATCTGCTTGAGGTTGCAACTTTGTTCTGCCTCTCTGTTGTCAACAACCTTCCTCTTGCATTCGTTTCATTCATTGCATTTGGTATGATGCCTTTAGCTGTTGTTCATGATGCTACTCATTGTGATGCTTCTGCTATCATACCTTGATGTCCTTGTCTGCGAACAACTTGATATATTCGTGAGTAGGCAAGGTCATGGAAATTTGATCGACTGCATCTCTAGGTGTGCTATGAATGGTGTCTTTGATTATGCTTTTTAGAAACCATTGTACCTTCACTACTAAGAGGTAGATGAATGCCTGCAATACCTGGAGACATGGAAACAATCATGGAAATAAATTTGTCAGTCAAAAACCAAAATAAACTTGAGAACTAACTTGCAACATACTTGTGTGACTGATCATGAAGGTTGCGCAATTTCGGCCGGGAGGTCAGGAGACTGAATTCAAAGAATACGCAAGGCATAATATCGATTTCTGGGAGACTGAATGACTGCTAGAACTGCCCAATGCATAGTATAGTCTAGCTGTTGACTGCTGGAATTGCACAATGCGCAACCTCAGCTGGCAATGGTTGTAGGCTCAGTGACTACATTGTGCAATGTCCTAGGCCAATAGTCATTGTCCCTCAGAAATTTGAAAAACAATCCTGGAGGACAGTTCCTGGGTAGAAATGCAAATTTCCTGAGAGGAAGATAGAGCCTTCCCTCTTAGGATTATGTAATGCTGCCTTGGCAAGGCTCTCGGTGAGGCAGAGTCCGAGCCAAGGCTGCCAAGAATCCCCGACGGGAAACTGAAAGCAAATGTGGAAGTGAATGCATGGTGACACGAAGTGTAAGCATAAATGAATGGTCATGCATGAAAATGGTGAATGACAGATTCAGAAAATGGAACAACATGCATGTGGGTGAGGCAAGTCGCCGAATTGGCGACAGTTCATGAAAAACAGTTTCATTCATGCGACAACAGTGAGATAGCAAAAAAAACTAAAACGATGATATGACAAGCTAGGATACATGTAAATGATAGCAAGAGCTCAAAGAAATCAAGAAAACAATACTCACACAAGCGAAAATACAAAAAGTGACAGAAATGCAACACAAGGCATGGAAAGCGGGCTTACCCCAAAATACTTGAGTTGAATGTCCCGACTGCTCCTACATGTGTTGTGGGATTTCAGAGTTCCAAGGATGATTTGAGGAATGTGCTCTGCAGTGTCTACTTGATGATTTTCAATAACATTGACGTTGTGATGCACATGCCACAAATCTAGGGAAAGCAACACTTGGTGGGAGGTTTCTGAAATGATCCTTGCATGTAACCTCCAACTGCTAAACATAGATCCCTAAAACAAGGGATGCATTTCATGGTGCCTTGGGAGAAGCATCCCATGCATGCAAGTCAGTTTTTCTCAGTCTTGAAGGGAATCATTCAACTCAACTACACATGTAAGAGATTTCCTAACTGCTGGGAGAAAATGCACATTTCTGGTTGGGAGTTGGGCTTCCTGCCAAAGGGTTGCGTAATTTCTGGGTAGAGCAACTGACTTCTACCTAGATTTGTGAAAATTCTGGGTTGAGCACCCCTGCTAGGGAAAGTTGCGCAATTTTCACTCTCATTATTGACTGCCAGAATTGCAATTCTGGAGCCCAGCGTGCTGCCAGTCGGGATTGCGCAATTTCTGGAGGGAAGGTTGGTTGCCCTCTAGATTTGCGCAATTTATTGGGGGAGTTGCTCAGCTTGTAGTTGGACCAAGTCTGGGTGATCAACCTGTGAGGGGAATACATCCAGCTGTGATCGACAGGTTACCTTTATGCAAGAAAAACACTGAATCTTATGTACTTGACAAAGCAAGACATGCTGCTATGAAGTTTGGAAGGGAGGCTCCAAAACAAAGCTAAGGAAAAATTTTGGAGGATGGTTGTAGCTGCTACAACACTTGGTGACACACTGGTAGAACTCCAGCTCTCTGAATGGACTTGTTTGTGAAAATAAATTCTAATGCCTCAGGAAGTATTGTTCAATTCTTAGCTCCTCTTGGTTTCCACACTAGCCTAATTGGAGGATGTAGCATCTTCCAAGCTCTTGGTTGGTTGACACACATTCCAAGCCAAGGCAACACAATTGTTTTGATTAAGGTTGAGGGGTATATTGCTGCACAAGTAGTATAGTCGTCAGAGTCTTAGTTTCATATTTGGTGTTGCTCTGCTGCCAGTAGGCCTCAAATGTACCCCGACGGAGTCACATAGAAACACAAGCATGGCTCTACTACCAGCGAGCCTGGTCAGTACCCTGGCGGAGTTAATTTCATCACCTCGCTGTGTAGGAAGCATTTCTCTTCTTTCGCCTTATTCATTTTTCATTTTTTCAAACTCTTTTTCACCTTTTCATTTTTTTCATTTTTCATCTTCGTAACTGTGCATAACACTTATTCATTTCAGAGACAGAAGAGGAATCTTGACTTATTGAGAGCAGAAGAGGTTTTCCTGCAGAGAAGTAGTTTATTATACCTTTGACATGCATGTTAAGGTTTTCTCCCTCACCTTACTCTACTTGACTGAGATGACAAGGGTTAACCCAAAAACAACCGACTAGAGTAGGTGACACTAGTTAGCGCGTAAGCATTGTGTTTTCACCAAGGTTCACTTCGAATAATACGTATTTTCCATCGACATATCATGGATTGAAAGTAAAAATTTCTTCATACAGAGGTAGGATGATAGGTAACCAAGTAGTGGTAGCTGTACAATCCCTCTTGTACATTACCTAGCTTGTTTCAAGAGTCATACATGGTTTCATGCGAAACTATCCTACAAAACGAAACAAGCAAACTGAAAAACAACAAAGCAAAGAAAGAGCAGAAGAAAAAGAGAAAGAAAAGCAGGTAAGCAATCAAACAAGTAGAAAAACAAACAAACAAAGCAAGTAAGCAAACAAGCATGCAATAAAACAACTCAAAAGCAAACACTACCCCAACTCCTAAGCTAACAATGCACGGGTCATCTCACGTGAAGTGATACTTCTAATGCAGCCATCGACGCATTGGTTGACCCATGTTGGCGAAGACATGGTTTGAAAACAAGACAGCTGTGCGAACTAGAAAAAAAGAAAGATATAATAGTGAAGACAAACACACTCTGAGCTTACAAGTGACCATAGAAAAAAGATGAGTGAAAGTGCATGACATGCATTTTGTGGTGCTGCCATGATGTTGTGCTACACTGCGTGTAGATGTTGAGTGTATGCATTCTCTTGACTGTGACATGCAAGCAAACATGAGAAAGGTAGACCACTTGTGTTGTGCATGTGTGCTTGTTGTGTAAGATTCCTCTAATGCATGAGCGATGGGATCGTGTAGTTCGAGTGGAGGAAGCGAAATCTGGGTGTTTGGTTGATCTTTAGTGCAAAGCAGAGAGTGATGAGGAGCCTTGAATGTTTCAACAATTTCCTGACCAGAAGTGAAACCAACCTTAGGACAATGAGGACCTGACATAACCATCAGCTCAGGCTAAAGTGTCTTGACAGTTTGGGGGGTTTTGACTTCATTGACATATAGATCGGCGTAGACCAGTGTCTTGGATAGATTAACAACGGTTGAATCAACATCGTGACAAGATGAGGAAGTGAATAGATCATGACAACCAAGATCAGAAAATTCAGGATGTTTTTTGACATCCTCATGATTTGATGAATCAGGCAGAGGGGTAGATGAGAAGCAAAGAGGTTCACCCTCTATGTTTCTAAGAAAGATAAATGACAGATTGAATGAATTTTTCGAGGAAGATGTGTCCTCTCCACACTGTAATGATAAACTCACATCCAAGGTGTCCTGTGAATGATTGGAAGTAGAAAAAATAAAGAATTGGGTTTTCATAGGGGAATTTAGCAGTGGAAGAATCACAAGCGATGTCAGGATGAAGCGGATGAGGCGCGACTGGAAGGGAGTCATCCTTCACCGTGGGCTCTTCTTTATATTCTCACACACACTCATCATGAATGATGGCACAGGTTGGCTGCATAACACCAACTTCGTTGATAGCTTGATCCTCATTCACAATAGGTGAGGAGTCCGGAATGGGAGAACACAAGAGAGTACAATCCGGAGGATCAACAGAACACGAGGACGAAGGTCAAGGGAATGAGTCCATGTGACAACCAACAGGCTTGCAAGACAAATCTACACAAATCTCAAGATCAGGCGGGGTGGGAGGATGTGACAATTCAATAGAGATGTGTGCATTATCTCCCACATCACTCAGCGGTGGTGGATCTGTTTGATGAGATGAAGGCGGACAGTCACTTGTGATAGCAACTGTTCCTGCCTGTGATTGCACAGCTCCATCACTGAAGTGTGATGAGTGGGGTATGTGAAGAAGATACTCAAATGTTCCATAAATAAATTCCCAATCAATTTCATCTTCAGGGAATCAGAATGCAAGATTACAAAAGCATGTGTAAAACTAATCAACAGATTCATTGGGCGCTTTTCATAATTTCATAATTTCTTTATCAAGTGCTTTCCAGTTAAAGTGACTGAAAGCACAGTCTATCTTTGCGACGATATGAGCAAGAGAATGAATAGATTTTTTAGGCTGCGTGTCACACTAGTGCATTGGGTGCCCTCGAAGCGTGTATATTAAAACCGCGCAGCTCATGTATTCTTCAAAGAATCCATGTCTTTCTCATGAGACTACAACACTGACCGTGTGCCCTACCAAGGCTATGTAGCCTCCACCATGAAATGTTTTATGAGACAAGTTATTCGAGAGCTTTTTTGAGATGATGAAATCATTTCCATAAGAAATATATTTTGGAAGAGAATATCAGTAGTGAGTCATGATAGATGTCTAGAGATTCAAAAACATATGTGAGGACTCAGCTTGTCATTTGGCCCTCCTTCTAATGCCAAAATGTTGACGGTGATAGACCTGCCAATATGTAAGGGGATCTCCCTGGTAAGAAGTCCCAATTAGACCTCATACCATTTGGTGTAGGAGTCCCAGCGGTGGGTCATATAGCAGTGCCTTGACCGCGATTTCGCACAGAGGCAAGTAAGATAACTCTTTTAGTAGCAAGGGTGTGAGCACTGCGGTGAGTCAAGGAAGGTACACGATAGGTTCTGACACATGTGGGTTGAGATGAGTATACCCCTTGGAAACCTGTAACAGTACTCGGATGGGAAAGGAAACACACAAGTGAAGATGCATCACAATCTGGAAAGCGAGTCAGATTGCAATCCAAAGTGATGGTTAAACTAATCAACACATTTCAAAAAAATTCATACAGGCTTATCCAGAATAGTCCATACATGCGTGCGTAAGAAAGCAAATACATATGCCATTTAGAGTAAACAAGACAGTTGGAATACAATACAACATATGCATGAAACATGTTGGCTCTTATTATATAAAGAAGTGTAAGTTCTATTCATACAATACATCCATGTACACCCGGTAGCCCCAATCGTGGAATGTTACAGCCACATCCGCCTGCTCCTCCAAAGAGATGTACTAACTCCGTGCAGTGGAGAAGCCAAGGCACATTACGATAATGTCCAAGCTTTCTCCAAGATAGTATTATCTGAAGCTTGGCTGACCAAAAGCCTTTACAATGAGTTATGAGGTTCTATTTATAACAAAGGGTGGGGTGACCCTTGACATTCCCTTTTGTGACAGTTCATCTACCCTCATGACTCTTCATTTACTCTATGAATGTTACATCCAACTATTGACACTTGAAATTCCACTTGACATGATGTTACATTACAATGCACATGTGTTCATGTGAGACAAAATGGCTTGAGAAAGCCATGAAAGACATCACTAACACTCGGTCCATTGAGGTGAGAGCAACTATTTGACATGGTTGTGATGGTGAGGTTGGTGAGCTGATGCCAAGCTTGGTCAATCGTGATGGTGTGCATGCACCCCATGGTGACATCTTGTTGAAGCGAACTCTTGCCTTTGTTGCATCTCGTGCGTTGGTATGGCTCCTTCATCCAACTCGTCTACTAACATGTGCATGGTCTTCTTGGGTGCGGTTGAACCAAAAACACACCGATGCATAGTGTTCTTGCTTATCTTCAAGTGTGTGATGGTGGTCATGTGCATCAACTTGTCGAAGTACATGTTCAACTCCAATTGGACTTGCTTCTTGTCTTCACCTTGGTGAGTGTGCTGAATTGGTTGGATCGCATGTGTGTACACAATGAAATGCATGTTGCTGAATCCCTTGCATGTGACCAACAACACTTCTCACCATGTCTGCTTCGTGCTAGCTGCTGGTATGGATCTTTAACATGTACGGGCACAGTTTCATTCGTGAGTGCATGTTGTGCTCACTGTTGTTCCTGTTCCTGCTGCTACTCATTCGCCTGTCTGTGTAGCTTCATGTTCTTCCTTGAGTTGCCGCTTCAACACATGCAACTCCTTATTTGTTCCATTCTCTATCTTTGTGTGATATTCATGTCGCACCATCACCTCATAGCTTGAGTCTCCAAAGTTTCTTTCATCATCAATGGATTTGCTTGAGCTTGCAACTTTTTCTACCTGTGTGTTGTCAGCAACCTTCCTCTTGCATTCGTTGAATTTGGTATGTTGCATTCAATTGTTGTTCATGATGATGCTCACTATGATGCTAATGCTCTCATATCTTGATGTCCTTGTCTATGAACAACTTGATATCCTCGTGAGTAGGCAAGCTCATGGAAATTTGGTCGACTACATCTCCATGTGTGCTCTGAATGGTGTCTTCGACTCTACTCCTTGGAAACCATTGTACTTGCAATGCTGAGAGGCAGATGGACACCTACAATACCTAGATACATGGAAACACTCATGGCGAGCAATGTGTAAGTTGAAAACCAAAATGAACTTGAGAACTCACTTTCAACATACATGTGTGACTGATCATGAAGGTTGCGGAATTTCTTCCGGGAGGTTGGGAGACTGACTACCAAGACCGCGCAAGACACAGTCTGGGCTACTGGGAGACTGACTGACTATTGGAATTACCCAATGCATAGTTCAGTCTGGGTTCTGACTACTGGAATTGCGCAATGCGCAATCTCAGGTGGAAATGGCTACAGGCTCAGTGACTGCATTGCTCAATGTTTTGGGCCAGCAATCAATATCCCTTAGAAATGTGAAAAATAGTCCTGGAGGATAGTGCCTGGGAAGAAATGCACATTTCTTGAGAGGAAGATAGAGCCTCCCCTCTCAAGATTGTGCAATGCTGCCTTGGTGAGGCTCTTGGTGAGGCAAAGTCTAGGCCAAGGCTACCTACACTCGCCGACGGGAAACTGAAAGAAAATGTCGAAGTGAATGAATGGCGACACTAAGTGTAAGAATAATTGAATGATCATGCATGAAAATGGTGAATGACAGATTCATAAAATGGAACAACATACATGTGGGTGAGGCGAGTCGCCAAATTGGTGACCGTTCGTAAAAAACAGTTTCATGCATACGACAAAGTGAGATAGCAACGAAAACTGAAATTGTGCTAGGAAAAGATATTATACATGTAATCGACAACAAGAGATCAAAGAAATTGAGCAAAAAGTACTCACACAAGCGAAAATACAAAAAAGTGACAAAAATACAACACAAGGCATGGAAAGCGGGATTACCCCATAACAGTTGAGCTGAATGTGCCGACTTCTCCTAGATGTGATGTGGGATGTGAGAAATGCAAGGTTGATGTGAGGAATGAGATCTACAATGTCTGGTTGATGAGTTTTGATAACATTAAGGTTGTGATGCGCATGCCACAAACATAGGGAAAGTGACACTTGGTGGGAGGTTTCTGAAATGATCCTTGCATGTAACCTCCAACTACTAAACATAGATCCCTGAAACAATGGATTCCTTTCATGTTGCCTTGGGAGAAATAGCCCATGAATGCAAGTTGTTACACAGTAATTTGTCACTGTCTCCCTGTCAGTCTCCCTACTGTGTCATGAATTCAAATTAATCATGCTCATGCTCTCTAATGCTGCCAAATGACCCACTTTGCCAAAGCTTTTTCCATCATCGTGACTGTTATTAAAATAACCGCGCTGACTGGCGCCTCATAATACAACGAATGCGTTGCCAGCGCAGAAGCACACGTGTTTTCCGCACTGGTCGAATTTCATGAACCAGCGCATTTTCTGTTCATATTATGTCGTGCTGACATAACCTTCCCTGTTATTCAGATGCGACGTCAGCGCTCCAGTGCAATTATACACCCGCGCTGATCTAGTTTGGGTGAGTTTGTTCTAACAGCCGGCCTTCCAGATGACTCCAGACCTGGTTGTTGGCCTTGTAAATGTCGCCCTCCCTTCTCTGGCATGTTTGTTCATCATTTGAGCCACCTTCCTTGGAGATAAGCTCATCCTCCCACCATTCATGGAGACTCCTCCTATTTAAGCCTCTACCATTGCCATGAGCAGCTAGTTTGGATAGTGTGGAATTGATAGTGCTTAGAGTGCTACTGCTAGTAGGTAGTTGGTGTGACAAGTGTGGATTTGCTAGAGAGCTTAAGGAAGGTTGTGAAGTATTGCTTGTGTGAGAGAGAGTTTTTGTCTTGGGAGATCTACCTCCAAGGGTGAATGCTTAAGAGACTTGCTGGCTGGACCCTCTTGAGAAGGATTCAACGTCAGAACTTTGGTTGTACTCTTCTCTGTTATTGATTAATAATATATGACTACTATTATGGTTCTACTCTCATTTGTCTTCGTAATGGTTAATGTGAGTTATGTCCTTTCTGACTGATGTATAATTGCATTTATTAGATTTCACGCTTGTGTTTGTGTTTCTCTTTGTGTGTGCAGGTGTCTATCCACGAGGATTGTGGAGGATCATGACCGGCCAAAGCAAAGGAGCGAGAGCGGCATCTCTTCATCAAACAATAGCGTTGGAATCCAAGTAGGTGTTCATTGCCTATCTTTTATTTGCAATTAGGAACTTCCCCAGTATGGTCGCCAAATTGTTGGAGAGGTAAATCCCCTCTAAGGGTAGAGGCGATCCCTACTAGCCCAGAATGGGTCTAGCAACAATCAGTCAATGCTACTATGCAAGTTCCTAATTGCAAATAAAATATAGGCAATGAACACCTACTTGGACTCCAATGCTATTGTTTGATGAAGAGATGCCGCTCTCGCTCCTTTTCTTTGGCCGATCACGATCCTCCACAATCCTCGTGGATAGACACCTGCACACACAAAGAGAAACACAAACACAAGTGTGAAATCTAATAAATGCAATTATACATCAGTCAGAAAGGACATAACTCACATTAACCATTACAAAGACAAATGAGAGTAGAACCATAATAGTAGTCATCTATTATTAATCAATAACAGAGAAGAGTACAACCAAAGTTCTGACGTTGAATCCTTCTCAAGAGGGTCCAGCCAGCAAGTCTCTTAAGCATTCACCCTTGGAGGTAGATCTCCCAAGACAAAAACTCTCTCTCACACAAGCAATACTTCACAACCTTCCTTAAGCTCTTTAGCAAATCCACACTTGTCACACCAACTACCTACTAGCAGCAGCACTCTAAGCACTATCAATTCCACACTATCCAAACTAGCTGCTCATGGCAATGGTAGAGGCTTAAATAGGAGAGGGAGTCTCCATGAATGGTGGGAGGATGAGCTTATCTCCAAGGAAGGTGGCTCAAATGATGAACAAACTGCCAGAGAAGGGAGGGCGACATTTACAAGGCCAACAACTAGGTCTAGAGTCATCTGGAAGGCCGACTATTAGAACAAACTCACCCAAACTGGATCAGCGCGGGTGTATAACTGCACTGGAGCGCTGACATCGCATCTGAATAATAGGGAAGGTTATGTCAGTGCGACCTAATATGAACAGAAAATGCGCTGGTTCATGAAATTCGACCAGCGCGGAAAACACGTGTGCTTCCGCGCTGGCAGCGCATTCGTTGTATTATGAGGCGCCAGTCAGCGCGGTTATTTTAATAACAGTCGTGATGATGGAAAAAACTTTGGCAAAGTGGGTCATTTGGCAGCATTAGAGAGCATGAGCATGATTAATTTGAATTCATGACACAGTAGGGAGACTGACAGGGAGACAGTGACAAATTACTGTGTAACAGATGCCCCCTAAAGCATGAAGCCCGAGAGAGTGGGAGGGGTGAAATGCTTTACAAAACTCGCTGAACTGGAACACCACCAGGAAGAATCTGCATGTATGTACAACTGATATCTCTATTACATGTAGTCTAGGCATGGGCGCAACCATCCAAAAGACATACGTAGAAGGTCTGTGGTATGGACGCAGCCACCCAGCTGAAGAGACCATGATGATAATAAGGTATGGTCGCAGCCATCCCAAAAGTTCATCTCTAGGAGTTCTCCCAAAGTTCCCTATTACTTTGGGAGCCAAGACCGTCTATATAGACGTCTTGGTTACCCAAGGTGTTTTAGACTTTAGTCTTCTCCTTGGTTGCGACTATGTTTACGCCATGGGGGCCCTCGTTTCTTCGCTTTTCTGTGTGGTTTGTTTTCCACAAGATGGAAGAATTGTGACTATCGATCAATTGTCGTTCGTTAGTCCCCCAATTCCTCCTACGCAGTTGTCGTCCCCTCCTAGTTTTTATCCACCGGTTGTATCTGCCCCACCGCAGATCAACTACGTGGCCACCTACCCCGTGCCTGTATCCAGTGATGACACCGTCGTGCATAGTGTCCTGGGGGCATTAGGTCCTAACTTCCAAGATGTGGTCCTTTCACCGGGAGTAACTCTCTTGGAAGCACCGACTTCCTGTTCATTATGATGCAGTTCGGTTGGAGCATAGTTCCTTTCCGGTATCAAGCTCCTTAAAAAATGAAACTGGGTCTTGTCGGAGCATAGTTTGCTTTCCTGTGTCAAGCTCCTTAAAAAATGAAACTAGGTGTCCCAGGATAGTTTTGATCTTGTGTCGACCTCGTTAAAAAATGAAACACGGTGTGGAGCACAGTTCCTTGTCTTGTGTCAAGCTCGTTAAAAAATGAAACAAAGTGTCCCGAGCATAGTTCCTGATCTTGTGTCAAGCTCATTAAAAAATGAAATAACGGTTATGAGGATAGTTCTTTTCCTGTGTCAACCTCATTAAAAAATGAAACACCTCCCTTTCCAAATCGAGTCTTTTGATTAAGATCTCGTCAAATACAAGTCGAGTCTTTCATCGATCTCGAGAGTGAACCTTCATTCCATCCACTTTGTTGAATGCAATGAAGCTTGGGGGGCATGTACCTCGATTTGTGTTATTATGCTGGGGGCATGCGAACTTATAACAAGCATAGTTTTTCGTTTCAAGCTTGTGTAAACATGAAATCGAATCCAAGCAGAGTTCTCCATTGTTCAAGCTTGTGTAAAAATGAACCCATACCTGATTTACATCTCGTGATTGCCATTTTTATCCGCTGAATTCTGCTAGATGAGCCTTGGTTGTTTCATTCCATTGCTACCATCTCTTTGTCCGATCATATGCTCTCACTTGGTTGTTTATCCTTTCCTGAGGAACTGCAGCGATGAGTGGTTTTATTAGCCAGCCTCTTGACCATTATATGTTTGAGCAGTTCCACCATTGCTGGATCCAGTTGCTACCTTTTATACCACTCGTTCCTCTAGGACGAGTCACCTTTGAGCTCTTTTCTGACTCGTAAAATGTGAAAAGATTGCCGAGTATTTTTCCCTTTTTGACTCGCTAAAGAGAATAAAAATGGAGGTCTGCTTTTAGCTCTTTTCTGACCATTTAAAGATGAAAAGATTGCCGAGTCCCCCTCTCGACTCGTTAAAGAAATGAGAGGCGGTCGCCTTTAAAGCTCTTTTTTTCGACCGTTTAACTAAAAAGATTGTCGGGTGTTTGTCGTTTCGAACTCGTTATTGGCTCCAAAACGACGTACTTCTGACCGCTTTTCTACTTTTTCGGGTAGAAGTCACTACTTACGAAAAGTACTCCTCGATCATACTGGTTGGGCGGTTCTTTCGAGCATTGTTTTATACTTTTCCGGGCTCGAGAGACACAACTTTACGAAAAAGGACCCCCCCGGAGTTTTCTTTTCTGCTGTCTTTTCAGACTCTCTAAGCAAGAAAGATGCCGAGTTCTTCCTTTTTCAGACTCGTTAAAACTTAATGACATCGGACACCGTCGAAATGACGCTTTCCAAGCATATGGTATCCTCGTCAAGCTTGTCATCCAAAAATAATCGGGGTACCTGCCAGAAATGGTGGGGAAAATGGAACTATAATAATTGTCGTGTCGGCAGTATGTCGCTCTTGAACATGGCACTAGTCTGCATTCGTGTCTGGGTGGGGATTCCTCATCTTGTTTTACACTAGCCTCCATGGGTTTGGGTTATCCTATTTGGCCTCTCATCTGCTCATTGCCTTGTCACCATGACCTCTGCTCATTTGATGTCAGATACTGCCAAATCCACTATCATGCCGTCGATATGTTCAAGAGAAGTTGACCTCTGCAACACTACAACCTCCTCTGATACCTCACACAAAATATCTTATCCTTCTTTGTCTCGTGTCGATGATGTGGGAAGCATTATGGCCCACCTTCGATCAAAGTCACTTCCTGTCGACTTCAGCTCATTATCCCGAAAGGTGACTTAGAGACACCCTTCAGGTGCCTTAGAGCCTGCATGCCTCAATGGCAGGTTCTTCGTGTTCGACGTGAGGTTTTCATCATTGGCCTCCGATCGAATGATTCTGCGGGTGTTCGACACCAGCTCATTAATTCACACGTCGCGGATTGTACCTATAGTACCTTGAGGACCATTGTCATTATTGGTGGTACCTCTCGCGTCTGTTAACAGTTTTCATCATTGACTGGTAATTAGACGATGTTCATGCATGTTCGACTTCAGCTCATGTATTCACATGTTTGAACTTGTACTTTGTTCGGGTCGGGTTGGAGCGCAAGACCCTGGTTTTTGTCTGTTGCAAACCAGGTTGTGATTTTGTGGATAATTATTACATGACTAATTAATGGATGGCTGCGCCCATACCTGAGTCTTTTGGGATGGCTGCGACCATACCTTATTATCATCATGGTCTCTTTAGCTGGGTGGCTGCGTCCATACCACAGACCTTCTACGTATGTCTTTTGGATGGCTGTGCCAATGCCTAGACTACATGTAATAGAGATATCAGTTGTACATACATGCAGATTCTTCCTGGTGGTGTTCCAGTTCAGCGAGTTTTGTAAAGCATTTCACCCCTCCCACTCTCTCGGGCTTCATGCTTTAGGGGGCATCTGTTACACAGTAATTTTTCACTGTCTCCCTGTCAGTCTCCCTACTGTGTCATGAATTCAAATTAATCATGCTCATGCTCTCTAATGCTGCCAAATGACCCACTTTGCCAAAGCGTTTTCCATCATCGCGACTGTTATTAAAATAACTGCGCTGACTGGCGCCTCATAATACAATGAATGCGCTGCCAGCGCGGAAGCACACGTGTTTTCCGCGTTGGTCGAATTTCATGAACCAGCGCATTTTTTGTTCATATTAGGTTGCGCTGACATAACCTTCCCTGTTATTCAGATGTGACGTTAGCGCTCCAATGCAGTTATACACCCGCGCTGATCCAGTTTGGGCGAGTTTGTTCTAACAGCTGGCCTTCCAGATGACTCCAGACCTGGTTGTTGGCCTTGTAAATGTCGCCCTCCCTTCTCTAGCATGTTTGTTCGTCATTTGAGCCACCTTCCTTGGAGATAAGCTCATCCTCCCACCATTCATGGAGACTCCTTCTCCTATTTAAGCCTCTACCATTGCCATGAGCAGCTAGTTTGGATAGTGTGGAATTGATAGTGCTTAGAGTGCTGCTGCTAGTAGGTAGTTGGTGTGACAAGTGTGGATTTGCTAGAGAGCTTAAGGAAGGTTGTGAAGTATTGCTTGTGTGAGAGAGAGTTTTTGTCTTGGGAGATCTACCTCCAAGGGTGAATGCTTAAGAGACTTGCTAGCTGGACCCTCTCGAGAAGGATTCAACGTCAGAACTTTGGTTGTACTCTTCTCTGTTATTGATTAATAATAGATGACTACTATTATGGTTCTACTCTCATTTGTCTTTGTAATGGTTAATGTGAGTTATGTCCTTTCTGACTGATGTATAATTGCATTTATTAGATTTCACGCTTGTGTTTGTGTTTCTCTTTGTGTGTGCAGGTGTCTATCCACGAGGATTGTGGAGGATCGTGACCGGCCAAAGCAAAGGAGCGAGAGCGACATCTCTTCATCAAACAACATCGTTGGAATCCAAGTAGGTGTTCATTGCCTATCTTTTATTTGCAATTAGGAAATTGCATAGTAGCATTGACGGATTGTTGCTAGACCCATTCTGGGCTAGTAGGGATCGCCTCTATCCATAGAGGGGATTTACCTCTCCAACGCAAGTCAATTTTGCTTGGTCCCAGAGGGAATTAGTCAACTCAGCTGCACATGCAAGAGCCCGCTCATCAGCTAGGAGAAAATTTTCATTTCTGGTTGGGCGCTGGGCTAGCTGCCTAGGAGATTTGCACAATTTCTAGGTAGAGCAGCTGACTGCTGCCTACATTTGCACAAATTCTGGGCCGAGCAGCCCTGTTGGGGAAAATTGCACAATTTTCACTATGAGTGTTGACTGCCAGAATTGCACAATTCTAGAGCCTAGCAGGCTGCGAGTTAGGATTACGCAATTTATAGAGGGAAGGTTGGTTTCCCTCCAGAATTGCACAATTTATTGGGGGAGCTTCTCAGCCTGTAGTTGGACCAAGTCTAGGTGATCAAATTGTGATGGGAATGCATTGAGCTACGATCGATAGGCTGCCTTTGTGCAAGAAAAACACTGAAACCTGTGTACTTGATGAAGCAAGACATGTTACTTTGAAGTTTGGAAGGGAGGATCCAAAATGAAGCTAAGGAAAATTTTTGGAGGGTGGGTGTAGCCACTACAACACCTTGTAAAGCCAACATGAGCTCACCACTGACTTGTCCTCTAGTCTCAGGACCGCATCCCTGTTATAGACATTTTTGTGCCTTACAGCATGAAGCATGAAATGTCAATAATCTAAGGGATCCAAAGTCTCTAAACATGTTGTTCCTACCCCTAGAGGAACAAGGTCAGCAAACCACAGCACTGAAAATCAGTTCTCCACCTGAAAACACTCAAAAACAAGCTAATTCTGGATCATGTCAACTGCTCCACTGAGCATCTGCGCTGAATGTCAACTGCTCCACTCTGTACCTGTGCTGAATGTCAAATCTAATGAAGGCTACCTGCACTGGGCGAGATTGGCCAAGTGGCACAGTCATTCTGCAAGGTGGCAAATGCCCAGGAAGCTTCCAAAATGACACTTGGATCAGGGAATTCACCTTGTGATGAGTAAGAGGATCTAGATCTCCAAGTGGAAGTAAGAAATTCCAAGTGGACTCAAGAACTGAAGAATAACTGAAGTGGGAGAGGACACTAGTCAGCTTCATGCCAGCCTCAAGCTGACTCATCCTTTCTCCGAAACTCCTATATATAGAGCTCTCTCATGAGGTCTAGGGAGGCTGGAATCTTGTGAATGTAAGGAAGTGCTGTTGGTTTGAGTATAGAACTATTGGGTGATTTGCTTGAAGGAGGTGAAGAGGAGATTTCTTTCTGCTGGGAGGTGTTGCTGGATTGGACCTCTTATGGTTGTAACACTCTCAGAACTTTACTTCTTCCATTAATAAAGCATTTGAGGTTCTTCTATATGCATGTGTCTCTGTGGCGTATTGATGCTTGTATATTTGATTTATTTTAATCCTTGAATCAATTATGGATGTATGCTTCTTGTAGTTTCCTTTTCTTGTGCTTTTGCAGGATCTTTGTGTAGCTGGGCCAGTGAAAGAGCAAGGAGCTGGGAGCAAGCAGCAAAGAGGGAAGATTGGATCAATAATTAGCGGAAGATAATGGTTAGTGGATCTCTTTCTCCTCTCTCTTACATCTCATAAAGAAGTAATCTTGAATAGCTTTGCATTCGGTTGTTGCTGAGGTACTATCACCCTTAGAGTGGGATAGGGTCATTCCGTATTGGATACTTTTCCCAACAACAAATTGGCGACTCCGCTGGGGATCGTATCTTGTTGGTTGTTTGTGTTTTTGCTATTCATTTCATAAACACAGGGAGTACCGAATCGAACTGCATTTGGATCTTTCAAATGCAAAGTAGAGGGCAGCTACTCTAGCTCAGTTTCTGGGCAAGTTTATGATTTGAAGAGCTGATCCACAAGGACTCTAATAAGCTCTTAGTGATAGCTTTTCATCCTCCTTGTCATCCCTTAGTGTGTACTTGACTGATAGCTTCTGATTTGGCCAAAAACTGTGAATTTTTTAGCAATCTGTGACCCGAAAACCAAGAGAAACGAAAGTTTCGTTCTTCAGTGCAGGCTGTGTGAAGGCTGTCTGCATTTCAACGCAGTTCCCGAAGGGGCTACCTGCGCTGAAGGTCAAACTGCCTGTGTACCACCTGTGCTGGACCAGTCTTGCCTTGTGCTACTGGGGTTTCCTGCTGTTTCTTGCCCTGTTTTCACTCTTGTTTTTGCTGCCTGTTACCAGTCTATGTACCTATCTGAAACCAACTTTCCTTGCCACTATTCCGCCTCGGTTGTATAAAGAAACTGTATTTTTTCTTTGTGTATTTCTTACATCATTTGCAGTTTCCCATAACGAAAGTAAACTAGTCTTGTTGTGGCCTCTTAGATCTAGACCTGTGATTAAGTGTCGTTTTGATCTTAAGAGTTAGTTTGTTTGCTGTTCATAGCTGACTGAGCATTTGCTTTCGTCATATGGTTTGAGTTTATATATTTCTAGTGTCGAAACAAGTAAATCTTAAGGTGTCTTTTGATTGTGGACAAGCTTGTTTGCTTTCACTTGAAATTGAATTCAAAATTATACAACAGCTTTCTTTTTGCATTGCGCCAACATTAAGAAAGAGAAAAGAAATACTTGCATTGTGCATGTGCATTATGACAGTTTTCATGTTGATTTAGGGAAAAGTGCATTAGTGTGTGGTCTATGATCTGTGTGAAAAGATGTTGTCTTTCTTTTCCCTCAGTAGTTAAGATTTTCAAAGTTGAAAGATTGAAAAGCTTGCTTATCATCTTAGACTGCATTTAGGAGTGTTATCATACATCTCGTGATGATCCATAAAGGCAAACTGCTAAACAAGATCAACCTTAAAATAAATTGAATTTACATAACAACGCATTGAAACATAACGCAAACACATAGAGGTCTAAGCTAGAGACGTGTTCTGGCGTCGTTAAACGTGATATCTTAGCGTTGAGTGGTTGGGTGATTCCTCCACGGTGAAGCGATAAGTATCAATACGGACTTGTGCTCCCATGTACCGTCGCGTATATATTGGGAGACCCCTATAGGAATAAAGCCTTTATCCAATAGGAAACCATGTCGGCCGCCCTACTGATCACAATGCAGTGAACACAGCATTCACGAAGGTCGACCACTCGTACCGTAAAACGTATTCTGTGGTTTTGCGAAAAGTTTGGCACACCCTCTACCTAGAACTCCAGAGCAGTTTCTTTTGGCCTTTTTCAAACTCTATAACTGAAAAATTCCATCCGAGCATTTGTCACTTCGGGCTCATTAAAACATCGAAGGAGACTAGAGTCATCTTTAGCTTTTTCTCGACTCTTAAAAAGTGAAAAAGCAAGTTGGATCTAAAGCGTCGTTATAAAATTTATTTTAAACGGAACATAATCACCTCCTATTCCCGCGTTGATCTTAGGTTGAGAACATGGAACGCCCCAACCAAGGAATTCCACATGATGGAAATCCTAGTCCATTCTCCTCTTGGGGAGAAGTTGGTGCGCCCCACATGGCCACATTGTCGCTTCCAGGACTGACAATTGGCCTGCCTATTTGGCTATTCTCAACCAATGTAGTTCAGACCACCATGGTTCCTGAACAGTCGAGTCAATAGTTAGATGAGTCGAGAGCTACCCACCAGGCTTCTACTTCCTATAACTCTTCCTCTAATCCTTCATCTTCGCAAGGTAGAGCTGGCAAAAGCCAAGCTCCCATGGAGAAGAAGGAGAAGAAGAAGAAGGAGAAGAAGAAGAAGGAGCCTAAGGCGACTGGGGGCAAGCAAAAGACATCTAACAAAAATCCACACACAGCACAGACCGGGCCTAAATCGCCATGTGTCATATGTAGAGGAGACCATTTCGATAGAGATTGTCCCTGTATTCCCCGGATACTAAGGGACTGGTCACCTCGTTTGCATAATTCGGGAGCATCAACCTCTGATAGCCATGTTGAATGCTTACCGTCAACCAGCGAAAGTGAAGGTTCAAGACAAAGAGGGGGAGCAAGATCCCCCTGCAAACTGTGTAAAGGCGATCACGCCATCCACCGTTGTCCCTTCTTAGACGAAGCGAAGAGAGTTTTGGAAGATCGTCCGGTTTCACCGTTGAGACTTCCTCCTGGATACAAGAAACTCGTGCCAAGTCCTTCGTTGGTTGAAAGTACAGCTGGCCCGCTCAAGTGGTCAGCTGAAGAGTCAGTCATTGAAAATGAACCTACTGGATCCAGGCCAGACGAAAGTCTAAAGGTCGATACGGCAGTTGACCCGGTTCTTCCTTCAGAGGTTTCATCCTCAAATGACACCGTCACTGAAGATTCATCTTCAAATGACACCCTCACTGAAGAGAATAAGGATGACACCATCCAGATTCTTTTCATCAACACAGACTTTGATGTGCATCAGGGCAATGCACCCATTCCTTTATCGTAGGAAGGAACATCGTCAGGGTCATATCCGGCCGTATATTCGGTCCCACCACCGAGCAACCTGGTTGTGTCCTTTGATTGGAACCAACTAGGCAGACCTCGGTTACCAGCCAGTATACCATTCAGAATCATAGTCCAAATCTACAGAATGGTAATGGCTGGAACTATCATTGATGAAGGGGCATCTGTGAGTATCCTTTCCTCTATTGCTTGGAAAGCACTGGGTTCCCCAGAGCATTTGCCTGAGATAAGAAATCTCTCGGGTTTTGATAAAGGGACCAGTCGACCATTAGGGATCCTCCCCAATGTACCTGTTACGTTGAAAGGGAAGACCGTTCAAATGAACGTGATGGTCGTTCAAGGACCCTTGGATTATAACCTACTCCTTGGACGAGACTATATATATTGCATGGGAGCTATAGTCTCCTCACTCTTTAGAGTAATGTGTTTTCCACACGAAGGAAGAATGGTCAAGCTCGTAGACCAACTTTCATTTCCGGGATCACGCATCGCAAATAGTCACATACCAACCCTCAATGGTCTATTCACCCAAGAAATGTCTCCACCCCCAGTCCTCCTTCCCGATGAGTGCGAGTGATTCGGAAAGATGGGACTGGAACCCAGGGGGCATGCATCCTGGTCTGCTTCGGGCAGAGGAAACCTTGGGCATAAGGTAGAATTTCCGCGAAAGAATATGACTAGTCCATACCCCGTCCATGGATGGAAGAGGGGTTGTTCTAGAACAGGATTCTTCTGTCAAGGTTACTTGTTTGACAATAGTCATTCACCATTGTCTACTTCGGTAGACAGTGCCGAGGAAATGTTTTCGTTTGATGGTGTTAACAAAACAATCTTTGGGTAACCAGAAAGAGGCAAGCCTCACCCTTTAAAACAAATGTTTTATCGTATAAGTAGGGGCAGCCTTGAAATTGTACTTTATACCTGGGGGCATGCAAACCTTTTGGAGTGCAAGCTAAGAGCGGTTATTTATCTATTTTTGGGATTAGCCTTTTCCGAACTTGCATAAAGAAAGAATGAGAGGGAGCAAAGCTTAGTGAAGATGAAGCTCTATAAAAAATAGAGATCTCACAAGAGACATTCTTATCTTATGACTGGTATTTTCAAGCAGTTTTACTGCGGAATTTATGCTCGTTAAAAAATAGAAAAGCGAGATTCGAGCAGTTTTAGCATAAAGTTCATGCTCGTTAAAAAATAAACGCAAGATCTGAGCAGTTTTAACGCGGTCTTCATGCTCGTTAAAAAATAAATAAAAGTAGTGAGCAATGTTTCCCCCAGAGTTTAAGCTCATTTTTAAATAAAAAATGAACCTATTTTGGTAAATAACCATTGTGATCGTAAATTTATTAGCCATAAAAAGCCTTGGCCATGTTTGCACCTGCCACCTCCATTCCATTTGGCCGATCGTTCACCCCCATATGATTGTTTACCCATTTTGAGGAACAGCTGCGAAGAGTGATTTCACCTAGCCATCCTTGTGACACTGCCATGATTGGAAAATTCCAACCTGTACCTGGAATCTGCTGCTATCCCTGTTTATCACTCGTTCCTCAAAAGACGAGTCTTCTTTGAGCTCTTTTCTCCTGACTCGTAAAATATGAAAAGTTTGCCGAGTTTTGGCCTTCTAGCTCGTTAAAATGACCGGAAGAGCTATCCCTCCTCTAGATTTTAATCTTTTTGGACCTGAGGGATTATTACACAAAAAGGTCGAGCGCTTGTTTTATTCGGCTCGTTAAAGTTATCGAAAACTCATCCCTTCTATATTGTTTTATACTTTTTCGGACTTAAGGGATTAGATGACGAAAAAGGAATTTTGGAGTTAACTTTCTGTACCTTTTCAGACTCTCTAAAAATGAAAAGGATCGAGTTTTCCTTGTCGTTAGACTCGTTAAAATGATTAAATAGCGACAAACTTGTCTTTAGACGAGAACAAGTTTCCCTATCGCTAAGCTCGTTAAAACATAGCGATGGGCTTGCCCGAAGGGCAGGTTATAGAACAAGCATATGTTATCCTCCTCAAGCTTGACAAAAATAAAGAGGTACTGGTCAGAAATGACTGGGGAAAAATTGGGAGAACCTCAAAGCTTTAATGGTAGCAAGTCGCTCTTGAACATGACACTTTGTCCTCAGTATCACATCGGGTTGGGTTGTTTCATTCACCGGTCTCATCACCATGGTCCTCGCCAAACCATCCACATTTGGGGTAATGCTACCGATCCATCACATCAGTGTCGTTATATGTTCAAGAGATGTTGTTCAGAGAGAGTCAACCGTGTCCCATCCACTGCCATACATTATCCTTCATCCACCCATGATCGCCACCCTGAATCATATTTCACAGATTGTTTTCACCTCCATTAAAATCCTTAGCTCCGTTCCGTGTCACTGATGTGGGATTCATTATGGCCCTCCTTTGACGGATCGCTTCTTGTCGACTTCAGCTCATTATCCAAGAAGTTGATCTAGGAACAAACCCCCTCAGTACTTTGAAGCTTGCATGCCTCAATGGCAAGTTTCTCACTTCCAGCGACAGGTATACATCAATGACCTTCGACCAGAAGATTTTGCGTGGTGTTCGACGCCAAGTCCTTTATTCACACCACGTGAATTGTACTGCAGTACCTTGAGGGTCATTGTCATTATTGGTGATTCCTCTCGCGCTTGTTAACGGTTTACATTATTGACCGGTAATCAAGCGATGTCTTTCCATGTTCGACTTCAGCGCAATTCTCACATGGATCGACTTGTACTTAGAGTGAAGATCGAACGAGTTTTGAAGACCCCGTATCTAGTTTCATCCATCCAGGCTGCGATATATATTCAGGAAATATAAAGACATTTGATATGTACATCATTGCAACAGATGATCATCCTACTCAAACGATGATAATTTCAGCAGAGAATTATCAGTCTACCATCAGACGATCGTCTGTTCTATGTACCAAAATGAATTTATAAAGCTGAGCATGGGAATGCCCGCCTCAGCTAGATCATGAAAGCAGAATGAATCATAATGTATTGTATTGTATTTTATTACAGGTCACCTCTCAGCGATTGAATGAACTTCAGATCCTCCTGATAAAGCATTTCACCCGATAAACGACCTCATACTTTAGGGGGCAACTGTTATAGACATTTTTGTGCCTTACAGCATGAAGCATGAAATGTCAATAATCTAAGGGATCCAAATTCCCTAAACATGTTGTTCCTACCCCTAGAGGAACAAGGTCAGCAAACCACAGCACTGAAAATCAGTTCTCCACCTGAAAACACTCAAAAACAAGCTAATTCTGGATCATGTCAACTGCTCCACTGAGCATCTCCGCTGAATGTCAACTGCTCCACTCTGTACCTACGCTGAATTTCAAATCTAATGAAGGCTACCTGCGGTGGGTGAGATTGGCCAAGTGGCACAGTCATTCTGCAAGGTGTCAAATGCCCAAGAACCTTCCAAAATGACACTTGGATCAGGGAATTCGCCTTGTGATGAGTAAGAGGATCTAGATCTCCAAGTGGAAGCAAGAAACTCCAAGTGGAATCAAGAACTGAAGAATAACTGAAGTGGGAGAGGACACTAGTCAGCTTCATGCCAGCCTCAAGCTGACTCATCCTTTCTCCAAAACTCCTATATATAGAGCTCTCTCATGAGGTCTAGGGAGGCTGGAATCTTATGAATGTAAGGAAGTGCTGTTGGTTTGAGTATAGAACTATTGGGTGATTTGCTTGAAGGAGGTGAAGAGGAGATTTCTTTCTGCTGGGAGGTGTTGCTGGATTGGACCTCTTATGGTTGTAACACTCTCAGAACTTTACTTCTTCCATTAATAAAGCATTTGAGGTTCTTCTATATGCATGTGTCTCTGTGGCGTATTGATGCTTGTATATTTGATTTATTTTAATCCTTGAATCAATTATGGATGTATGCTTCTTGTAGTTTCCTTTTCTTGTGCTTTTGCAGGATCTTTGTGTAGCTGCGCCAGTGAAGGAGCAAGGAGCTGGGAGCAAGCAGCAAAGAGGGAAGATTGGATCAATCATTAGCGGAAGATAACGGTTAGTGGATCTCTTTCTCCTCTCTCTTACATCTCATAAAGAAGTAATCTTGAATAGCTTTGAATTCGGTTGTTGCTGAGGTACTATCACCCTTAGAGTGGGATAGGGTCATTCCGTATTGGATACTTTTCCCAACAACAATCCCAAACACTGTTACAAATTATGGGTTCATACTTGTCCACCATGGCATCAACCCAAACTGGCTACTACACTTATTCCTTAAAGGAATATGGCTTTGTCACAACACATTCACCCATAAGAGCCATGTATCCAATTTACCTCTCAGGTGACCTCCTCAGCCTGTGCTGAGAAGTGGGTGCTCCCACATTCTCCCGTGCATCATCCAACAATCTATCAGCCTCTCTGGTGCACTTTCTTCCCTCTTTCGGAGACTCTGCCTGAGGGAAGAAAGTGCACAAGAGATCTAAAAGCTCCTCCACATCAATCTAAGGCTCCTCAACCTTAGGTTCTAAAAGCTCCTCATCCGCATGTCGCTAAAGCTCCCTCTCAAGGGAAACTCGCATGTCCTTATCCTCATCAAATATGGTATCCATGCGAACCACTGTCATCCTGTTCGTCGACAAGTGCACCCGATAGTTGTGAGCTGTATTAGTGTACCCGACAAACATCCCCAAATTTGATGTAGGGTCAAGTTTATTTCGTGCATATTTGGTCACATGGCAATATACCGATGACCCAAAAATATTGAAGTGATCAACATCTAGCCTCTTACCAGAATAAGCCTCCTCTAGTGTCTTCATCTCAAGTATCTGATGTGGGATATCATTCTGAACATAAACCTTTGTGTTACATGCCTGGGCCCACAAGTGTAGTGGTAGACCCTGATCATGAAACATCGCCCTTGCTGCCCCTACTATGCTTTTTTTCTTTGTCTCGGCCACCCCATTCTGCTGAGGGTTATGGGGTGCCATCAACTCTCGTTTAATCCATTTCGCTGCATAGAAGTTATTAAAATCATTTGAAACATACTCACCACCATTATCAATCTGTAGAGATTTAACTTTCTTTCCTGACTCTTTCTCCACCAATTCTCTAGACTCACAAAACTTTGTGAAGTTTTGATCCTTTTTCTGCATGAAAAATATTGAGCATTTACGAGAATAACCATCAACAAATATAACATAATACCTGTGTTTTTCTGTGGATTCTGTTGAGAATGGTCCACACACATCTGAATGGACTCGCTCTAGAATAGGATCATCTCGACTGTCTCTATCGTGAAAGGAAGACTTGGTGTATTTTCCCAAAGTACACCCCTTGCATGTATCAACTTGTTGAAGCGTACCTTTGGGAAGACCGGTAGAGATTTGTTGCAATATCTTCAAAGCTGCATGATGAAAGTGGCCCAATCATCTATGCCACAACTTGCCAATGTCTTGGTTCTGTGCCCTTTCTGGTTTTGTGCTCAAAGCATCACACTCGTCTACCTCCAACTTATCCTTCACCCGAATCCCTATCTTCTTTACTTGACCGGTGGCTATGTGTCGAAGGAATGCCTTTCCTTTTGAGAAGATCACATCATAGCCTTTGTCCTCAAGTATGGAAATGGATACCAATTTATTCTTTTGTAGGTTTTAACCCTGTACAAAACTACCTACATACGAATTCTAAAACATAGAAAATAAACAATGCGAGAGCATAACACATAAAACACATATACACAGAGATTTTCCCCTGGATCCCAAAACTGGGACTATTAGTTTGATTTTTCATTATATTTCTTTCAATGTTACAATACATATTTATACATGCCGAAGCATCCAATACCATGGACCGAAAACCATCGCATCCAAAACCATAGGTAGGTCCGCCCAACCTAATATAGGGTCCAAAAAGAATTTTCCCGGGGCACTGCCCCAGACCCCATAGAGGGGGGCTGCTCGCCCCCCTCAAACCCCCGAAACAGGTGGGACTCATGCACTCCCATGACCCCCCCACTATGCAATCAGCGCAACAAAGGGGGGCCTCTGCCCCCCCTCTGACCCCTCAGTTCACTCCGTCAACTAGTCGTGGAAAGAATATAACACAACCCAACATTCTCCCACTTGTTGTTTTCTTTCCACAGGGGACAACAAGAGAGCTTAGTCATTTATCCAACCCTGAAACACCCATTGTTTCTCTACACCAAGATAACTTCTTAGAGCTCACATATTTTGTCAATGCATCTGCAATATTCTTCAAAGTGTCCACCTTTACCAGCAACACCTTTTTATCTTCTATCATATCCCTCGCAAAAGTGATACTGAACATCAATGTGCTTTGTCTTTGAATCATAAGCAGGGTTCTTTGCCAAGAAAATTGGACTTTGGCTATCACAGTCTATCCTTATAGCTCCCTGTACTAACCCCATACTTGAGCACAATCTCTGCAACCAAACTGCTTCCTTTCTTGCATGAGTGGCTGCCATGTATTTGGCCTTTGTAGTTGATAGTGCCACTATAGATTGTTTCTTACTCATCCAATTGACTACACCTCCAAATAGGTTAAACACATACCCACTTGTAGATCCTCTCTAATCAAGATCTCCAACCCAGTCTGCATCAACAAAGTCACGGATATCCAAAACTCTGTCCAATCCTGGTCTTCTTTGGTAGCACAAACCATAATCACTAGTGCCACGCAAATACCTGAAAAGCCGCTTCACTACTGTCCAATGCTCCTTTCTTGGTTTTGACATAAACCTGCTCAATACTCCCACTGCATGTGCAATGTTTGGTCTACTACAGACCATCGCATACATCAGGCTACCGATTGCACTTGCATATGGAATACGGGAAATATCCTCTTCCTCTTATTGTGTCTCGGGACACTGTTCAACAGATAACTTTACACCTACAGGAATAGGAACCTTCATCGACCTTTTTCCAGAGTTTTCCATCCTCTAAGTCTACTACTTCCTTCACAGTTCTGGGATCATCATCAGTAATAGATAAAGCAAAATTTGAATAGAAAGCGGATGGACTATACCTTTCTGGCTGCGTTCTTTCTCAAACTGATCTTTTCACCCCTGGAGTTTGTGGCTCTTCATCTTCTGATTCCTCATCTGCTGTAGAGTTTGATTCTTCCTCCTTTATCTCAAACTCTATCTTCTCAGGTTTCTTTGGTTGGAATTCATGTTTAATAAAATATTTTACGATACAAAACCTTCCTTGTTGCTGGGTTCCAAAGCTTATAACCCTTTAAACCATCCTTATACCCAATAAAGATGCACTTTTCAGATTTACTATCCAACTTGGTTCGTTTCTCCTTTGGAACATGTACATATGCATCACATCCAAATACCCTCAAATGTGAAAGAGAGGGTTTATTAGCAGTCCATACCTCTTGTGGAGTCTTATCCTCCAACACTAATGAAGGTGATCTGTTGACCAGGTAGCATGTTGTCTCCACTGCCTCTACCCAGAATTCCTATCCTAACCCGACAACATTGAGCATGCTTCTTGCCCTTTCCATCAATTTCTTGTTCATTCTTTCTGCAACTCCATTTTTTTGAGGTGCATATGGAGTAGTCTTCTGCGGTTCTATACCACACTTCTTATAGAATTCTTCAAATTCCTTACTGCAAAACTCTCCACTGTTATCTGTCCTCAACACCTTTATCCTCTTCTCTATCTGGTTTTCCACCATAGCCTTAAATTCTTTAAACCTGTCAAAGACTTCAGATTTCTTCTTAAGGAAATATATCCATGTATTGCTTGAGAAGTCATCTATAAATGATATATAGTACACAGACTTACCCAGTGATGGAACCTTCACTGGTCCAAACACATCACTATGCACAAGCTCTAATGTCTGTTTCGCCCTCTTACCACCACAGGGAAAACTCACCCGATTCTTCTTCCCATATACACAATTTTCATAGAAATCAAAGTTCAGAGAGCTATTACTCATACCTTCTACCATACCTTTACGATGAAGTATTCGAAGGCCCTTCTCTCCAATATGTCCAAGCCTTTGATGCCACAACATGGTCTTCTCTCCAGAGACCACTAGATTTTTTGCTCCACTTTCAGGAATCACAATACTGTTGCACCCATCAACAATAGTGCTACCTTACAGCTTGTATAGAGTCCCAGTCTGAACTACCCACATCAATACCAATGCTCCCTGAACCATCTTGCAGGTATCCTTCTCGAACACTATTTTTACACCTACATCATCCAGATTGCTTACAAAAATCGAATTTGTGGCCAATGCAGGAATATGCAAAACACTTAGAAATGTTCTAACCCTTCCACATTGCAATTTCAACTTTACTTTTCCGTGACCAATGATTCTAGCCTTCCTATCATCCCCTAAGAAGACATCACCACCATCATATTTCTCATACTCACGGATCCACTCTCGATGGGGAGTGAAGTGAAAGGATGCACCTGAGTCAATCAACCATGCATCATGATCTACATGTGTACTTGAAGAAGCCAAGTACACATCCCCACCTTCATCTGAGGTGGTTTTTGCCTCTGCAGAAGGAGCATCATCAGATCCCTTTCCTTTATCAGGAGCTTTATATTTACAGTCTCTTTTGTAGTGCCCTTCCTTTCTGCATTTCCAGCACACCACCTTTACAGGTTTCCCTGGAGATTTAGATCCCCCTCTAGATTTAGATCTCCCACTCGAAGACTTATTTTCGTTTATGTTATAGGACCGTCCTTGTACAAACGAGGCATCACCATTCTGGCTCTCCATATTTTTCTGTCTCATCTCCTTCTTCAGCAAGAATGAGACTATTTCATCAAATTGCAAGGCATTTGCATTGCTACCTATTGCAATAACCAGACTATCCCACGAATCTGTTAGAGAACACAACAAACAAATGCACTTATCTTCATCTGAAATTTTGATATCAATAGACGATAGCTGACTTACCATAGTATTAAACACATTCAGATGCTCTGTCACCGAGTCTCCATCTTTCATCCTTAGGTTATACAACTTTTTCTGCAGGAACAGTTTATTCACCAGAGACTTAGATTGGTACAAAGTCCCTAACTTGTCCCACAAAGCCTTCGTCGTAGCTTCCTCTAATACATTCAACAGTACTGAATCTGAGACACACAATCGTATTGTGCTCCTTGCCTTTCGATCCAACTTCTTCCATTCTTCATCGGTCACTCCCATTGGTTTAGTACCCAGATCTACTGCGATCCACTGATATTTATCCACCAATAGATCCTCCATCTTGAGTTTCCGCAACTCAAAACTCTGACCATTAAATTTCTCGATCTCTATCTTTCCACTGCTTGCCATCTTCTTTTACCACTAGAATTGATCTCACAGATCTCCCACTAAACAGGGTCTACCATAGGCCCGAGCGAAACCCCTCAGTAACAAAGGCGTCCCCTTGAAGCCAAAACAACTCTGATACAAAATGTAGGTTTTAACCCCGTACAAAAATTACCTGCATATGAATTCTAAAACATAGAAAATAAACAATGCGAGAGCATAACACATAAAACACATATACATAGAGATTTTCCCCTAGATCCCAAAACTGGGACTACCAGCTTGATTTTTCATTATATTCCTTTCAATGTTACAATACATATTTATACATGTCGAAGCATCCAATACCATGGACCGAAAACCATCACGTCCAAAACCATGGACTGAAAACCATATGTAGGTCCGCCAAAACTAATATAGGGTCCAAAATTTTTTTTCCCAGGGTGCTGCCCCGGACCCTGTACAGGCGGGCTACCTGCCCACCTCAAAACCCCCAGACAGGGGGGGCTATTGCCCCCCTTGTCACCCCCCCTGCTAGTTGTGGAAAGAATATAACACAACCCAACATCTTCAACCCAGGTACACACATAAGATTCTTCAAGGTGAGAGGAGCACCATTCTCCCTCTAAAAAGTAATCGTGCCCAATCCAATAGCACTATACTTCCCATCGTCACCCATCTCGATATGTATTTGGAGATCTTTCTCCTCCATGTCACTGAATAACTCTTTCTCACTAGTCATGTGGAACGAAGCTCCATTTTATAAGTACCATAAAATTCCCATCATTGATGACACCATGCATGAAATGAGGGAAAAGTCCAATTCGAATTAAGAGGTTAAATCCTCATCCACCGCTCCTCTTGAAGACTTCTTCTTAGAATTCTTGAGTGGACAATTTGTAGAAAAATGGCCCAACTCATGACAATGAAAGCACTTAACTTTCGTCATATATTTCTTCTTACCTCCATGATAAGAATTTGATTTGGAATGGGAAGCTTTCCCTTTTGCCTTCTGTTGATGGTGTTGGACCCACCAACATGCTAGGGGATCTCCCCGGTAAGAAGTCCCAACTAGACCTCAAACCGTTTGGTGTAAGAGTACCAGTAGTGGGTCGTACGGTATCACCTTGACCATGGTTGTGCACAAAGGAAAGTAAGATGTCCCTGTTGGCAGCAAGGGTGTGACATATGCAACAAGTCAAGGAAGGTCCATGAGGGGTTCTAAGACACAGAGGGTGAGGTGAGTGCACCCCTTGGAAACCTGTGAAAGCACAGAGTTAAGAAGGGAACACATGAGCAAAGATGCATCAAAAAATGGAAGGAAAGTAAGCTAGCAATTCAAAGTGATGGTTAAACCAACAGCACACTTCAGTAAGATTCATACATACATATACACAAAATAGCTACACATGCATGCATAAGAAAACAGATACGTATATCATTTAGAGTAAACAAGATAGCTGAAATACAATACGACATATGCATGAAACATGCTGGCTTTATTATATTAAGAAGTGTAAGTTTCAATCATACAATACAACCATGACCAACCACTAGTTCCGATAGCGCAACATTACAGTCACTATCGCCAGGTCCTCCAAAGAGATATACTAGCTTTGCACAGTGGAGAAGCTATGGCTCATTACAATACTTTCCAAGCTTTCTCTAAGATACTCCTATTGGAAGCTTAGTTGACCAAAAGCCTATACAATGAGTTATGAGGGACTATTTTATAGCAAAGGGTGGAGTGGTCATTGACATTCCCCTTTGTGACCATTCATCTACCCTCATGACTCTTCAACTACTCTATGACTGTTACATTCAACTATTGACACTTGAACTTCCACTTGAAAAGACGTTACATACAATATGCACATGTACCCATGTGAGACAAAATGGCTTGAGCAAGTCATGCAAGACATCACTAACACTCAGACCGTTGTGGTGAGACCAACTCTTTGACACCCTTGTGATGGTCGACAGTGGCAAACTGATGGCAATCTTGGTCATCCATGATGGTGTCCATGCGCTCAGTGGTGACATCCTCCTGAAAGCGAACTCTTGCCTCCATTACATTTGGGTACACTGAAATAGCTCCTTTGTCCAACTGGTCCAACACCATGTGCATCATCGTCTTGAGTGCAGTTGGACCAGCAAACATACTAATGCATAGTGTCTGTGCTGATATCCAAGTGTGTGCTGGTGACCATGCACATCAACTTGTCGAAATACATGTTTAGCTTCAGTTAGACTTGCCTCTTGTGCTCGCCTCGGTGAGTGTGCTAATGGGTGGGATCGCATGCGTGCGCATAATGACATCCATGCTCGTGAATACCCTTGCATGTGATCAACAACACTGCTCACCTTGTCTACTCCATGTCGACTGCTAGATGGGTCCATAACCTGTATGGGTGCAATTTCATCAGTCTGTGCATGTTACACCTCCTTCTATACCTGTTCCCACTGCAACTCCTTTTCTTGTCTGTGCAACACCTTTTCTTCCTTGGGTTTCCGCTCCAGCACCTACAACTCCTTCTTTGTTTCTCTCTCTCTGCCTTCACATAATCCTCTTGTCACGCCTTCACCTCATAGCCTCAGACTTCAAAGTTGCTTTCATCACAAGTGGATTTCCTTGAGCTCACAACTTTGTTCTACCTCTGTGTTGTCAACAACCTTCCTCTTGCATTTGTCGCATGCAGGTGTGCTACCTTCTGCTGCTGCTGATGGTGCTGCTCGTTGTGATGTTGTTGCCATTTCATCTTGACATGCTTATCCATGAACAACTTGATGTCTTCATAGATAGGCAAGTTCATAGACACTTGAGCGACTACATCTCAAAGTGTGCTCTAAATGGTGTCTTCGACTTTGCTCTCCCAGAATCTATTGTACTTGTGCTGCAAAGAGGAAAATGAACACCTGTGATACCTGGAGACATAGAAAAAATCATGAAAAGAATTCTGTGAGTCAAAAATGTAAACAAACTAGAGAACTAACATGCAACATACCTATGTCACTGTCTGTGAATATTGCACAATTTTCATTGGGATTCTAGGAGACTGACTACCAAAACTGCGCAAGGCACAGTCTAGGCTATCGAGAGGCTAACTGACTGCTGGAACTGTGCAATTCATAGTCCAGCCTGGCTAGCTGAGGACTGAAATTGCGCAATGCACAATTTTAGTCAGCAGTGACATGCAACAAACAAACTGCATTGCGCAGTTTCTGGGGCCAGCTGGACACTACCTCCAAGAATTGCGCAATGAAAGCCTAGAGGTTAGTTCTGGGCCAGAATTGTGCAATTTCTGGAAAGAAGGGAAAGCCTTCACTTCCGAAAATGCGCAGTGCTAGCCATGCAAGACAAATTCTGGGCTAAGGCAGCCCATACCAGTCGATGGGTGACTAAAAAAATGAGAAGTCTGAATGCATGGTGAAACTAAGTGTAAACAAGAGCGAATGATCATGAATGCAAACAATAAATGTAAGATTTAGAAAACTGGAAATCATGCATGTGTGTGAAGCGCATCACCACAACGATGACCATCGGTGCAAAAAAGATATCATTCGTGCGACAACAGTGAGATGCGAACAAAAACTTAAACGATGCTTCTACAAGCTAACATACATCAAAACAAAAAAAAACACTCATTGAAATCAAGCAGACAACACTCACACTAAGAGAAAAACAAAAGGCGACATAAGCACAACGTAAGACATGAAAAGTAGGCTTACCCTGAAACAACTGAGCTGAATGTGCCGACGACTCTTAGATGCAATGTGGGATGTTAGAGCTGTAAGGCTGACGTGAGGAATGAGCTCTGCAGCATCTGGTTAATGAGTTTTGATAAGATCAAGGTTATGATGCACATGCCACAAATTTGGGAAAAAACGACACTTGGAAAGAGGTTTCTGAAATTTTATTTGCATGTAACCTCTAGTTGCTAAAAATGGGTCCTTAAATCTAGGGATGCCTTTGCATGCTACCTTGGGAAAAGGATTCCATGCATGCAAATTAGTGTTTCTTGGTCCCGGAGGAAACCGGTCAACCTGAAGGAACATGCATCGGTCTGCAAGCATGGGAGAGGGATTTCCACAGTTTCTGGGCTGAGTAGAGATGGTTGTCCTAGAGGGATTGCAAAACTTATAGGAGGAACAGGTGACTATCTCCTAGGATTGCGAAATTTCTGGGCTGAGTAGTGGTCCTAGGTCAGATTGCACAATTTTCTCAAGGAAGCCTATCTGACTGCATTGCGGAGTTTCTGAACCCAACAAGATGCTTGACTAATTTTCGTAATTTTTTCTAGCTGCTGGGTCGGCTGTCCTAAAGGGATTGTACAATTTCTAGGAGCAACATGTGACTGCTACCCAAAATTGTGTAATTTCTGGGCTGAGCCACTATCATGGGATGAATTGCTCAAATTTTTAGAGAAAGACTTGTCGTGCGGAATGAGTCGATCTTGCGGACAAGATGGACCTTCCTAGAATCTAAAGAAGACCTAACGACAAGCAGACCAACCAGACACTATCTTTCTCTAAATATGCTTTAATTAACAATAGCAAACAAAGGTTTTTAGGGCCTACCTTTGGTCCAACGCAAGCTTGTGGATGCCCTCGCTCCTTTGATCCAAATGAGCTCCTTCTCGCAAATCTGCAAACACAAACAAGGCAAACACATTAAATAGCACCCGAAAAACCAATTGCATAAAACATATTTAACATGAAATTCAAGGAGTCCATGAAACAAATAACATAAGATACTTGTTGAGAAAAATGAGTTTGATTGTATTAATTCAAAAGAAGAAGAACCTTACAACCTTTTCCTTGACACTATACAAGCTCCTCCTAGGGTCCAACAAGATGTCTCCTCTACTTTGACAAGTTTCACTCACTCTCCAATGGAACCAAGAGGTATGTAATCTCTCCTCTCAAGGTCAACCAAAGAGTCTCAATTTCACCAGCATTTACCCTCAAAATGTTCAGCTTCTAACCTCCCCAGTCCTCACCCCAATGCCTGTATTTATAGTGCAATGGAGGGAAGTTACTAGGTCCTCCTTCAAAGGGATAAAGCCCTCCTTCAAAGGGATAGCTCCTTTAGTCAAGGGATTAGCTCCTTCTCTTTTGGGATGCATGAACCACCTCAGAGTGAACAATCCACGTCAAAATTCCTTCTAGAAAACTCTAGAATTAACCCAAAGTGAGTTTTTTAAAATAAAAATTGTGCCTTTTGACTTTCACAGGGGTCCGCACCTGCACCGTTAGGAACAGAGCGGGTAGGTACGCAGCTTTTGTACACAGAAGGTGCGGGACCGTAGGTGACCATGAGAGAAAGTGCGGAACCAGAGTTACATTGAATTTTAATGTCTTTCTCCCACTTTCAAAGCTTGATTTGAAGAGCTGAGGTCCTAGACTTGCTTAGGAGGACAATACAAGTGATGATAGACCCATGCTGACTGCAAATAATCATTGTGACGATATTTTTGTGTAATAGATTTCCCCCTAAAGTGCGAAGTCTGTAGTAGATGAGGATTTCATTTATCATATAGGAAGAGTGAAGTACTTTATCATTTCGAGGATTATCTTGTGGAGAGCCTGGTCGGAACCTGTAAAAACATTCAATGCAAGATATATATATGAGATCATATCATCGCTGAGGTAGGCATTCCCATACTCAGATCAAAACTAACTAGAAAACCTATCTACTATCTGATACAGGAATGATATTGTAAAACATCATAAGTATAGACTCGTGTGAACATAGTATGGACGCAGCCATCTATTTATGAATAGTCCACAACATAATGAATACAAAATTCCTCGCAGCCTGGATGGTGGAAACTAGATCCAGGGTCTTCATTTCTATATCCCGAAATAGTACGATTCTATCCATGTGAATAAATGTGTTGATGTCGAACATGGTAGAAACCACTTGATTACCAGTCAATGATGTAAACTGTTAACAAGTGTGAGAGAAACCACCAGTGATGTCAATGGCTCTCAAAGTACCTAGTACAATCCATGAGATGTGAGTAGATGTGTTGATGTCGAACATGTCACGGAATCCTTCGATTGAAAGTCAATGATGTAAACTCTCGTCAAAGGCGAGAAACCTGCCATTGAGGCATGTAGATTTCAAGGTGCTGATGATTCCTAGATCATCTTTCTAGATAATGTGCTGATGTCGATAGAAAGCGATCTGTCGTAGGCAAGCCCACAACACGAAATCATAGATCAAGTTGAAGAAATTTAGTTGCAAGGACTGACTCAGGGATGGTCAAGATGGATGACAGATATTTTGCAGATGAATGGCTTATTGGCAGTGACCTCTTGAACACATAACGACACAACAGATGGCTTGGTAATAATTGACCCAAAGTTAATACCCAAAAACCGGCTGAAGACTTTCAATGTGGTTTGATCAATTGTTAGGCAAAGGATTTCCCAACCCAGGTGAATAAAAGTGTCGTGTTCAAGAGTGGTTACAAAGTATGACAAGCAGACTCATTTTCCTCTCTTTTCCCCCACCATTTCTGGCAAGTACCTCTTTATTTTTGACAAGCTTGAGGAGGATAACATTTGCTTGATTATAAGCTCATCCTTCGGATGAGTCCAACTTAGTTTAGATTCGAACCCTAAGAAGGAGTGGTTCGTTCATGTTTGTAATTGCACAGGTCCTTTACTGTGAAATTTTAACAAGTCCAGTATAGGAGAAACTCGGTGTTTTTCAATTTTAGAGAGTCTGAAAAAACTCAAGAAGACTCCAGGGTTGACCTTTTTCGTAAATTTGTGTCTCCCAAGCCCGAAAAAGTATAAAATAATACTTGAGAGAACTGCTTGATATTTTACGACCACGGAGTACTTTTCGTTATTAATGTCACTGACCCGAAAAAGTAAAAAATCAATCAATGACACGTCGTTTTATAACCAATATCGAATTTGAAACGACAAAAATCCGGCAATCTTTTCATGTTTTTACGGTCGGAAAAGAGCTGTAAGTGGACCGTCTTTTAATCCCGTTTTAACGAGTGTAAAAGAAATGCTCGACAATATTTTCATGTTTTAGGAGTCAGAAAAGGGCTTAAAAGATGACTCTACTTGTTTTTTCTTTGAAAATAATAGATTTCACCTGAATAATCCTGTATTCTACACAAAGACACAAACATTACTCATACCTGTTTGAAATGGATAAAAATGTCGTAAAATACCTTTTCAAAGTGAAACATAAACAAATTTGGAATTCATTTACTCAAAAAACTTATAAAAAGGGGTTTTGACAATTCATTTTTACCATTCGCGTTTGGGTGAGAAAATAGTGCTTTTGCTTAGAAAACTTCCCGTGAAGATTGTGGAAAATCCAATCAGAATCGAGCACCGTCTTCTCCAGGTAATCCACATCATCCTACTCTTCATTTTCAACCGTTTAGTTTCTTGATTTAGTCCGTCATTTCATTTCTTGGGAGGGTTTTTAGGCGCAAAACCCGCGCGCGGGGGTCTGCAGGTTTACCATTGCGGACCCGCGGACCCCGACTTTTTCTCCATTGGGAAAAACTCGGGGTCCGCACCTTCCATGTAGACAAAGTGCGTACCCATGCACTATGTCTAACGTGGAGGGTGTGTACCCCGCCGCAAGGGTTTTGAACCCAAAGTTTCTCAAAAATGGACCAATCAAAAAGTTTTCTAGCAATCTAATTAATCTTTATTCTTGATGCAGAGAATATATCATGCTAGATTGGTGTGAATGGGAGCATGAGGACGTGGATACCGCCGCATGGAATCATCAACCTTCACTTGATGCTTTGAGGGCATGCGGACTGTAGAATTTCTGGACCATTCCTGGGATGAGGGTTCAGGTAGATTTCTTATAGTGGCTGGTTGACAGGTGGAGCATTCAGGACCAGTGTTTCTTCATTGGCGGGCACTGACTCAAAATCGAGCCGGAGGAAATTTATTTCTTGACTGGTTTGCCTAAGAGAGGCGAGGACTTGACTCTATACGAGACTAGGCCAGATGGCCAGTCTGTCGATAGCCTCCGGCTAGAGTACTGCAACAGCCAGAATAAAGACAAAGTGATAGACATAAAAACCATATCCCGTCTTGAGCTCATGGTGATCGCGTTTACTGTCACCAGACTTTGCGGAGCTGCCGCATTACATGTTGCCACCGGATCCCAGATGCGTATGGAAGTTGATTGCTTTCAAGGCACCATCTTCAACTGGTGCAATGCTGTGCTGGCCAATGTGAAAGGCCAACTGACCAGGGCCAAGAGCGGATGACTAAAGACCTTTGGTTATGGGGCTTTGGTCATGAGCTTTGGCCTGGAGAGGGTTCCTATGCTGATCCCACAACATCTTACTGTTGGAGCTGGGCTTCCTCGAGAGCCCAAACTAATGCGATGGGTCGCAGTCATGGCCCGTCACCCGGACGAGAGGACAGAGGTTGCTCGGTTCAAACCTGAGTATTTCCAATGGTTGGAAAACCAGGTTTTTGCCATTCAGGACTTCCCTTATGCTGGGATAGATTTCTGTGGTGACCCAGACATGGCTCTTCCACCAGGAGAGCAGTGGGATGACTCAGGTAAAATCCTTTTCAACATTTTTCCTATTTTAATTTTTTTTATTATTTTTCCATCGTCTCAAAACTGATAGCAAAAATTTCAAATGTAGATGTGGGTCCACAGGTGTTGTTGGGAAAAGTATCCAATTCGGAATGCCCCTATCCCACTCTAAGAGGTGATAGTGCCTTAGCAACAAACGAAGTAAACTAATTAAGTATTCTTCTTTATGAAATGTAAATGAGGAAGAAGGATCTAACTAACCTGTGTCTTCTGCTAGTTTGTCGATCCAAACCACTCCTCTCTTCAGTATCTCCCAGCTTCTTGCTCCTTCACTGGCCCAGCTTCACCGAATTCCTGCAAGATCACAAGAGAGAGAAACTACACAAAGATACAGATATACCTTCATAAAAAGCTCAAGATCAGATTAAGCTAAACATGTAAGCATAACAAAACATCATTGGTATACAACATGTAGGAGAAACTCAAATAGTTTATTGATATGATAATAAAGTCCAAGAGGAGATACAACCAAGTGAGTTCTGATCCAGCATCTACCTCCCAGCAAAGGAATCCCTTCCTCTCCTCCAACAAAGCATAAATCACCCAATGTGCTAATCTCAATCTCAAACCAACAACAATTCTCTGCAAAGTACAAAATTCCATCCTCCTGAACCTCTGGGTGAGAGATCCATATATAGATGTAAGCAGAGAGGATGAGTCAGCTTATGCTTTGACTTGTGGCTTCTCTCTGTCAGTTCTTGCTTCCACTTGGAGGTTGAGGACCTCTTACTCATCACTAGTCAAATTCATTGAGGCAAGTGTCATTGAGGAAGATTCTGGAAGCTTCCATGGTCTTTCCACCTCGTTGAATGAACTTGCCATTTGTCATTTCCCACTCAGCGCACCCTGGTAGTGCCTCTACTTGCATTGCAGTGCACCTAGCCAGTGTAATCTCTGCGTTTCAGCGCAGATAGTTAGTGGAGCCTCTGAATTGATCCTGAATTGACTGTTTCTGAGTGGTTTTTGGTGGAGAACTTCTGGGAGAAGCTGTCATTGGTTGACCTTGTTCCTTTAGGAGTTGTAACAACATCATTAGGGACTTTGGATCCCTTGAATTATGGACATTTCATGCTTATAGCTGTAAGGCACAAAAATGTCTATAACAGTTGCCCCCTAAAGTATGAGGCCGTTTATCGGGTGAAATGCTTTATTAGGAGGATCCGAAGTTCTTCCAATGCTGGGAGGAGACCTGTAATAAGATACAATACAATACATTTATTTTTCATACTGCTTTCATGATCTAGCTGAGGCGAGAATTCCCATGCTCAGCTTTATAAATTCATTTTTCTGTACATAGAACAGACAATCGTCTGATGGTAGACTGATGATTTTGATGAAATCATCATCCTTTTGGTAGGATGATTATTTGCTGTAATGCTGTACATGTCAATGTCTTTATTTTTCCTGAATATATATCGTAGCCCGGATGGATGAAACTAGATCCGGGGTCTTCAATCTCGTCCGATCTTCACTCTAAGTACAAGTCGATCCATGTGAGAAATGTTCTGAAGTCGAACATGGAAAGACATCGCTTGATTACCAGTCAATGAGGTAAACCGTTAACAAGCGCGAGAGGAATCACCGATAATGATAATGACCCTCAAGGTACTGCAGTACAATTCACGTGGTGTGAATAAAGGACTTGGCATCGAACACCACGCAAAATCTTTCGGTCGAAGGTCATTGAGGTATACCTGTCGCCGGAAGTGAGAAACTTGCCATTGAGGCATGCAAGCTTCAAAGTACTGAAGGGGTTGTTCCTAGATCAACTTCTTGGATGATGAGCTGATGTCGACAAGAAGCGATCCATCAAAGGAGGGCCTTAATGTATCCCACATCAGTGACACGGAACGGAGAAAATGATTTTGATGGAGGTGAAAACGATCTGATGATATATGGTTCAGGGTGGCGGTCATGAAAAGAATGAAAGATAATGTATGGTAGTGGATGGAACACGGTTGACTTCTCTGGATGACTTCTCTTGAACATATTGGCGACACTTGTGTGATGGATTGGTAGCATTTACCCCAAAGGTGGATGGTATGGCGAGACCATGGCGATGTGACTAGTGAATGAAACAACCCAACCCGACTCAGGCACAGAGTGGAAGTGTCATGTTCAAGAGCGACTTGCTACCAATAAAGTTCTTTGAGTTTCTTCCCAATTTTTCCCCAGTCAATGCTGACCAGTACCTCTTTATTTTTGTCAAGCTTGAGGAGGATAACATATGCTTGTTCTATAATTTACCCTTCGGGCAAACCCATTGCTATGTTTTAACGAGCCTAGCGACAGTGAAACTCGTTCTCGTGTAAAGACAAGTTTGTCGCTATTTAATGCTTTTAACGAGTCTAACGACAAAGATAACTCGGTCCTTTTCATTTTTAGAGAGTCTAAAAAGGTACGTAAAGTCAACTCCGAAAGTCCTTTTTCGTCATCTAATCCCTTAAGTCTGAAAAAGTATAAAACAATACAGAAGGGATGAGTTTTCGATAGTTTTAACGAGCCAAACAAAACAAGCGCTTGATCTTTTTGTGCAATAATCCCTCAGGTCCAAAAATATTAAAATCTAGAGGAGGGATAGCACTCCCGGTCGCTTTAATGAGCTGGAAGGCCAAAACTCGGCAATCTTTTCATATTTTATGAGTCAGATGAAAAGAGCTTAAAGAAGACTCGTCTTTTGAGGAATGAGTGATAAAACGGGTTAGCAGCTGATTCCAGGTAAGGGTTGGAATTTTCCAAGCACGACAGTGTCACAAGGATGGCTAGTGAAATCACTCTTCGTAGCTGTTCCTCAAAATGGGTAAACAATCATATGGAGGTGAACGATCGGCCAATGGAAAAGTGGAGGTGGCTGTGCAAACACGACCAAGGCTTTAATGGATGATAATGTTACATTCACGGTGGTTATTTATCGGAAGATAGTTCATTTTTTAATGAGCTTAAATGCGGAAAAACACTGCTCAGTCTTATGTTTATTTTTTAATGAGCATGAACTATGTGCTAAAACTGCTCAATCTTATGTTTATTTTTTAACGAGCATGAACTATGTGCTAAAACTGCTCGATCTTATGTTTATTTTTTAACGAGCATGAACTATGTGCTAAAACTGCTCGATAATCCAGTCATATGATAAGAATGTCTCATGTAAGATGCCATTTTTTATGGAGCTTGCGCCTTACCAAAGCTATGCCCCGCATCCTTTCGTTATGCAAGTTCGTAAACGACTAATCCTACGAGTTTAAAGGGTTAGAGGTCCTAAAAATTTAAAAAATAAATAGCCGCCCCTTGCTTGCACTCCAAAAGGTTTGCATGCCCCCAGGTATAAAGTACGATTTCAAGGTTACCCCTCAATTTGCAGATAAAACATTTGTTCTACCAGGAAAGGCCTACCTCTTTCAGGTTACCCAAAGATTGTTTCATCAATGCAGCGAACAAAACACTTCTTCGGCGGTGTCTACCGAGATAGACAAAGGTGAGAGACTCCGTCTGTCAACTCACATAACTTTGACAAAAGAATCTTATTCTAGAATAACCCCTCTTCCAAGACGGATGGGGTACAGACTAGTCATATTCTCCCGCGGAAACCTACCCTATACCCAAAGTTTTCCTGCCGAAGCAGACTAGGACGCATGCCCCCTGGGTTCCAGTCATATCCTTCCGAATTACTCGCGCTCATCGGGAGGACGGACCGTGGGTTGAGACATTTCTTACGTGAAGAGACCATTTAGGGATGGTATATGACTATTTGCGATGCGTGATCCGGGAAATGAAAGCTGGTCCACGAGCTTGACCACTCTTCCTTCGTGCGGAAAACACATTACTCTAAAGAGTGAGGAGACGATGGCTCCCATGCAATATATATAGTCTCGTCCAAGGAGTAGGTTATAATCCAAGGGTCCTTGAATGACCATCACGTTCATTTGAACGGTCTTCCCTTTCAATGTGATAGGCACATTGGGGAGGATCCCTAAAGGTCGACTGGTTCCTTTATCAAAGCTTGTCAGATTTCTCATTTCAGGAAAAAGCGCTGGCGAACCAAGTGCTTTCCAAGCAATAGAGGAAAGGATACTCACAGATGCCCCCTCATCAATGATGGTGCCAGCCATGACCATTCTGTATATTTGGACGATAATTCTGAATGGTATGCTTGCTGGCAAATGGGGTCTGCCTAGTTGTTTCCAGTCGACGGAGACAACTAGGTTGCTTGGTGGTGGGACCGAGTAAACGGCCGGGTATCACTCTGACAAACTTCCTTCCTACGATAAAGGAATGGGGGGAGTGCCCCCGTGCTCGTCGAAGTCTGTGGTGATGAAGAGAATTTGGATGGTGTCATCTTTATCCTCTTCAGTGACTGTATCATTCGAAGATAAATCCTCTGAAGGCAAGACTGGGTCAACTGCCGCCTCGACCTTTTGACTTTCATCAGGTATGGATACAGCTGGTTCATCTTCAATGACCGACGCTTCAGCTGACCACTTGAGTGGGCCAGCTGGATTTTCAACTAACGAGGGACTCAGAAAGAGTTTTTTATATCCAGGAGGAAGTCGTAACGGTGAAACCGGACGATAATCCAAAACTCTTTTCGCTTTGTCTAAGAAGGGACAATGGTGGATGGCGTGGTCGCCTTCGCACAGTCTACAGGGAGATCTAGCTCTCCCTTTTTGTCCAAGGACTTCACTCTCGCTAGTTGACGGTATGCATTCAACATGGCTATCAGAGGTTGATGCCACCGGATTGTGCAAATGGGGAGACCAGTCCCTTAGTATCCGAGGGATGCAGGGACAATCTCTGTGGAAGTGGTCTCCCTTGCATATGACACATGGCGATTTAGGCCTAGTCAGTGCTGTGTGTGGATTTTTGTCAGACGACACTTGTTTGCCCCCAGTCGCTTTTGGCTCCTTCTTCTTCTTCTCTTTCTTCTTCTTTTCCTTCTTCTCCTTAGGAACTTGGTTTTTTGTTTTACCAGTTCCGTCAAGCGAAGAGGAAGGAGGAGAGGAAGAATTAGAGGAAGTAGAAGGCTGGTGGGCAACTCTGGACTGGTCTAACTATTGATTCGACTGTTCAGGAATAGTGGTGTTCTGAACGACATTGGTTGAGAAGAGCCAGACCGACAGGCCAATTGTCAGTCCTGGAAGCGACAATGTGGCCATATGGGGCACACCAACATCTCCCCAAGAGGAGAAGGGACTAGGATTTCCACCAAGGGGAATTCCTTGGTTGGTGGGTTCCATTTTCTCAACCTAAAGATCAACGCAGGAAAAAGGGGTGATTGTTCCGCTTAAAATAAATTTTAACGACGCTTTAGACACAACTTGCTTTTTCAATTTTAAAGAGTTGAGAAAAATCTAAAGATGACTCTAGTCTCCTTCGATGTTTTAACGAGCCCGAAGTGACAAATGCTCAGATGGACTTTTTCCGTTATAGAGTCTCAAAAAGGCCAAAAGGAACTGCTCTGGAGTTCCAGGTAGAGGGTGTGCCAAAATTTTCGCAAAACCGCAGAATACTTTTTAAGGTACGGGCGGTCAATCTTCCCGAATGCTGTGTTCAGTGCATTGCGATCAGTAGGGCGGCCGACACGGCTTCCTAAGGATAAAGGTTTTATGCCTATAGGGTCTCCCAATATATACTTGACGGTACGTGGGAGCACAATCCGTACTGGCGCTATCGTCCCTCAGGAGGAATCACCCAACCATCAGCGAGATCGACAGTCACCAGGTTTTACGACGCCGGAACACGTCTCTAGCCTAGACCTCTATGTTGTGCGTTAAGTTACAAAGCGTTGTTAAGTTCATTCAATTTATTTTAGGTTGATCTTTCTTAGAAGTTTGCCTTTTTGGATCTCCACGAGATGTATGATACAATTCCTAAATGCAGTCTAAAGATGATAAACAAGCTTTTATATCTTTTCAACAATGAAAATCCTAGCTACAAGGGGAAAAGGAAGATACAAACTTTTCTCAAAGAGCATAGAGCACACTGTAATGCACTTTTCCCTAAATCAAAGCATGCAAACTATCAAAATGAAAATGCACAAATGCATGTATTTGTTTTCGCTTTCTTAATATTGATGCCTAAAAAGAAAGCTGTTGTACAAATTTGAATTCGATTTCAAGTGAAAATATAAACAAGTTCCTGTTTCAAAATCAAAAAGACGATTACGACACCTTATGATTTACTTGTTTCGACACTAGAAATGCATAAATCCAAACCAAACGACAAAAGTAAAAGCTCAATCAACTGTGAACAGCAAACAAACTTACTCCTAAGATCAAAACGACACTTACGACAGGTCTAGATCTAAGGGCGACAGTATGACTAGTTTACTTTTGTAATGGGAAACCGCAAATGATGTAACAAATACACAAAGAACAAATACAGTTTCTTTATACAACTGAGGTATAATTGAGGCAAAGAAAAGGGGTTTCAGATAGGTACACTGACTGATAACAGGCTGCAAAAAAAAGAGATAAAACTGAGCAAAAGGAAGTAGGGAACCACAGCTGCACAAGGCAAAGACTGATCAGTGCACTCACAACATAGAGGTTTTGACATTCAGCGTAGGTAGCCTTCACGGGACCTGCGTTGAAATGCAGAACCTCTTCACAGAGTCTGCGCTGAAGCAGAAACGAGAGCTGTTTCTGGGTTCTGGGTTACGGTTTGCAGTTAAATCAACAGTTTTTGGCCGAATAAAAGCTATCAATTAGGTACAATTAGGAGGATGATTTAAAGGAGGACTAAGATCTATCACAAAGGGCTGTTAGAGCACTTGTGGATCAGTTTGTTCAGATCATACAAATAGGCCCAGTGAGTGGACTAGAGTGGCAGATCTCTACTTTGCATTTGAAAATGGAAAATGCATTTCGATTCGGCACTCCTGAGTTTATGAGAAAAACAACACCAGAAACACAAATAAACTAACAAGATACTCTCCCTAGTGGAGTCGCCAATCTGTTGTTGGGAAAAGTATCCAATTCGGAATGCCCCTATCCCACTCCAAGAGGTGATAGTGCCTTAGCAACAAACAGGTAAACTTATTTGAGTATTCTTCTTTATGAAATGTAAGTGAGGAAGAAGGATCTAACTAACCGGTATCTTCCGCTAGTTTATCAATCCAAATCACTCCTCTCTTCAGTAGCTCCCAGCTTCTTGTTCCTTCACTGGCCCAGCTTCACCGAATTCCTGCAAGATCACAAGAGAGAGAAACTACACAAAGATACAGATATACATTCATAAAAAGCTCAAGATCAGATTAAGCTAAACATGTAAGCATAACAAAACATCATTGGTATACAACATGTAGGAGAAACTCAAATAGTTTATTGATATGATAATAAAGTCCAAGAGGAGATACAACCAAGTGAGTTCCGATCCAACATCTACCTCCCAGAAAAGGAATCCCTTCCTCTCCTCCAACAAAGCATAAATCACCCAATGTGCTAATCTCAATCTCAAACCAACAACAATTCTCTGCAAAGTACAAAATTCCAGCCTCCTGAACCTCTGGGTGAGAGATCCCTATATAGATGTAAGCAGAGAGGATGAGACAGCTTATGTTTTGACTTGTGGCTTCTCTCTGTCAGTTCTTGCTTCCACTTGGAGGTTGAGGACCTCTTACTCATCACTAGTCGAATTCATTGAGGCAAGTGTCAATGAGGAAGATTCTGGAAGCTTCCATGGTCTTTCCACCTCGTTGAATGAACTTGCCATTTGTCATTTCCCGCTCAGCGCACCCTGGTAGTGCCTCTACCTGCGTTGCAGTGCACCTAGCCAGTGTAATCTCTGCATTTCAGCGCAAACAACTAGTGGAGCCTCTGAATCGATCCTGAATTGACTGTTTCTGAGTGGTTTTTGGTGGAGAACTTCTGGGAGAAGTTGTCATTGGTTGACCTTGTTCCTTTAGGAGTTGTAACAAAATCATTAGGGACTTTGGATCCCTTGAATTATGGACATTTCATGCTTATAGCTGTAAGGCACAAAAATGTCTATAACAACAGGGACCAGCCGCTCTCCGGCCTTTCGAGAGGAAACAACCAGTTGCACCCTTGCCAGCCCAACAGGACGAATCAACAGAAGTTTTGGCCGAGTTGGAGGGCCATCTTGAGTGCTTGACAGGGTATATTCCTGAGACCACTATAGACGACATTCCTCGTTGACTTCAGCGCTATGTGATTAGAGTCCCAGGACCTTTTAGGAGGTTACTTTGCAAGGTGGCCCGGGCAGTGGTTTCTTATAGAGATCATCACCAGTGATAGGATGATCGCCTATTGTGGGCACATATGACATTTTTGTTTTTTGTGCTTATCATTTTTGCCGATCATAAGGTGTTTTTCAACCTATGATCGAGGACGATGTATTTTTTGACACACTCCTATATATATATCACTATTACCGGTTTACCTTGTTAAACATGTGTGATGAAATGTTTTTAAATTTACATGTATGATTATTGCAAATGTCTACTTAACATTCGAGAAGCAATTGCATCTGCCAATGTATTTAAAGATCTTGGAATATGCTGATATTCAATATAATCAAACTCACGTTCCAAGAGACACACTCTCAAATTCAATCTCAGTAACACTGGATTTCTAATGGCATACACTCTATTAAGCTGTGATACAACGAGTTCAGAATCTAACCTCACTATCAAACTCCGAATCCCAAATGAAATAGATTCAAATAATAACTCAATCACTGCACTATATTCGGCAATGTTGTTTGTTGTTTGACCGAGGCTTACCCCATGCATAGAAACTAACTCGTCAGAGGGCGAATAGATAACCCAAGCTGCGGAAGAGATGTTCCGTGTATTACGACAGGCACCATCAGCAAATCCAGTGTATGTTTGGAGAGGCATCGACATCTGCAATATCAAGAGTAAAACCAAGATAAGCAGGAATAATGACGAAAAAACACTCTCTAAGCTAAGCACACTTTTTAAACTAAAACACACTTGCTAGAAAGAAAAACTAACCTAACTAAAGATCTCCATACCCATTCTTTTAAGCATAATACCTCTTCAAGTAAAGACCATTTCTGGGTTTACCTAAAGAGTCCCCGTCAAAGTCCACCAATTCATAGGCCCCTTTTGCTAGCTTTCGCTTGACAATATAGGGCCCATGCCACATAGGAACGAATTTTCCAGCGCCTAATTTATCATTAGCTTGATCATAAAATAACACTAGGTATCCTTCCGATAAATTTTGAGGGGTCACATTTCGATCATACTGAGCTTTCATACGTTTTGCATGAGTCTCGATCGCCAATGCAGCATCACGTCGATTCTCATCTAATTGAGCTAAGTATAATAAACGCTTTTCCTCTTCGGAAGTAGCTGGAAGTAACTCGATGGCCATTTGCAGTGACGTGATTTCGCATTCAATGGGTAACACAGCTTCCAAACCATAAACTAGTTGGAAAGGAGTGAACCCTGTTGATGTTTTCACTGAGGTTCGGTATGCCCAAAGCACTGAAAATAACATGTTGTGCCAATTCGACCGATGAATGCCAATGATTCGTCGGATCATGATAACTAAAACTTTGTTGATGGACTTAACCAGACCGTTAGCTTGTGGATAATAAGGAGTTGAGCTATCGTGACGTAAACCAAGCTGGCCTGTAAGTTATGTCATCATAACGTTTCGAAAATGGTGCCCATGATCAGTGATTATTGCTTGTGGGACACCAAACCTAGCAATTATGTGATTGAACATGAAAATTGCAGCTGTTTTGCCATCTGCCTCAAATGTAGGCATCGCCTCGGCCCACTTAGTAAAATAATCTATCGCAAGGATGATATACGCATGCCCCCCGGCCGAGTGAGGGTTACATGTAATAAAATCGATACCCCATTTGGAAAAAGGACCAACAACAATTATAGGGTGGAGAGGAGCGGGTGGAGCGCGCATCTTACGATAAAAAATCTGGCAGTTGTGGCATTTTTGGACCGCCGTAATACAATCTTTAAACAAGGACGACCAGAAGTAGCCAGCGCGCAATATCTTTTGGGCTGTGGCATACCCAGACATATGACCACCACACGCTCCAGAGTGACAGTCATTCAAAACCCTTTCAACTTCCTCATGAGTTAAGCAACGTCGAAAAACCAAGTCCGCCCCACGGCGATAAAGAGTATCTCCAATAATTTTGTATTGTTGGGATTGGAATCGAATTTTCCGACGTTCCGACCTTGAAATTTCTGGCCGAAAGGATTGGGTCTGGAGATAGACGATGATATCCCCATACCACGGATCTAAAGTGCTAATCAGAAACAAGGATTCGTCCGCAATGGGCTCCTCCGCCACAGTTTCCGTGTCAGCACGCGGGAAGTCACACATTAACTATGCAAAAACTAAAGATTTCTTAGACTTAGATTTCTCAAGTTCCAAGTCGAACTCTTGTAGGATAACAATCCATTTAGAGTACTTTCCCCCTAGCAATTGCTTGGTCAAAATGTAGATCATAGGGTTGCAATCGAAAATGACTGTAGTTTTGCGTAGTAAAATGTAGTGACGAAAACGTTGGACAACTTGAATAGCTGCCAATGCCAATTTCTCCACATGTGAGTATTTTAGCTCAGTTGGATTTAACGTGCGACTAAGGTAATATATCACATGTTCCGTTCCGAATTCATCTTCCTGAACTAAGACCATTCCAATGGTGGAATGGGAGGTGGCGAGATACAAAAAGTAATCCTGGTTGTAGTTGGGAGGATGCAACAACTGTGCATGGGTCAACGCGTGTTTGAGTGCATCAAAAGATTTCTGAGCTATCTCATCCCAAGAAAATTGAGTATTTTGTTTTAACAACTGTGTAAAACCCTTTGTAACCTCGGCATAGTTAGGAATGAATCGTCGTAAAAAGTTTGCTTTCCCCTGCAAACTTTGGAGTTGGCGAAGACTTGAAGGAGGAGGAAAATTGTAATAGCTTCGACCTTCGAGGGATCAACGCGAATGCCGGCTTTCGAAACTACAAATCCCAGCAATCGACCCGTTTCTATACAGAAGACACATTTGTGTGGGTTCAACTGAATACGATAATGCCTACACCTCATAAAAATTGCACGTAAGTGGACGAGGTGGTCAGCTCGATGTAATGAATGAGCAGGCAAATCATCGAGATACGGTTGCACAATGTGTTTGATGTCATGAAATGCATAAGACATCACCCTTTGAAAAGTTGCTTCGGCATTCTTAAGCGCAAAAGGTAATTTGCAATAAGCAAATGTCCCCCATGGACAAATGAAAGCCATTTTCAGTTGATCGGCAGGTAGAATGTTGATTTGATTGTATCCGGAAAAACCGTCCATGAAGGAAAATATTTCGCTGCCAGCACAATCATCAATGATTTGATCGATATAGGGAGTAGGGTAATTGTCCTTTGGATAGGCTCGATTAATGTCCCTATAGTCTATGCATATTCTTATTGTTCCTTGTTTTTTGTTGACGGGAACAATATTCGATACCCAATCCATTAACGGGATCGGATAAATGAACCCTGCTTTCAACAGTTTTTCAACTTCTTCTTTAATTGCAGCAGCTTTTCGTGGGTGAATCTGACGCAAACGTTGCCGGACGGGTTTAGCGTCCGGGTAAGTCTTGATTTCATGAACAACAATCGCGGGATCAATTCCTGGCATTTCCTCATAGGATCAGGAAAACACGTCGCGGAATTCTTGAAATAGGGCCTTATATATTTGAATTTCGTCATCTGTACACGAGGCACCTATATGAATGTTCTCAATAATTCCAGGCTTAACAGAAATGTCAATAGGAACAGTTTGGGAGATGTTTCCCAGATTCAACTCTGAATCAGGATGTTTCATTGGATTCTGAGGTTCCTTGAGATATTCAGTCGTAAAAATTGATGACAAATCATTTTCAAAATGATCATCCTCAGGTAAAAACGAAGATCTGTGATGAAGATCTTCCCATGGTAAATCATCTACACATAGGATTTCGCGAATTTGCTCGTCAGAAAGAACAAATTTAGGAAACATGGTTAAATCCGAGGTTGATGTGAAAAGTGATTCCTCACGGACCACATTCATTAAGTCATTTTCGGTTGAACACAGGTCGGCAAAAGACTGCACGACTTCATAGGCAATTTCATATGGACTCAAAGGCATAGAATTACCAAATGAGTCTATTTCAGATTCAGAAGGAACGATCCAAGGATCGTCATAAAAAATAGTGTCTGATGTAATCATATGAATGGTTGCAAATGAAGATGATGCGTTGATTGGAGGAAAAGGAAAAGTTCCCAGTAAATCGGCATCTTTAACTAATCCTACTCCAACATCCTTATATGGGATAGTCGTTTTACCGACATGCTGAATACTCTCCGAAGAGGCTAGGTTGGATGAGAGGTAAGCCAGCTGGTCTATCGTAACGATCTTTCCGTTATGTGGAAACTTTATGACTCTAAAGACCGATGAAACGACCGCTGTCATAGCGTAAGACCAACTTCGACCCAAGAGAAGGTTGTAGTCTAGAGGGGCATCAACCACCTCCACATCTAGACTGACGGTTTTTCCTTCAACCCCTATAGGCAAATCCTGCAGAATGCCAAAAGGATGAAACCCACGGCCATCAAAGGCCTTAAGAATTGTCGGGGATTGATTTAGTGAAGGAGAACCAAGTGATCTCCAACACTGTATCGACATAATACACGTTGAGGCTCCCTCATCAATTACAGTCCGATGAATAGGCCTATTTTTGACTATCACTGGGATCTAGAAAGCCATTTGATGAGGGAGACGCGGCGTACTATTTTCTAGATCGAAAATTATTAGGTTCGGGTCTTGAACATCAACAGCTCCTATAGCCGACAAAAGTAATTTTCGCTGTGCTAGGCATGATTGCAGCACTTCCAAAGCCGACATTGCTGAGGGTGAAACAGCTGAATCCTCAACAATGTTATAATTCTGGGCCGCTCTCGCATGTGGATTGAAAGCAGACTTTAAAAGTATACCCTTGGCAGGCGGTTTGATTACTAAGTCCGGGTTAGGTTTTTCGATCTGTAGTGGATCAGAACCGGGAGCTGAGGTGGATGGATTAGAATGAGAAGATTCTGCTTCTTTTCCATCAACAAGACTCTTACTACCATAATCTTGCGGTCGAGTCGCAATCCTTACATGGGACATCATCAATATGGGTTCTTCATTGGCACTCGAGGATGAACCTATCATCTTACTATCTTGAATTGGAAATGAATCCTTCAAGACAGTAGGAGTTTGGGAACCTTTGATGATCTTCGCAACCTCTGCATGATGAGGGCAGTCTCTTGTAAAATGATCTTCGTCACAGATGAGACACGGATAACGAGGTTTGCGTTTTTCATCTTTGGATTCCGCTTTTTCAGGTTTCTCCTTTGAATCTTTGTCCGTTTTATCCTTCTTCTTTCCTTTCTTCTTTCCACCGTTGTTTGATTTAGCTGTAGATGACTCTACAACGTGAATATCGGCGGAAATTTCTGCAGAAGGTTCTCCTGTTGGGGAATCAGGCAAGGTTATGATAGGAGAAGAATTCTTGGAAGACTTCTTCTTACTTTTAGTGTTAACCGTACCAATCATACCGTCAGCGGCATGAGATCCCGAAGGAGCTGCGGTGATTTGATTTGACATGGGAAGATCGGGGATCTTTTCGTGTAACGTACCTGACTGAGTATAGACCAAGTCAAGGTACTGTGCTTGAGCAATCACTTGCTCCTCAGTAACAACTCCAGCTTTAGCAACATCCTCAGTGATCTTTGGCAACAAAGATTTTACAAACCATTCAGCCAAAATCTCATCCGGAATAAATACCTTCATTAAACGCCGTCGACGTCTCCATTCATGAATATGATCTGAAATGTACGTGGATGTCGATTGTTTTAATGAAGTTAATAATTCCGTGCCATTGTCATATCGGACTGGCAACTGGAAATGAGTTAAAAACGAGGTAGCTAACTGACTAAAATTATTAAAAGTGCCTCGCGGTAACTCAATGTACCACTTGGCCGCGAGACCAATTAGAGTGCGCTGGAAAATTCTAAGACGGATTGAATCATCTATGATGGAGTTAGACGCACACCAGAGGTGGTAAGTCATCACATGGTTCGACGGATCCTCTCCAGATTTACCCTCGAACTTGGGAATGTCACTGGGCAACTTATTTGGCATTGGCGGCCAAAACGGAAGATAATTAATTGGATCGTTCGTTAGGCACGACAAATCAGGCAAGTCCAAAGTTGCGATAAATGGTAACTGCTGATTAGGATCCCTAAAACTCTGGGTCATGAGACCAGCCCTAGGAGGAGGATATCCAGGATAACTTGGGATAGGAATTGCGTTTGGGATATTGTACTCTCCCAGAAAACCAGGATTAACCGGACCGTACTGGGGTTGTTGAGGTTGTTGATAAGTGTACCCAGGGTACGGTTGATACTGATAGACTAGCTGCTGAACAGCAGGACCGAATTGGTACTGTCCCTGGTACGGTTGATAAGTGAACTGTGGTTGACTTGTGACAACCATACTTAAACCAGGTTGTCCTACAGGTATCTGAACCATAGTTTGAATCGCAGATCCAGACGGTGGTAAAGATGTCTGAGGAGTAGATACAGGAACAGTAGAAACCGGAGCTGTCGATACTCCAGAAGTAGGTGGGGTAGATTGAACAGATGTTGCGGTAGTTGCAGCAGTCATTTGAGATGGAGTACGAGGCGCAGTAGGCCTAGACTGAGAAACTACCGAAGGTACAGAAGTTTGAATGTTAGACTGGACTGGTTGCTGGGGTGAACCAGAAACTAAGGGTTGTCCAGTTTGAGATGACCACTATACACTTGGCTGCAACACGTGTTGAGTTTGTGATGGATCCCACACTAAGTTCATTCTGGGGTACAGACCCATTACAGGTTGAGGATATGGGGGACCATAACCAGGTTGAGGGTAGGATTGATAATTGAAAGGTACATTTCCCGTTCCTTGAACATAAGATTGACCTTGGGGTGGTTAGAAACCTTGGTTCGAGTACTGACCTTGGGGTAGATACCCCTGAGGCATGTACTAATACTAAGGTTGACCTTAAGGTATAAATTGATACTGGGGTTGACCTTGGGGTACATATTGAGTCTGGGGTTAACCTTGAGGAATGTATTGTATCGTAGGCACGTATTGTCCTTGAGGTTGCCCCCCAGATGCAAATTGTGTACCTTGAGGTTGCCCCCCAAGCGTTAATTAAGGTTGCCCCCCAGGCGGTAACTGGCCACCTTGAGGTTGAGAATTGGGAATAGAACCTGACATCATAAGAATGTCTTCTACGCTCAACGGCTTTGCACCGTTGCTTCCAGTGAATAACCCTTGTTCAATGGGTTGAGGAGATGCTCCTGAAAAAGTACCAGAAAGTGACTGATACCCAGAGGGAACAGAAGGACCGCCGTACAAAAAAGATTCAGGCGATTGAGTAAACATGGATGACTGACCAGACATATTTACAGGAGTATAAAAACCTCTAGGATGATAAGGAGCACGAGGTGGAGAAAAACTTAACCCTGGGTTTTCCAAATAATTAGTTAAAGAAAGATACCAAGTAGTACTCCTTGGTGGACTGTAAAAAATGGATTCACGCTCCCTTAGATCAATAACAGGTTGATTTTCAGGGATAGGGATGCCTACTTCTTCTTCCGGAGCAAGTTCTTCAATAGCTATCAAACCAGAAGGAAGATTTTCGGTGATTACTCTTTCTACCCTAGGTGAATTAGGACCACTAAAAGTTGGAGAGACAAACCCCGATGTTGGAGTAACAGGTTCAGATATCTCAGGTTCTTCACCTATATCACTCGCAGATGAAAAGCTACCAGCAAGTTCGGAAACTGAAATAGACTCAGGATTATAGCCTGTTACTAGAGTCTGGTAATCAGGATGTACAACCAATGAAGACTCTCCTTCTTCAGGTGACCCAACTTTACTGCCACTAGGAGTTACGAGGACTTTCAAGCCTTCAAGCTGGCTCGGGACTTCTTCAGGAGGTTGGCCCTGAAGTCTACGGGACTTCCTCAATAAATCAACCACGGTTACTAACTCAGGAGACTAGCCCCGAAGCCTACAGGACTGTCTTGGTAATTCAGCCACAGTTAAAAACTTTTAACTACTTCACATGTAAACAAAGTAAAATCTCAATAAAAACCACCTAAAGTCTCTAAAGAACCAAACAAATTTGAAGCACACGCCTAAAGAATCTAGAGATCAAACACACACAAACAGTAACTTTACGGACCGAAAACACTAGTTGGTGATGAAGTCCAACGTCGCAGAGTTCAGTACAGAAATGGCGGTTGGAACAATTACCCCAACAACCTGCTTAATGAATAGACTGGACCAAGTTCCTCCACTTAACCGTCTCGAGTGAAGCGAACCCCCCAGAAAATCCAAGTGAGTCTAGCCGACGTCTGCTCTAGGTACAGTGGGATCTTCCCACCACTGTCACCTCAGGAAGAATCCTAAAGAATATGGTCACTAAGGCTACCAACTGAGACAAATACACCTGGGGGAATAGTCTACGATCCGATACGCATGCAAGGGCAGAGTAGCAAGCTCAATCCCCTTGAAGGCTCCTTGACATAATCCAAGGTTTACCAATAAGTGACCCCAGGTTCCTCGACAATGGTTAATCTGAGGTTTACTGTTTTTAATATGTGAATATCTAGCGTCATTCCCAATGAGGAAGGATTGATTCCCACACTGGTTCGGACAAGATCTCATGCTTCTCCTTTAAGAGGAGCTTTCCCAGAGCATAAATGCAACAATTGGATTTCTTCCAACCACAAGATTTAGTACTTGTTTGTTTTACTTGTCTTGGAGAGTTAATTACTCTCCTACTCCAAGACACTAGCCTAAGCTAAATTGGTGTATCAGAGCCCTAGAAATAAAAATGTTACTAGGTGAATTTTACTTTAAGCGTTAATTTTAGTGGTTGTTGCTTAAGTCAAGAGGTGGCGGAGACGAAACTCGTGGTGTAAAGACTCGACTCGAAATCACTAAAAAGATGCACCTAAGATGATTTAAACTATCTTTTCTCTTCGATGAACTTCTAAACTAAGAAAGAGTTTGAGAATGCAAATACTTTATAAACACAAATCTTTCTCAATTAAACAAATTAAAAGAAGAGATTTTCCCTTTCCAAAGCACTCAAAAACGAGACAACTAGCGATTTCACACAAATTTCCCTTTTCTTTTCAAAGCACTCAATCACTACAAAAACAAACTTTTCCAAAAGATATATATTTTTTTTATATTTTATAAATAAAACACTCAAAACTAATGAAAATGACTAACTTTGAGAGCTACAAACTATAAAAAGCTACTTGAAGTCAAAGCCTACTAAAAGTATTTTTGAGGATGTTTTACTTAGCTAAATGTGAGCTAAGGACTAATTTTTGCAGAATCACAATTAGTCAAAAGACAACCAATCTTTCGTTTTCTTTTTGTAAAAATGAAAATTCCAAACTTTCAACTACAAGCTTTTCGAAATTTTGAAATGAGAAAACTCAAAGCGAATTCCTCAACAAGGGGAGATTTCATAAATGGTCAGACTCACAAGAAGACCAGTAGACACCAAGGTAGTCTGAGGTCTCTAGGGCTTCTAAGCTCAGAGCCACTACAGAACCAAAAACGAAAAACAAACCCAACAAGCAAAATTCCTAGGAATTCCACCTAAAACCCTAATGCTAATGAAATCAAACCAAGGAAAGTTTTTGACAGGGAACAAGCAGGTCTGGGCAATGGCTAAAACCTATAAACAAATTCTAAACTGATAAAAAGAGGAAAATTTAAAATTTTTCAAGTTTTTGACAGGGTATGCAGGCAACCTGTTTACACAGGTGCGTCTACGCTCTGTGCACAAAGGAAAAGTGTGTATAGGTACGCACTGTGCCTAACTCAGAGGGTGCGTACCTCTCCCAAAACTATGAAAAATGAAAACTAACTCAAAATTAACTAAATTCACCCAATCCCACAATCATCAAGTCAAAAACAGAAACAGGAAAAACAATTTCTCAGGTCAAAGTATAGACAAAGAAAACAATCAAGTCCCCAGCGGAGTCGCCATTTTGTCGTGCGGAATGAGTCGATCTTGCGGACAAGATGGACCTTCCTAGAATCTAAAGAAGACCTAACGACAAGCGGACCAACCAGACACTATCTTTCTCTAAATATGCTTCAATTAACAATAGCAAACAAAGGTTTTTAGGGCCTACCTTTGGTCCAACGCAAGCTTGTGGATGCCCTCGCTCCTTTGATCCAAATGAGCTCCTTCTCGCAAATCTGCAAACACAAACAAGGCAAACACATTAAATAGCACCTGAAAAACCAATTGCATAAAACATATTTAACATGAAAGTCAAGGAGTCCATGAAACAAATAACATAAGATACTTGTTGAGAAAAATGCGTTTGATTGTATTAATTCAAAAGAAGAAGAACCTTACAACCTTCGCCTTGACGCTGTACAAGCTCCTCCCAGGGTCCAACAAGATGTCTCCTCTACTTTGACAAGTTTCACTCACTCTCCAATGGAACCAAGAGGTATGTGATCTCTCCTCTCAAGTCAACCAAAGAGTCTCAATTTCACCAGCATTTACCCTCAAAATGTTCAGCTTCTAACCTCCCCAGTCCTCACCCCAATACCTGTATTTATAGTGCAATGGAGGGAAGTTACTAGGTCCTCCTTCAAAGGGGTAAAGCCCTCCTTCAAAGGGATAGCTCCTTTAGTCAAGGGATTAGCTCCTTCTCTTTTGGGATGCATGAACCACCTCAGAGCGAACAATCCATGTCAAAATTCCTTCTAGAAAACTCTAGAATTAACCCAAAGTGAGTTTTTTTAAAATAAAAATTGCACCTTTTGACTTTCACAGGGGTCCGCACCTACACCGTTAGGAACAGAGCGGGTAGGTACGCAACTTTTGTACACAGAAGGTGCGGGACCGCAGGTGACCATGAGAGAAAGTGCGGAACCAGAGTTACATTGAATTTTAATGTCTTTCTCCCACTTTCAAAGCTTGATTTGAAGAGCTGAGGTCCTAGACTTGCTTAGGAGGACAGTACAAGTGATGATAGACCCATGCTGACTGCAAATAATCATGGTGACAATATTTTTGTGTAACAAGACTGTCAACAAGAATTGCAGAATTCTAGAGCCAACCTAGGTGTTCAGCTGGGTTTGCATAATTTCTGGAGGGAAGACTGGTTCCCCTCTAGAATTGCACAATTCTTAGAGGGAGTTTCTCAACCAGCGATTGACACTAAGTCCGGAAATCAGCTTGTGAAGGAGGTGGAACAAACTTGCATGCACGGGCTGAAAAGACTCTAGGAAACAGTTGAAGCTGATGTGCTTCATGGAAAATTTTAGGGGATAATGTTTGCCTAGTGGGCTAATTTTTGATGATTTTTCCACAAAAAATATTCCCCAATTTCCAATTTTATAAAAGACGATTCGCACAAATTTTAGAATATAAAATTGTTTTACCTTAAAAATCACCAACATTATATAGAGGCTATATATAAAATCATTATAAATTTGAATAATTATACAAATATATCAATAAACATTTTATAGTTTGAAATTAGGTATTAGTGAGATTCGTCAATGTTTTTAAAGTTCAAGAAAATTTTCCATCCTTAAAATTTTCCTTGATGTGCTTGATAGTGCAAGACATGCTACTGAGGATGGTCGGTAGGGAGTCTCCAAAACAAAGCTAAGGAAAATTTTTGCAGGATGGTTGTAGCTGCTACAAAACATTCTTCACCTTAATCTCTAAGGCACAGTTCTCTTCATCATTAGTTTTTTATGAAGATCCATCCCTGGTGTTCCTCCTGATCTCCTCTTGCATCAAATCCGACCATAGTCGTTCCCAATCCGGTGGCTTCTCCCGACCATTGACAAAGCCCTGATAACTATGCCAACCCTTTGGGAGTCCTAGAATAGCAAGACTCACCATATCATCCTCATCAACCGTGATTCCAACACTTCTAAGTTCATCACGACATTGAGGGAACTTGGTCAAGTATCTTTGAATATTCTCGCCTTTCTCCATTTCGATTTTTCGAAGTTTGTGCTTTAGTGCCAATTTCCTTTGGTCACTGTTGTTCTGATACAAGTCCGTTAATGTTTTCCACATAGTGTATGAAGTTTCCTTTCCATGGATACTTGAGACAATGTGGTCTGAAACACCCTCAAGGATTATCCTGTGTCATCGAGAACACAATCCCATATTAGGATTATAAATTGAGATCGAGAACAAAGAGATAAATTTCACACAACATAAATCACTGTTCAATATTTTTATTGATCATCACATGTACCAATATATAAGACACAAATTACTGACTTCCACACAACCAAATCACCATTACAACTCACACATTGGAAACAACGAATTCTAGAATAACTCCTCGTAACTCCTAATGACAACTACACATGACATGGAAGCATTACTTCCAATACCCTCTCTTAATTCTTACATGGAAAACATTAAAAACACATATTACAACAATGAATAAATCTTTGTCTGATTGGTCTTCATCAGCACCCACATCCACTCTGGAATCTCACAAACTCCACTATTTCACCACCCCATCTTCAAGATGTCACTTGAAATCCATTTAAAACATAATTACCTCTGACCATACTTGATGAAATTTACAAGATCAAAAATATTGACACGTCAACTTGTCGAGGCTTCTGCGATAAGAGCTATCAGGTAACGAAACATCATATGGACCAACCACCATCTGTTGGATATTTCCCTTTCGGCTATCTGTCAGTTGATAGGATGGAGGTCTAGATACTGAATGTGCTCAACAGTTGATCAAAAAACTTGATCTTACATAAGAATTGATGTTTTGGATAGTGGGGCTTCTAGTTTAAGAACCCCCAACCCTTTTTATAACCAAAATTACTAACACACAAGAATTGACATTTCAGACACTGAGGCTTCTAGATTAAGAACCATAAATCCTTTTAAAAATAGAAACCAAAATTAAAAACTAAAACATTGACCTGCTATAACTCATAGAAGACATTGACCACTGCCATAAACTTGGACACAATATCAAAAATTCGAAAAAGATAGGATAATAATCCAAAAGTGAACCAAGTGGGAAATGACGGTTGTACCAATAATTTACATATATGTTCCTCTTTATGCGCCTTTATTGGGCCACTAGTTTGTCATTATTATTATCACTCTTTAACACCCATTTCATCCATTTTTACCATTATTTATCACGCCATTTATCATACTTTATCATATAATTCGGTTTATAATTATTTATGCTCTTATGGATAAATATTATTTCTTCTCCTTTATTTTTAATAAATTGATTATTATGCATGTTTTTATGAATGATGGTTTATTAATAAATTTTTTGTAACTTCACTCACCATTTTAGCCTCCAAAATATTTTCCAGATTGCAGATTTGATCTCCAGCTCATCATTAAATGTGCCAACTTAGAAATTCGCTGGAATAAGAAGTGACAATTTTGCATTGGACGTTTCGGGCAAATGAAGAAGAATCTGTAAAATCCGAAACATGGGTTTTGTTCAAAACGGACCATATTAGCTTAATAGTAGGCCTTTTTCCCAATTCCGATATGTATTTAGAGAAATGGAAGGTTCTCTGAAGACGTTTTCCTGAAATTCACTGTTGCGGCCGGTTTCCAAATTATCTCAGTTGCAATACCAAATTCGACCTGTTATTGTTGAATGTTGGTGGAAAGATATTTTAGACATGATCTTGCTGATCAATTTATTGTGAACAATCCAATTTTGTAATGGGAATCATATTGTAATCATCTCGGTTGTAACTTCTCTTTTCTCTCTATGTATTTAAATAAGAACAAAGATCAAAGAGGGAGATTATTGGAGGGATTATTAGAGATAGGATGGGATAGGATAGGAGGAAAGGGGATGGATCTCTATTATTTCAAATTATAATTCTAATTTACAGACTTGTGTTGTCAAGAGAACGCGATCATATTGTAATGTTACTCAAGTTCAATGATTAATATATAATTTGAGGTTGTTGTTCATTCGCCTTATCTGAAGTAAACTAGCAGTGTTCGCTGGCAGTTAAGGGCTTGGCTTCTGGTGGATTTAACTTCTTCCTTTGTTCCATAGATTTTAGATTCTCGCAGGTGTGATGGTTTGATAGTTTTCTTGCTTTATGTGATTTGATTTCCTTCGCTGTTTATTGTTTTCTGGTATTGACAGAATATCTCTTTTTTATACGATTCACAACGCTGTTGATTTCGTTTACCTTCATTGCAAATTGAATTACTTTCTAATTGATTTAATCAACTGTAAAGGGTTTAATTATTGCTATTGGACTCTCAGATTGATATCATTTCTATTTGGATTATTTAATGAGGATTGAGTTTGACTTAGATTAAATCAGTTAAGAAGAGATGAGTTATCACTACTGTACTCTCAACTGATGCTGCTGTTACTTGCATTGCTGTAAGATTTGATTTCATTAGAGGATTGAGTTTTCTTTAATTGCAATTGGAATTTATTAGGTGCATCCGTTTACTCTTGTATTTAAAGATCTATACTGCAATTTAGGAAACATTACTCTCTGGGATTATAGTGTGCACATATTGTGTACACTCTTGAAATAAGATCCCGGGTTGATAATTAATGTGGGATAAATAGGAGTTTTAAAAGGCACCTTTTAACACCCAACATTTTGGCACCGTTGACGGGGAGAGTGTTGCCATGTCATAGAGAGTGATGTATGTTTTGTTGTTGGGAAAGAATTGGGTATTAAAAACAGAAGGTAAGAACCTACGTAACGAGCAAGTAAAGTGCTTGCTCCTCCACCCACTTTTTAGCACAATTGCATAGAAGTTGAAGTAGGTGTTTGATGTTTGTCTGCTGTGAAAGAATTGGGTATTAAAAATGGAAGGTAAGAACCTGTGTAACAAGCAAGTAAAGTGCTTGCTCCTCTGCCCGCTTTTCAGCAGAATCTTGTAGGAATTGAAGTAGGAAATTTAGAGGTAGAATTTTTGAAAAAAATCTCATAATTCCACTCAAGTGGTGATGTAAGCACCGCCCATTTCACTAACCAATTGATAGGAACATTTGAGGGAGGAGCCTTGAAGAAAAACATGAAGAACATCTTCTATTATGGTAAGAAATGGTTCACATTGCAACTTTTGAGTTCCCTATCAAAGATCTAGGAGGAGTGACACAAATGCACATAATTCCCCCATCTTCTCTACCAAATTTTCATGGTTTGACAAATGAAGATCCAGATACATTCTTATTAGAGTTTGAAATACTTTTTAGAGGATATTATTATTGTACTAATGATCAAAGTTTGAAAGTGTTTCCTCTTACTCTAAAAGGAGTAGCTCTCCGATGGTTCATAAGCCTAGGTGGGAACTGCATCCAAACATGGGGGGACATGAAGAACATATTCTTGAAGAAGTACCAGGACTATTGCAATGAAAATGAATATATTTTTGATATGATACAAGGGAAAGATGAAAGTTTGGAGGACTATGTGGAGTGATTTCAATACAACCTTCAAAAATCAAAACATAAGTATTTGGAAAAAGAGATCTTAAAAACACTCCTTAAAGGAATCAAAGATGAATTTTTAGAAATCTTAACTTTGATAGGATAAGGTGATGTTTTTCAGTTATCATATGATGATGTTTGTGAATTGTGCATAAGGTATTCAAGAGAAATCTCAAAGGCTGGTAAGAATTCTAGAGACGTTTGTTCTTTCTTTTCCAAATCTGCTACAAGAACAGGAGATATAAGAGCTGAAATCAATGTTTTATTTGAACATTTTAAAGCTGATTTTATTAGCTCCCTAAATTCACAATCGTATGTTTTGCAGGTTCAGAAAAATCAAGAATTTGATGAAGTGTTTTTCCCTCATTACCGAAAGGAGCATCACGTAGATAATTGTTCTTCCTTATCTAGGATGGAAGTAGCATATCAAAGAGATAAGGACGCTGCAACAAGGTCAAAACCATGGAAATAATGGCCTATAGGTATGGTTCAAAACACCTCCTCTCCATCTTCTTACTTGCATAATCCATTATGGAATACTCATGTGTTAGGGCAACCATGTCAATCTCAATATAACCCCAAAAATCTTGTCTACAAGTTTGGCATGGTTCATCTTATGATTGCATGAATACTCTCCCTCATATTGTAGCACAAACACATTCTCCATATTCTTCACCAGCTCTCCCACAACATCTTGCTTGCCTATCAAAATCATCCACTCAACTCAATCAACTACATCATCAAAATGCTCCATTCCGTACACAATTTCCTGCTCAACTCATTCCACACCCTCACCACAATAAACCAGTACAACATGCTTACAGTGTTGAACTGCAAAATTTACCCACCCATTGTATCTCACATGCGCCATTGGAGAAAACTTATAATGAAATTCAAAATGTTTCAAATTCAAAAATTGTAGAAGTTATGGAAGAAAATGAGGTTTCTTCTAGTTTGCATCAACAAGTCATTTTAAAATATCAAGAACTTCATGATATGATGGCTATGGGAAATCAAGAAAGTAAAAGATATATTGAAGATTGGTTTCACTCCATCATTTGTTTGCAGCATCACTCCATACTTCAACAATTTTTGATACCATCTTTTCAAGGGAAGTTGGCTTCTCATACCCTAATATTTATTAACATGCATTTTTCAAATTTGGGTATGTGCATACTTGAAGCCTTATTTCAAAAATGGCTCCATTGGAAGTACTCTTATATGTAATCGCATTCATTTTTCAAATCAGAATAGGTTAGTGTAAAAAAATAAAAAATAAAAATAAAATAAATAAGGACAATGTCAAAAATAAATACATTTTGTTTTTATGTAAAAATACTTGTTGCAACACACTGTGGAAATAAACATCGGTGATAAATGTTTTAAGTAATCTGTGTATGTAGATGAATTATAATGGAAATAACAGTTCTACAAACACTCATATTCATTTTTATCACCGATTTAATTTTTTTTTCTTGAATATCATATTTTTTTGGCTTGTGGGCTTGATAAAATTTCTGAAAACACAGTCGGTACAGTCATGTTTTGAGGGACAAAAAGGGAATATTTTTAAAACCTGTTTTTATCCTAATTATCCCTTGATTTCTAATTTCTAACCCAATTTGAATCACTCAATTTGGATTTGAAACGAAAACGTTATAACCAAAACATTGACTAGGTGTCTAGCAGGCAGCTTAGGAACAAAGTTGGGACAGTCGGTTTTTGGAGGCCTAAATGACTATATTTTGAAACTATGTTTCTATGGTATATTCCCCTATGAATATAATTTACAAAGAAATTTGAATCACTCATTTTTGATATCGTATGAGAAAGTTATGACCAAAATACTGACTGTCTATCGTAAATCAGCACTCTTAAAACTCTATTTTTCCGGCTGTTCATTAGAGTATTTGACCTATCAATTCTTCTTGTTTTGAAAACATATTTATATTGGAGTTAAATAAATGAATTTAATTTAATTTAAAATTTTAATCATTCAAATCCATCATCAAACGAAAAATCTATGCTTAAAATATCCATTGTTGGTCTAAAATAGGTAATAAAAAATGACTCTGTTATACAGGTTGTTCTAAGTAAACTTGACATATCATATCATGGAATTTTCAAAAACGATTTCTATTGGTGATATAAATTTGAATTAGCTCTCATTTTTCTTTTGAATCACTCGAATCGGACCAAAAAAAAAAGGAGTTGTGATTAAAACACTGCTGGTTAGTGTGATTGGCCACTGCTCTCCTGCAGGTAATAAATAAATTTTAGTTTGTTATTTTTTCCGTGGATTTGTTTTACATAGTAACTACTTGTTAGTTTTTTGTATAATTATTGTATTAGGGAAGCCTGATAACCTCTCTTTCTCCATGATTTAATGTTTTATTGCAGGTAGATACTCGTTTTTGCAGGTCTTAGGAAAATAAAGAAGGTCAATTAATGGACAAGCGATTCTTGAAAGAAATTTCAATGAAACAAGGACATTTCATCCAATTCATTACCTAACGGATTCATAATAGAAGAAATGAAGAATTTATTTTCATTCGAAGATTCATGTCACTGCTGCCAAAACATTTTTCCAAGAGATCTTTTTTTTCCATTGACAATTTGATATTCCCTTAGGAATAACATCATAGCTGTTGTAATTTAATTTATTTATTTCTATATTGTTTTTAAATAAAGTGTTGTTTCTTTTCTGATTTGTCTTATATTTTCGTGTTTTAGGTGTTGCTTACTTCAAATTGTAGTTTCCGCTCCATCGGGGATTGAACGATGAGGATCGCACCATGCAAATTCTCGCTGCAGAAGGCCACTCTTCGACAACACTAGTCCCGTAAAGAATTTATTTTTCAAACTTGTACATACAATTGTTTTTCTTTTTTTTTTCTATTCGATTGTATTTGCTTTTTACTGTTCCATTTAAGGAACAGTTGTTGTTCCCTCTAGGGAACAACAATTTTGCTTGTATTTGTTTTTTTACTGTTCCCTCTTAGGAACAACTGCTATTCCCTCTAAGGAACAACAATTTCATTTGGATTTGTTTTCTCGTTGTTCCCTCTAAGGAACATTAGTTTCATTTGGACTTGTTTTCTCGATGTTCCCTTTAAGAAACAGTTGTTGTTCCCTTTAAGGAACAGTGGCTGTTGCATTTAAGAAACAGTTGTTGTTCCCTATAAGGAATAACTGACGTTCCCTCTAAGGAACAGTAGTTTCGTTTGCATCTATTTTTCCGTTGTTCCTTTTAAGGAACAACTACTGTTCTCTCTAAGGAACAACTACTGTTCCCTCTAAGGAACAACAATTTCACGTCCAATTATTTTTCTCTTTTCACTGTTCCTTATAAGGAACAATTGTTGTTCCCTTTAAGGAACAGTTGCTGTTCCCTTTAAGGAACAACAGTTTCATGTGCATTTTTTTGTTGTTTCCTATAGGGAACAACACTTTTTCGCATGCATTTTTTTGCTGTTCTCTACAGGGAACAACACTTTTTTTTTGTGTATTTTTTGCTGTTCCCTATAGGGAACAACACTTTTTCGCATACATTTTTTTGCTGTTCCCTATAGGGAACAAAACTATTTTTGTGTGTATTTTTTGTTGTTCCCTATAGGGAACAACACTTTTTCGCATGCATTTTTTTGCTGTTCCATGTAGGGAACACCACTTTTTTGTGTATATTTTTTGTTGTTCCCTATAGTGAACAAAATTTTTTCGCGTGCATTTTTTTGCTATTCCCTATAGGGAACAACACTTTTTCGTGTGCATCTTTTTGCTGTTCCCTATAGGGAACAACATTTTTGCGTGTATTTTCCTTTGTTGTTTCCTACAAGGAATAACACTTTTTCGAGTGTTTTTGCTGTTCCTTCAAGGGAACAACACTTTGTGAGTATTTTCGAGAGCAACCCTTCTTTCCTCTTGTGGGATTATTCCTAGTTCATCTCAACCACATTTTATTGATTCCCTTTCATGGCATGAAGTACACTACTTTTATGAGGACAAGAATTAGGGATTCTATTGAAGCGAATTAATATCATTCATGTTATGATTTTTAACATGACAACTCCTTGATGATATATTCTTTTCAAAAGGGACATAATTAGTTATATACTACTTTATTGCATTTCTTTCTGTTGTACATGATACTGATTGATCATCTTAATACCATGCTGGTTCCACCCTTCTTGGTTATAATCTTTTCTATCTGTAATAAATGAGATTATGGGTATATTTTTTTCCTATTAAAATGTTCAACTTCTTCCACCATCTCTACTCTTAAGGAGTGCTGAGCCTCCCTCTATTTATCATAAAAATGTGTAATAACAGTAAAATTTTTCCTACAGATAGAGGATAGGGGGTCTCATTAAGAGCCAACCTACCATGTTCATAAGGATGTAGCGAAGTGACATTCCCACTATGGCCACCACACCAGGGTTATGATCCATTGGATAACTAAAATATCCTTGGAATAGGAGGTCTTATCACGAGCCGGCCTGATCACTTTTGCTACATCCCAGTGAATGACAGTGTGGTTATATGGTTACCACACCAGCACACTGATCTCTTCTGTAGAACAACAATGGAACTCTCCATTTATAAATTGAGGATCCTGGCTCATACGGGTTAAAAAGCAACCCTGCCGAGGATGTGGACACCTGCTGGCTGTAGAGACTCTGCTTATGGTATTGAAGTTATATCTTATCGTCAACTATTACTATGATACCCTTTTCTTATTATCTTTTTTTATCGGAGAAGTTATTTCCTTAATTTTTCCCTGTTTTGAACCTTTACGCATGAGAAATTGTTTCCTGATCAATCGTATCATTTTCAGCTAGAATACCATCAGCAAAGCATCTTTTTGGCATATTGTTTTCCTTTCTTTTCATAACTTATCATCAATCCAAAGTGTTCTATCTCTTATTCATAACTATATTTACACACTCTTCTCTCATTATAACCATACCTCTCACCGTCCTATAATTGATATGTGTACTCTGCTTCATTTACTGTCGTATTGTTCATTCCCTTGCCTTACCATCAGCACAACACCTTTCATATGTTTTATGGTCATGGAATCCCTTTTCCAATTGGAGGGGGGAATGTATGCATTATGGGATAGCATGTGATATAATTACTGAACTCTGCCATAACTTGATGATTTGACAAAATATTAGTATTGCATTTATACAAAAGTTTTTCTGATTTAAATTCTTGCATGCATCTTATCTGTTACTATTCAAAACTAACATAATGGATTCAAGAAAATTGCATGCTAAATAGTGAATTTTTTATAGGAGAACAACAAGTATGGGCGGAATTCTATTCATAGCACGACCACACTATTGCAACTAACAGAAGAGGCCCAAGAAACTCGCGAACGCAAACAATTGTACAGACATGATGTGCTTCCTTGGATTCCAACTTTTGCATCACTTTCAGTATCCGCTCAGCCTACATCAGCTTCAACAAATGCCAGTCCATACATGTCATTCCACATTTTCTTGGAGGTAAAACTTGAGGTAAAATAGCATAATTTTCTGATTTATTACGAATTTATGAGAATTTTATGAAAATCCATTGAGCATTATTTACAATCATTCATTCCACATCTTTACCACTTCCCATTTTTTAAAGACATAGCTTCTTTCAGTTTGGGGGAGTGTGCCTTTCATTTATTTATTTATTATGACCATGCCATTCATATTCTTTATCATCCATTGATCTTCTTATTCATTCTCAACACCTCCCTTATTCCATGTTGTTTTACACCAAGCATAGATTTCAACAGATGGTAGCGACCACCTCAATTTGTTTTCTAGCATTGCATGAGGGCATGCTAATTCTCCAGTTTGGGGGAGGAATTGCTACACATGATGAATGTTTTCTACTTTCTTTCTCATTTAAGGCATACAATTTCATTTTTATACAGTGCAGAAATTGATTGGCGTATATCTTTAAAACTATGAACTGAATTCTTGTGATTTTTGGATAACAAAGAGGTATCATTAAAATACACAAACCCAGAAAATTTCAAGTTAAATTAGTTTGTCAAATTTCTGATATCATGCACTATCACCTACAACCATTTTTCTATATCTCATGATCCCTGCATCAAAACGATCTGATTTTTGGATCATAGAAGCATTAATATAGTAGAAATCTACTTGCAAAATTTCAGCAAAATCTGGTTTGTAGTTTTTGAGAAAATGGTTAATGGAGTTTGCTGTTACCTATATCATATTTTGTTGCAACTTCATATACATATAGTTGAATGTCAATGTAAAAAATTTTACACTTTCATCAACATCGATAAAATTGAATATTCATTATTTGAGAAAGAATTCATTTGTTCCATCCATTTCATGAGTTGGGATGAACAATTTTTGTATTATCGCTTGGTTAATACAGAGGCTTTGGGTTGCATGAGGACATGCAATATATTCAGTTTGGAGGTATGTTGCGCCGCTAGTTTGTCATTATTATTATCACTCTTTAACGCCTATTTCATCAATTTCTACCATTATTTGTCACGTCATTTATCATATAATTCCATTTTATAATTATTTATGCTCTTATGGATAAATATTATTTCTTCTCCTTTATTTTTAATAAATTGATTGTTATGCATGTTTTTATCAATGGTAGTTTATTAATAAATTTGTTATAACTTCACTCACCATTTTAGCCTATTTGATCTCCAGCTCATCATTAAATGTGCCAACTCAGAAATTCGCTGGAATAAGAAGTGACAATTTTGCATTGGACGTTTCGGGCAAATGGAGAAGAATCTAGAAAATCCGAAACATGGGTTTTGTTCAGAAAATACCATATTAGTTTCCTGATAGGATGTTTTCCCAAATTCGATCTGTATTAAGAGAAATGGGAGGTTCTCTGAAGACGTTTTTCTGAGATTCGCTGTTGCTGCCGATTTCCAAATTATCTCAGTTGCAATACCAAATTCGACTTGTTCCTGTTGAATGTTGGTGGAAAGATATTTTAGACATGATCTTGCTGATCAATTTGTTGTGAACAATCCAATTTTGTAATGGGAATCATATTGTAATCATCTCGGTTGTAACTTCTCTTTTCTCTTTGTGTATTTAAATCAGGACATAGATCAAAGAGGGAGATTATTGGAGGGATTATTAGAGATTATTAGAGATAGGATAGGATATGATAGGAGGAAAGGGGATGGATCTCTATTATTTCAAATTATAATTCTAATTTACAGACTTGTGTTGTCAAGAGAATGCGATCATATTGTAATGTTACTCAAGTTCAATGATTAATATATAATTTGAGGTTGCTATTCATTCACCTAATCCGAAGTAAACTAGCAGTGTTTGCTGGCGGCTAAAGGCCTGACCTCTGGTGGATTTAACTGCTTCCTTTTTGTCATGCATTTCTGATTCTCACAAGTGTGATGGTTTGATAGTTTTCTTGCTTTATGTGATTTGATTTCCTTTGCTTTTTATTGTTTTTTGGTATTGACAGAATATCTCTGCTTCATATGATTCACAACACTGTCGATTCCATTTACCTTCATTGGAGATTGAATTACTTTTGAATTGATTTAATCAACTGTAAAGGGTTTAATTATTGCTATTGGACTTTCAGATTGATATCATTGCTATTTGGATTATTTAATGAGGATTGAGTTTGACTTAGATTAAATCAGTTAAGGAGAGATGAGTTATCACTACTGTACTCTCAACTGATGTTGTTGTTACTTGCATTGCTATAAGATTTGATTTCGTTAGAGGATTGATTTTTCTTTAATTGCAATTGGAATTTATTAGGTGTGTCCGTTTACTCTTGTCTTTAAAGATCTATACTGCACTCTCAACTGATGTTGTTGTTGCTTGCATTGCTGTAAGATTTGATTTTGTTAGAAGATTAGGTGCATTCGTGTACTCTTGTCTTTAAAGATCTATACTGCAATTTAGGAAACATTACTCTCTGGGATTATAGCGTGCACATATTGTGTACACTCTTAAAATAAGAGGACTTGCCCGGGTTGATAATTAATGTGGGATAAATAGGAGTTTTAAAAGGCACCTTTTAGCACCCAACAGACTTCACGTTGAATTCTCATTTAGAACTAGGATTGAAGATTTTTTGTAGCATGTGGGCACGTGATACCCTCCAATTGTGCCATGGCAAATCTGTGGACTTAATCTGTCAAATCTCCTCGTATTTGCTTACCCGTTGTGCACGTGAAATTCTGCACATGGCTCCACGAATCTGTGAGGTCAAAGAGATGCATTCATCTTGTTTCTCCTCTTGTCAATTTGGAATTGACTCCCACAATGCCTCCTTAATAGACAACATTCTCAACAAATGATAGTGATGTCATCTGCATATTTTTCAGGTGTTGAACAACCATAGAACGCGGTGGAAATTTGTGGCGATCCAATAATCTCACCTTCCTCTATTCTATTTCCGATGATCAAACATATATTTTTTCTTCCATTAGAACAAGACAGGGGATGATATACCTGATGTCTTGTAGACCTCCAGTAGCTGTAGATCTCGGAAATCTAGATCTAGATCTAACAGATAATTTGGATGAAACTCTATTCAAATCAGATCTAGCTTATCACATTGAATAGTTTTCCCTTGGTTACCTTTTTCTTTGATTCGTGAGAGATCACTGCTCATTCCAATGCTTGTCTACACGATCAATTACCTTATCGAAATACGCTGCCGAGTGATGTGTATACTTAATAATGGGCCAACACTTGCAAGCACTCCATCCAATATTTTCACACAACACTCAGATCTACACATAGAAAAATTCACATAAAATATTCACACTAACAACACAAAAGATAATCATACATCTAAGCTACAACTAATCTAATTAATTATTCTTACATCTCTCACATCTTCTTGGTCTTCCCATAAGGGAATTAGGCTAGAATAGACTCTGATACCATATGAGAAATTGAGATCGAGAAAACAGAGAGAAATTGCACACAACATAAATCACTCTTCAATATTGTTATTGATCATCACAGGTACCAATATATAAGACACAAATTACTAACTTCCACACAACTAGATCACCATTACAACTCACACATTGGAAACAATGACTTCTAGACTGACTCCTCGTAACTCCTAATGACAACTACACATGACACAAAAACATTACTTCCAATACTCGCCTTTCTCCATTTTGATTTTTCGAAGTTTTTCCTTCAGTGCCACTTTCCTTTGGTCACTGTTGTTTTGATACAAGTCTATCAATGTTTTCCGCATAACATATAGAGTTTCCTTGCCATGGAGACTCGAGACAATGTGGTCTCGAACACCCTTAAGGATTATCCGCCTCGGCTTCGCCACACACTTCTTCCATTCAGCCAAATTCGGTGCATCTGATGCTGTTGGATTAGGAATTTATTGATCAATGAACTCCTTCAAGCCATTATCCTCTAGCACAATCTCCATCCTATCCCTCTAGGCTATAAAATTCAAGTTGCCTTCCAAGGCATATTCAAGCCACAAACCGTAGAACACCATATGCCGATCTTGAAGTATGTATTGCAAATTCAAATTTCACTTGTAACCCAAAACTAAAAACTTCGAAATATCATCTAGTATATTGTTATAAACTCTGATACCATGTAGAGAATCCTGTAGAGTCAGAAGCTCATGTAATTTACTAAAGCACAGGACAAGAATCTACTTCTACTTTCAACCAGCAGAAACCAATAGATTGATGAAAACAATATGAATCAAGAAGAAGATAAGTCAATGACACATAACAAAAGATGCATATGTGGAAAGCCACTGGTCAAAACCCTATTATCTGTATTGCATATATTAGAAATATGAGAGAATATAAAAATCTTATTCTAACTAGAACAATTCGGCACAAGTATGCTCAATTCTCTTAGCTCACAAGCTAGCTCTTGGCCAACACTTAGCCAATTCTGCAGCTCTCCAAGCCCCTAATCTCTTGTGTGATTCCTAGGATGAATAACTTGTATTTAAAGGGAATTCATGCTTCCAAAACTGCACGATCCAAACATATGATCAATCTCTGATGCATGCATGATATTTATACTACAGTGAATAATACCACTGATAGTACACTGTCCCTGCACTCTAGTCTGAATTGGGTCTTTCTCAGAATTGACATGCATGAGTTTCTCATGAAGGAATCTTCAGTTAACTGGAGTAGCACTAGTTGATGGGTAAGTTTTTAAAAATCCTGAGTGCCCTCCTAAGGGAGAAGTGTGCAATTCCATAAGAATATTTTGTTTTAGCTGGGAATTCTTACAGAGGTATAAGCGATCTTTGTACCACAACGAATCATTTTTCCAGCTAAATGTATCAGAAGTACTGGAATCTTGTTGTAACTTTCGAATAAGTTCCCACACTTCTTCGTCATTCTTCCACTCCTCCCTTGCTTCATTTATCCAATCAGGTTGGATAATAGAAATGGCGCACAACAATGCTTCCACATCCTCATCCTTCCTTGAGAGTGCATCTGCCACCACATTTTGCTTCCCTTTTTTGTAGATGATTTCAAAGTCATAACCCAACATCTTTGTGACCCACTTTTGTTTCTCTTCAGAGGATAATCTTTGTTCTAAAAAGTATTTAAGGCTATCATGATCCGTTTTTACCTTGAAGTGTCTTCCCATTAGGTAGGGTCGCCATTTCTTAAGTGCATGGACTATTGCCAACATTTCCTTTTCATAAATAGCTTTGCTTAAAAAATTTCCCTTGATTGGACGAATTTCAAAAGTAATGGGTCTTTCATCTTGCATTAGAACAACACCTATTCCATTTCCTGAAGCATCACATTCCACAATAAAGGTTTTTGTGAAGTCCGGTGTAGCTAAAACCGGTGCTTGGCACATTGCCTCTTTAAGATGTTCAAAGGCCTTTGTTGCTTCCAGAGTCCATGTAAATGCATCTTTCTTCAATAATGTTGTTAGAGGTGCTGCTATTCTCCCATAATTCTTAACAAACGTGCAATAATACCCTGTCAACCCGAGAAATCCTCGCAGATGCTTTATGGATGTGGGGATTTTCCATTCCTTAATGGCTTTAATTTTGCTAGGGTCTACCTTAACTCCTTCATGAGATACAATATGACCCAGATATTCCACCTCCTGGACTCCAAAGAAACATTTGGATCTTTTTGCATATAATTGTTTCTCCTCCAATAGTTGTAGCACCCTGTCAACATGTTCAACATGATCCTTCCAAGACTTGTTGTAGATTAGTATATCATCAAAAAATACTAACACAAATTTTCTAAGGAATGGTTTGAAAATTGAATTCATCAAACCTTGAAATGTTGAAGGTGCATTGGTAAGGCCAAAAGGCATGACCAAAAATTCATAATGACCCTCATGAGTTCTAAATGTTGTTTTCAGAATGTCTTCAATCTTCATTCTGATTTGATGATATCCTGAACGAAGATCCAACTTGGCGAAGTAAATTGATCCATGCAATTCATCTAGCGATTCATCAATGACAGGAATGGGGAACTTATCTTTAATAGTGAGTTTGTTGAGTTCCCTGTAATCTGGACGCATGCGCCATGATCCATCCTTCTTGTGCACCAATACTACTGGAGCAGAGAAAGAACTTTGACTCGGTTGAATTATACCAGCCTCTAGCATTTCTGCAACCATACGTTCAATTTCACTCTTTTGGACATAGGGATATCTGTACGGCCTGATGTTTGGAGGAACACTTCCTGGAATCAGATTAATAGCATGATCATGATCACGCATAGGTGGGAGACCTTTGGGAGTCTCAAATACCTTGGAATGATTGTCCAGGACTTTTTGGAGATCTGGAGAAATAGATGATTCTGATGTGGAAACATCTAGCGAACATAATTGTGCAATTACACCTCTTTGCTCCTTTTTTAGAAGCTTTGTCATACCATTAGAGCTGATTATCTTTCCTGGTTTCCCTGCAATACCGCTTAATTCAACTTCCTTTCCTTCTGTAGAAAATTTGATGAAAAGTTCTTGAAAATTAAAAGCTATTGTACCCAAGGACTGTAGCCATTGGACTCCTAGTACAACATCAGCACCTCCCATTGGAATGGAAAGCATTGCGCTAGTCAATACATATTCTCCCATGGATGGCTTGATATTATGGCACTTTCCAGAGCAATTTATTGTTCCTCCATTTGCAATCATCACTTGACACTCTGGTGTTGGATATAGGAAGAAATTCAATTCTTTTGCTACCTTACAATGAATAAAATTGTGGGTGCTTCCTGAATCAATCAACACTATTACCTTTTTCTTCTTGATTTGTCCTTCTATCTTGATGGTTTGAGGAGTGGTAATTCCCGCCAATTCATTACAAGATATGGTTGGATTTATTTTTTCTTCATCTAGGCTTTGTTCCTGGAGTATATCCTCTTCTTTTGACCTTTCTTGCTCCTTTTCTTCTTCCTCTTCACAATCTATGTAGAATAATTTCTTCTCAGCACACTTATGACCTTTAGTGTATTTGCTATCACAACTGTAACAAAGCCCTTTTGCTCTTTTTTCTTCCAATTGTTGTGGTGTCAACCTTATAGGTTGTGGAAGACTAGGGGCGAACAACACTTCCGTATTTATAGTTGTGAGTGGTATGCTTCCTGGTTGCCATAATTTTGCTTTCCATTTTTCTTGCTAACGTGAATGCTTTCTCTAATGAATCAGGTTCCCAAAGGTGAACATCATGTTGGATATTATCCTTTAAAGACCCTATGAACACATCAATCCTATGCTCCTCTGGAATATCTTTTACCCTTATGTTCAATTTTTGGAACTCCTCAATGTGCTCCATTATTGAACCCTTTTGTTTGAGACTTATCAATTGGCTAAAAAAAGTGTTGCTTTTTTTATCCTCATAATGTGCTATCAATTCTTCTGTAAAAATTGCCCAAGCGATAAATTGTTTATGAGAGCAAAGCCATTGATACCATGAACCTGATTTGGTTCCAAATATAAAGTTGCAATATGTACCTTTTGTGTGTTTTGCACATTATTGAGATTGAAAAATTGCTCCATCTGTAATATCCATGTTGCGGGATCCTTGCCATCAAACTTCCTCATATCGACTTTTGGAATATGGTGGGTCTTTGATCCAACATTAAAGTCTATGGAATCATGATTAACATTTCTTTTGTTCTCATCATGAGTTTCCTTTACTACCCTTTCACCATTAGTGACCCTTTCTTGTAGCAACTTCTTCAATTCTTCCATGTCTGTCTTCAAATCTATCTTCAAATCGTCCATCTTAGCTTCTACACCTTTCTTTAAACCATCCATCTTAGCTTCTACATCTTTCTTTAAACCATCCATCTTAGATTCTGTTCCTTTTTGTGCAAGTGACACTTGTTGCACTTGGTCTCGTAATTTTGCTATATCATGTTGCATTTCTTCCTCTTTTTCATAAGTCATGCTAGAGCTTTCAGGTTGCTTACTAGGTGTTTGCATTTTCTTTCCTTGAGGCATCAATTACTGATAATAATGCTTTACTATGCCCTTTGAATTCCTTCAAACCAAGCTTACGCAAAAAATTAAAAAAAAAACTACACATCTTTTTCACTTTGTAGAAGCCTGATATTGAATCTGATGTATCTCTGTAATTTCGAATCATCCAGTTCTGAAATTTTGATCTATACTAGCCTTCTGTGTCCTATTTCCAATGCCACTACTCTGATCCAAATTGGATTTTCCAAGAAAGATTTATGCACAATCTCCCGCAGTGACCTGATTGTAGACTAGTTCAGTAGAGCGAACTTGTATGAAGTGCCACATGTCACTGTTTCGACCTTTAACTCTGAAAAATATATAAAAGAAAACTAAAATCCGTCCTCTTTCTGTACCTTCTTGTGAAATTTCAATCCGATTCTTAGAAAGAAAGTTATGATGATTTTCCCCAGGTCACCTGTTTGGAATGTAATTCAGGAGTCTGCAAAAAGACCAATTTCCTCAGATCATATCTCCACAAATATAGCGTGAAAAGCTCTCAAATTCGGACCTGAGGTTTAGAGAGATCTCTTCTCAAATGGGTGTTTTTGCAAATTCTAAAACATCGCAGAAAAAACGTTATAGCGAAAATTCCACGATGACCTATTTGGAGCAGCGAAACCCTAGAATCCAAAACTCTGATACCAAATGTTATGAAACCAGCTCAAGAAAAGATAGAAAAGATAGATCAACGCCTTAGAATTCAGCCTCTTCGAGGGGGCAACCTCCTTTACATTACATAAATGAACAATTCTTGGATGATTCAAATGACAAAACCTCCTTTCTATATATAGGAGTCTAAGGAGTCACAATATAATCCAGCCGACCTAACAATAATAATATAAAGCCACAAAAATAACAATAGAGGGATTCTATGGGGCACAATAATAACAATATGAGGGCAATAGGGGCACAAAAATATTAATAAGGGGTATAACTACAATAGTAATGGGGTAATCACTAGTATTATGGGGACCCAACAGTCGTCTATTAGTTCCAAAATCAATTTAGAACTAATTTAACTAAACTTAACTCAGTAAACTGAGTGATCTAATTTCCAACTCAATTTAAACTCATATTGGACCCCTAAAACTTAGGGAGAACATATACATGGCTACAAAAATAATTTCGATTCGAAATTCCCAAGCTAATTAAGTTAATTAAACTTAATTAACTATTTACAAGTTTATATGAGAATATAATTCGATTTTAATTCTCTGTTTAATTCAAGGACAAATTAAACTAGAATTTCTTGTTGCCATTTCTCAAGATTTCCCTGACAGTTAGGAGTTAAATTATACGTCATAGCTCTTAACACATTAAAAATAGTATTAATAACACACCATTTTCCTTTTTTTTTCATATATTTAAAAAATATATAAATATTTACATTAACAGTGTTTCCTATTTTTTTAAAACTTTTCAATCATAGTGAAAAGATAAAACCATAAATAAGTTATAGACACTTAAGTCATAGTCAAGTAACTAGGGGTGTCACACAGTATACCTCTAGGGAATACAAGAGTCCTCTTAGTAAACAAGGTTACTACATGGGGTTTTGTACCTTGGATCTCGTAGTCTAGACAATACTTCATATCATGATGACTACCAATTGAGCTTCCCCTAAGACACCAATGGAGCAAATTAATTTTGCTTTATTTATCTTTTATTAATAATAAAATGTATCCATGAATGTGAATATTATGAAGTGAAATGAACCACTCAACAAAACAAATTAAATTTATAATCATGATTCTCATATTCCATATTCTTAATTCCTTTTCATGTTAGTTATATTTCAAGTGAGAGTTATATTTCTCCAAACTATGATAATACCAATCATTTACAAATGGGATATTAGTGTTAAATGGTCTTGTGGATATTATTGAAATGATTATAGACTTCCAAAAGTGGGGATATTGGTGGAGGCTACTTATAATGGTCACATGGTCATGTATTAGTCACTTAAACTTTGTGTTGAGGATCCTGCAACATGGAGGTGTACTTTTTGCATTCATCATTTCACCTAAATAATTTGTTTGTCATACCTTATTATTACCTTATAACAATGTAAAATCCACTTCACAATCACATTTCATAACTTTGCATAGGTAATTTACGTATCACATCACATTTTTACCTCTTCCTTGGGTAAAATCTACATTAACACCCACATTCATTTTGTTCCACCTCCTAGGAGGCATCGCATAATTTTCTTATAATTTCCTAAGTCCCATCTTAAAATAGTCTCTCATTCTTATATTTCACTTTTTGAACGCACCTAGCTAATTTTAGATATTTTAGTTACAATTTAAATCCCGAAACTTTAGGAAACACCAAAATACTAGAATATTTATGGTTATGTTCTATAAATTTCCATTGAGGATAAATTCCCTAACTTTTATTCCTAATTAATAACTATAGAATGTAAATCTATGTCCAATAGGTATAAAATTTAAGTTGATATATTACTTTTAACACACATGTTCAAGTAACACATAAAAATCCAATTCACCCTATTCCTAAAATATCCCTATTTACTTATGCTAATTTTACGATGAATTATTTGGTCCCGATGTTTAATAGGTGTTATTATCCATGAAGCCTATGATTTTATCCTTCCAAATCATGTATTTCCACCTGATCACATGCTTCCTAGGCCACTAAGTGGTTCACTACACTATAAGGACCCACTTTTCCTTGTTCACACATATTAACAAATGTGAAGTTCCCTGTAACTTAGATCCATTACATAAATTTCAAGGGGACATTTCATTCTTACCTTCTTCATGGTTTCACATGTAAAAAATGCACACTTTTGAAGGGAACGCTCACTCTCTCTCTTCTAGGGTGAGTGTATGCATGGTGAAGGTTTAAATATGGCATAAAGAATAATTCTATTAATTTCTTTTCCTAAAGGTGACCCATAGGGCACAAGAAGCAAGGGTGCTATTCTTAGAAGAGATATTGCTTTTTTTAGCTAATCCACAATGGATTTGAAATGGTGACCTATTGCAAGGAGTTCCATAATAGTTCTCCCACTTACTGTAAATCCAAATCCCCATGGGATTATTATAAGATATACTTATTTGTTTCTTAGTTGAAAAATATTTTAGAGGAGCATTTTGCTTCTTGTCTAGAAGACCACCTTCCTCCTTATAGCTTTACATATAGTAATTCACTCAAATCCACCATATTCATTTGAATAAGAAGTATTATTGTTTAGTAGTGGTTATTTGTTCAATAATGACTTCATTAAAGGGCTTGTGATGAGTTTCTCAATTATCTTCTAACCGCTTAGTAGATAAATAGGAAATTGTACATTTATTTGTCAATCTAGTGTTCATTTGGAACTTGCGAATTGTCTTGCACCATATATGCTAATACAATATGTTAAGTACTAATGATGTTGTGGTATTTATTAATTATCAAAGAGTTGGATGTTAATGTTATTTTTCAAGTCACCAGTAAAGGAAAACCACATACAAGGAATAAAATATTTACAGTTGTAGGAATTGCAATGTCAAACTAGCACGAATTGAAATGTTAACTACAACACTCTTGTAGAAAGAAAATCACACATTTCTAAAAGTAAATACTCTTGCAAGAAAGGAAAACACACTTTTCTGAAAGGAAAAGACTTTCAAGAAAGGAAATCACTCTTGTTGGAATGTAAACACATTGAGAGGAAAGTAAACCGGTGAATTGGTCAAGCTATCTGTTAAATCCTTAACTCTATAACATGAATGCACATACTAAAATGAAGTGATTACTTATTAAAATTCTAGAAATTTATTTTTATAACCCAACTTTCCACTCCATTATAGTGAGGGAAACCCAATATTAACTTACCTTAGTTGTTTAGCTAAAAGCATCCATTTTCACCTTTTCTTTTACTGATGTGAGATTTATTCCATGATAAAAGGGCAGAATTACATGATTGAGTTATTTCTCATAATTAATTTTCCAAAATATTATAGGTATCATTAGGCTACAACACTGGTATCAACTCAAAGAGATATAGATACCATCTAGGCCTTCATTGCAAGATACCAACCCTCATGGATCTAGGTGTCATATACAAGGTCGAAGCTCCATAAGACCAATGATACACTCCCTCATCAGGATCTAGACATCATCAAGGCCAACCAAAATATCCTCCCAAGTAACATCATACAGGCAGTTTTATGGTATTTCATCTCTCTCTCTCTCTCTCAATCATCAATCCAAGAATGCTTGTCAAATATTCAAAACTTCTTAGGGAGAGATCCACACATCATAATTATGAGATAATAATTATTTCATAATCGAGATAATTTGAAGGAGAAACTCATAGTTGTGAAAAAGGTTTCTAGAGTTTTCCATTCCCAGGCAGATCAAATTGACCCACTTGTGTTTGAGTTGGCTAGGGGTCCATTATTGTAGAAGTTTCCTAACTTCTAAAGCGCCTAAGTGTCTAGATACATTCTCCCAAAGGTTAGAATGAGCCTATATAATCTCACAAATATGAAAGGGGTTTAGATGAAGTATCCACACTATAGCACGAGAGCTCTACTATATTAGGAGAGGAGACCATGCTACAAGATTGAGGAGAGGATCTCATTTGTTGAAGTTATAATTGTACCATTTGATTCATGATTAATGAAATTACATGTTCCTTCCTATTAATTTATGCTTATGGTTGATTATACATGTTAATGTTTATTTGAGCTAATGGTCTTTCTCGGAAGGCTATTTGTGGTATTTGTTTGGTGATGCATGTGTGCAGGTAGTATATATATTGCAAGAGGAAATATCTCTTTGTTGGAGCGTAGAATTTCTGCATCGAACCAAATCACACCCTTCACCGATCTATGAGGTTTGTAGGTGTCAGCTTAAACCCTTAGTGTAAGGGATACATGCATGATTGAATGCTTGAGCATTTATATCAAGATTTATATCTGTAATTGAATTGGTCATCTATTTTACTATCTAGTAACCTTTCCAGGGCCATAAGGTTCGGAAGAAATAACTCCTTCTGTGGGAAATTTGCCACAACAAAATTGGTGCTTTCAATGAGAGATTTTATCTTTTTCCCTATTTGTTTTGAGATCTCTTATCTTCCACTTTTGATTTGGTTTTCTGTGGTCTTCCATTGAGTTTTATGTGGTTTTTTAGATTCATTCTGATCTCCATTGGTTTTACTTGCTTCAGATCTCAGTTGATCTTAGATATGGATTTTTGTTTTTGTTTTTTATATGAAAGAATAATGGATATGTGAATTAAAATAAAATTATGTAGTTTTTTTATGCATAATTTGATTGAATCTACCACATATATATATTCCTCTTGAAATTTCATCCAAAAAAAAAAGAAATCTCTGAAAATGGAGTTTGTATGAGCATTTTATGGTCGATTGAAGTTAGTTAGTCAAATTTCCTCCCCAAACGTATGCACTATCGAGTTACAACGAGGTTGGAGCTTTATAGCCACTGGTTTGTCCTCTTACCCTTCCAGATATATCCACTCCAAACCATTGTTTGTGCATGTCACTAGCCTTGTAAGTCCAGAAATGCTAAGAGATCCTACAAGGCTCTTCCTTTCAGATATGTTGCTTAGCCTCTATCTGTAACCCATATCTATTATAGATCTGATCCCTTCTTGTTTTTTGGATTGGATGTGTTCATTTATCTCCTGGAAAAGGTTTCTTTCTTCATTTCAATACTTCCTCTTCTCTTTGGTTTTATTTTGGTTTCTTGGTTTTGTTGTTACTTCAATTATCAATTGTTCTTACACCTTTGATCTGAAGCCACATTGTTTGGTTTGTTTGGGGTATTCCATTTCTTGTGTTCTTTAAAGGTATTTTGTGATTTTTTTGAGGCTAGTGTCCTCATATTAAGATCTCATTTTACCATATCTATTTGGCTGCTTGAGTGACTGTTTCAATCTATTTTTCATATTGGATCAACATCTCTGCTTCTTTTCTTTGGCCTTTATCACTTGTGTTTGAGTGATTTTTCTTATTTGTTCTTGTTTGTATAAACAATTGGTAGTGTTGTGTAGCTATCATCTAGAAAATTTTGTTTGGGTGTGCCTTGATTTCCTACTTTCACTCCTATTTAATCTTGTTTAGGCCTTCCTACCTCTAGGGTCTGGTTTTGACCTTTGTAGAACATTGGCTCTTGTTGAGCCATTGTGTTACAACCCTAGATTGTTGACATTGCCTTCCTCTTTCAATTTTGGATTTCTCTTGATTGCTTGAGTGTATTTGTTTCTTTGGCTTTGTTTTCCTAGATTTGATGCTTTTTAAGTGCTTTGCATTCTAGCTTGAGGAATTTTCTTTGGCCTCTTTACGTTGCTTTGCATTTTGGTTTTTTTTTTGGGTCAAAATATTTATAAATTTGGGGTATTGAATTTAATAATTTAGTTAGAGGCTCCCTATAATATGAATTGGTGTGTTGTGATAAAATATTACCATCCTATAGTTAGCATTCATCGAAGTGAAAAGAAAAATTTTCATATAGTTGCATCTCGGTTACTAACAAGAGTCATTCATACCATCTAAGTTTCACGATACATCCCAACTATGTAAATAATAGTTGTTGGCTTGTTGGGTATTGACCCAGGTTCAACATTAGTTAGCCAAACAAATCCCTACACTACTGTCCCTTTCGGCATTAGCCTGTGGAGTGTGGATCGAAGTCTCACTTGAAGCAGAATGGGGAGATGCTGGAACCAAGTTTCCGCACCTTGAGATGATGGTGATGTTGGTTTATTCCTTCTATTCCTACTTTCGCACATGTCACTTAGCTCTAGGGCTTTCCAGACTAACCCTTTATTCTGCCGTTTGGTACCTCTGCGAAAGGTTACGATTGAACTTCGCATATCCATAACTTGCGGCTTAGGTACTTTTGTGTAGCTATGGCAGCGTGCTGTGCAGATTCCCAAACTAGTTTATGTGTCTTACTTATATTAATAAACAATCATAGTTAGAACCACGCAAACAGATGTTCTTACTTTCATTCACTTAGCCAACGTAATTACATGCATTCGCGCATCATATAAGCATTATAAATGAAATTCATACACAGTACGACAAGATGCATTAACCAGAACAAAGACACACAATTTGCAGAATACTTCTCTTTATTAATATCTTCTAGTGGTTACAGACTCTATCCACCCTGTGCACACAGCTACAGGGGTCCATGCAATCATCTACGGACTTCTATCCTAGGCCTCTGTGCACTTATCTGTAGAGCCTCTACCTACGCTACGACCCGAAACTTAGACTTCTTACTTCCGAGCTATGACTCTCTAATACTTATCTGAACTAGTTAGAGCTTACTTACTTAGCTCTTTTTATACAATCCCATGGCCATGGACCATGGGTAGATCTTTTACAACCAACTTTAATTTACAAAAATTGTTGTGTGTGGAGCATGATTGTTCAGAGGTCTTTGTTTCAGCCAGATGTATACCCCAGGAATTTTTGTACACCCCTCCACGCAGGGGGGTACGGGGGGGACTTTTCCCCCCCGTGGGGGTTTGGGGGGGCCTATCCCACCTAGCTGGGGGGTTCGAGGGCCAGTGGTCCCCCGAAGGGGGCTTAGGGGCAGCGCCCCTGGAGCCAAAAATAAATGTAAAATTGCCTTGTAAAAGTATAGTAATTTCTAGTCAATCTGGGCGGTTCATTAGGCAGATGATCTGACGGTAGAACTTATGTTTAGTTTAGGGTTTTTTGCCCTAGAAGGAAACCCCTCTCTTTGTATGAGGGCATTGTATTTGAGGCTGTGAAATCGATGTGTATTCTGTGAGCGAGAAACAGAGAGGTGAGACTGTGAGAGAAAATAGAGGATATTACAGCGGATCTGCTGTAGGTTGTGTCTCTTCATTTTGCTGGATAATAGAAAGGAAGGACTGGCTGTTCAAGGTGGATGTAGCCCAAACTGGGTGAACCACGTATATCTGCGTCTCTCTTGTTTTATGCATTTTCTGTGTTTATATTTTTGCAATATTTTATGTGTTCCATTGCTCCATAATATATAATTTACTAGCAACTGGTATCGGAGCCGAAGGTCTATTTGGCTGATAAACTCGCAGGAAAGAAGGGTTCCTCATTCGAGTGGGAGCAATGGCGGAAGATGGTAAGTTTAGGGTCGAGAAATTTAACGGCCAAAACTTCTCGCTATGGAAGATGCAGATGGAAGATTATCTGTATCAGAAAGATCTGTACCTACCATTGAGCAGAAAAACAAAGAAGCCGACGGCTATGACAGATGAAGAATGGAACCTTCTCGATAGAAAGGCACTCAGAACAATACGGTTGTGCCTTGCTGCATCAGTCGCCTTCAACATTTCGAAGGAAACAACGACAGAGGGTTTGATTTAGGCGTTGTCGAAACTATATGAAAAACCCTCGGCCTCAAACAAGGTATTTCTTATGAAACGGTTATTTAATATGAAGATGTCGGAAGGTGGATCTGTTGCAGATCATTTAAATGATTTTAATATAGTTACAAGTCAGTTAAGCTCTGTAGGGGTAAACTTTGAAGATAAAGTTAGAGCTCTGTTATTCTTGTGCTCATTACTAGAAAGTTGGAATGGTTTAGTAATGGCCATTAGTAACTATGTGTCTAGATCTAGTACTTTAAAGATTGATGACGTTGTTGGTGCTATCCTTAGTGAGGAAATGTGACAGAAAAGCTCTGGTGAGACATCGGGTAATGCTTTGAGTGCAGAGTCTAGGGGAAGAAAAATGGAAAGAGGAAAGAGCTCAGGATATCGTAGTAAATCAAGGAAAGGCAGATCCAAGTCCAGATCGGGGATAGTGTGCTGGAAATGTAGAAAGAAAGGACACCTAAAGAAAGACTATAGATCTCAGAAGGGAAAAGAAGGAGATGCATAGCAAGAAAACAATCATGAAGCAAATGTGACAGGTGAGGTGTTACAAGATGCTTTGATTCTTTCTTTCTAAAATATTATTGATTCCTGGGTGGTAGATTCAGGGGCCTCATTCCATGCCACACCTGATAAGAAATACTTTCATGACTATGTTCAAGGAGATTTTGGACAAGTTCGTTTGGGTGATGATAACCCCTGTAAAATTGTTGGAACGGGTAGGGTTCTTGTAAAACAATAGAATGGAAACCAATGGCTACTAAAGGAGGTAAGGCATGTTCCAGATCTAAATAAAAATATGATTTCAACAGGGCAGTTAGGCGGTGAAGGTTGTGTGACAAGTTTCATAGATAAAGCTTGGAAGGTCACCAAAGGAGTCCTGGTAATAGCAAAAGGCGAAAAGGTTGGTACATTGTATTTATGCAATGGTATTTCTAACTCTGTTAATGCTTCAACTTCCAAAGGAGCAGATGCAGCATTATGGCATCATAGGCTCAGACACATGAGTGAAAAGGAGATGAGGATTCTTCACTCAAGGAATTTGTTGCCAGGTTTGAAGAATGTTGATTTGGAATTCTGTGAGAATTGCATTTATGGAAAACATAAGAGAGTCAGATTTCTTAGAGTTGGGAAAGAAAATAAGAGCAAAAAATTAGAGCTTGTGCATACAAATGTATGGGGACTTGCTCAGGTATCATCTCTCGGTGGCTCTCATTATTATGTTACTTTTATTGATGATGCAACTAGAAAAACTTGGATTTATTGTATTAAGAATAAATCTGATGTATTTGATACTTTCAAGAAATGGAAATATTTGGCTGATATTGAGATAAGAAAGAAATTGAAGTGTCTTAGATCAGACAATGGAGGTGAATATTGCAGCAAAGAGTTTGATAGGTACTGTTCAGAGCATGGAATTCACAGAGAGAAGACAGTTCCAAGAACACCACAAGAAAATGGTGTGTCAGAAAGGATGAACAGAAAAATCATGGAGCATGCAAGGTGCATGAGATTGCATGAAGGATTGCCTTTACAGTTTTGGGCATATGTTGTAGATACTGCTGTTTATCTAATAAATAGAGGGCCTTCAAGTTCCTTGGATGGTGGTGTTCCAGAGAAAGCATGGACAGGTAAAAAGGTAAACTACTCTTTTTTAAAGCCTTTTGGTTGTGAGGCCTTTGTCCATATTGATAAAGAAAATAGAACAAAGCTTGAGGCAAAGTCAAAGAAATGTACCTTTATTGGATATGGTGTTAATGATTTTGGTTATCGCTTATATGATTATGAAAATCACAAAATCATTAGGAGTAGAGATGTAATATTCAATGAAAAGGTCTTCTGTAAGAATCAGTTGCAGGAAAAGAAGCAAGAAAAAGAAAACAAGGAATATACAGTTCTTGACGAAATCACTGAAAAAGTAAAGGTGCCTGAAAATAATAATAATCAACAACCACAACAACAGCAACCACCAGAACAGCAACAGGCACCCCAAACACCTGAAAGTGGTGTTAGAAGATCTACCAGGATAAGTAGAGCCTCTGAATGATACTCTCCTTCATTATATTATTTATTGTTGACTGATTCTGGTGAACCCGAATGTTATGAAGAAGAAGTGCAGGTAGAAACCAGGAAGAAGTGGGAGCAAGCCATGAAAGAAGAGATGGACTCCTTAGCACATAACTAGACTTGGGACTTAGTCAGGTTGCCTGTAGGTAAAACAACATTGTAGAATAAATGGGTTTATAGGCTGAAGGAAGAAGATGGAGGAAAACAGAGGTACAAAGCTAGACTTGTGGTAAAGGGGTTTGCACAGAAGAAAGGTATTGATTTTGATGAAATATTTTCTCCTGTTGTTAAAATGACTTCAATCAGAACTATTGTAAGTCTAGTAGCAGCTGAAGATTTGAATCTTGAGCAGTTAGATGTAAAGACAGCCTTTATCCATGGGGATTTGGAGGAAGAGATATATATGCAGCAGCCACAAGGATATGAGGTGAAAGGGAAGGAGAAACTAGTGTGCAGGTTGAAGAAGAGCTTATATGGCTTAAAACAGGCTCCAAGGCAGTGGTATCTAAAATTGGACAAGTTTATGTCTGAACAAGGTTATACTAGATGTCACTCTGATCATTGTGTTTATTTGAAAAAGCAAAATGATGGCAGCTATATTATATTGTTATTGTATGTAGATGACATGCTTGTTGCAGGGTCTAACATGTAGGAAATAAATGTGCTCAAAAGAAAATTGGAAAATTCATTTGCAATGAAGGATTTGGGAGCTACAAAACAAATCCTTGGTATGAGAATCACTAGAGACAGGAAAAATCGCAAATTAACATTGTCTCAGAATGAGTACATACAAAAGGTCTTGAAAAGATTTAATATGCATAATGCAAAACCAGTTAGTACACCTTTTTCTAGCCATTTCAAACTTAGTAAGGAAATGTGCCCAAAGACCCAAGAAGACATGGATTATATGTCTAAAGTTCCATATGCATCAGAAGTTGGAAGCTTAATGTATGCAATGGTCTGCACAAGGCCTGATATTGCACATGCAGTGGGAGTTGTAAGCAGGTACATGAACAATCCAGGAAAGGAACATTGGATGGCAGTGAAATGGATTCTCAGATATTTGAAAGGTGCCACAAATCAAGCATTATGCTTTGGTGGTTCAAACATTTCTCTATAGGGATATGTTGATGCAGATATGGCAGGTGATAGAGATAACCGGAGAAGAACTACAGGATATGTATTTACTGTTGGTGGAACAACTGTTAGTTGGGTTTCAAAAATCCAAAGTGTTGTTTCACTTTCAACAACAGAAGCAGAGTATGTTGCTGCTACAGAGGCTAGTAAAGAAATGATTTGGTTACAAAGGTTTATGGATGAATTGGGTAAGGAGCATGACATGGGCACGTTATATAGTGATAGCCAAAGTGCCATTAATCTTGCAAAGAACTCAACATTTCATTCCAGGACTAAACACATACAGCTCAAGTACCATTTCATACGATCAGTGTTGGAAGATGGAGAGTTGAAGCTGGAAAAGATACACACTAGCCAGAATCCTGCAGACATGCTAACAAAAGTTGTAACCAGGGAGAAACTAAGAACATGCTCAATTTCAATTGGTCTTCTAGGATGACGATGAAGATGAGAAACAACCAGGTCTAAGGAGGAGTCGTTGTCCAGCAAATGAAGCAGGGGTGGAGTTGCTACAATCATTCTCCAAGTGGGAGATTGTTGTTTGTGGAGCATGATTGTTTAGAGGTCTTTGTTTCAGCCGGATGTATACCCCAGGAAGTTTTGTACAACCCTCCACGCAGGGGGGTGCGGGGGGGACTTGTCCCCCCGTGGGGGTCCGAGGGGGCAGATCCCCCTCGGCTGGGGGGTCCGGGGGCCAGCAGTCCCCCGGCGGGGGCTCGGGGGTAGCGCCCTCAAAGCCAAAAATAAATGTAAAATTTCCTTGTAAAAGTATAGTAATTTCTAGTCAATCTAGGCTGTTCATTAGGCGGATGATCTGATGGTAGAACTTATGTTTATTTTAGGGTTTTTTGCCCTAGAAGGCAACCCCTCTCTTTGTATGAGGGCATTATATTTGAGGCTGTAAAATCGATGTGTATTCTGTGAGTGAGAAACAAAGAGGTGAGACTGTGAGAGAAAACAGAGGATATTACAACGGATCTACTATAGGTTGTGTCTCTTCATTTTTCTAGATAATAGAAAGGAAGGATTGGCTGTTCGAGGTGGATGTAGCCCAAACTGGGTGAACCACGTATATCTGTGTCTCTCCTCTTTTATGCATTTTCTGTGTTTATATTTCTGCAATATTTTATGTGTTCCATTGCTCTGTAATATATAATTTACTAACAAAAATAAGGTTGGACAACCCTTTATTACTCATGACACCTTCTTGCCCCGTGACCACAAAATGCAGAGACTTTACTATTTTATTACAAAATTTGACCCAAAACATGGGTTTTTAGCCCCAAAACTATCCTTGGGGGATCTTGTTCCTAATAGGCCTCCAACACAAACATCATGACTCGCCCTCGAGTCACTCAGTAGGCATGGAGATCTTATCGTGAAGACCCTCCAACTCGACTCATATGACCATAACCTCGGTAGTGCACTGAGTTGCCGCCTGCTCCGCGTCTTCGACCATATGCTTGGTCACTGCTCCTGAACAGTCAGCTTGAAGCTTTTGCTGAGTGGCTTGCAGAGTCACAAGCTTTCCTTCAAAGAAACTTGTCACTATGTAAGCCTCATCCAACTAGGCCTTTAGTCTTGCCTTCAACACTACTTCCTTGTGCAACGCTGCATCCACTTATTCCTTCAGCTACTTGGCCTCCTGCAACTTTGCTAGTCTTTGTGTTAGCGTGACGGTTCATGTTGTGCCCTTAACCTCATCATAGCACTACTGTAGCTTGCTCACTTTCGTCTCTAGTCACTATACATTGGGGTCCTCCTACAAGCTTGTCAGGACCTCAAATGATTGCTCAAAAAGTTGTGTGCAGTTTGCTACTGTACTATCCACCGCCGCGACTGCTTCTCTGACAATGGTCGCTCGCTGCGCCTTCACTTTTGGCAGAGTTGAAGGTTGGGCTATCAACTGTAACTCTGTGATCTGTAGGTTCAATTCCAACTGAACCTGCACCATCTCGGTATGAGTTTCATGCACCCTCATAGCCAGCTTGCAGATGTGTACATTCACTAGCTCCTCCTCAAGAATGGCCAACTCTAGGACCATTCGGAATGCCTCGTCGAGGACCTGCATAATGCACTTATTATGATTGGTCGCCTCGATCACAGTGGCAATGGCAGAGTATCATTGTAGTTCCATCTTCTCATTGTTGATCCAATGTTCACTGATCACCTGGAGGGCACGGTGCTCACGGGCCCCCAGCTATGAAATCACTCCATCCTACAAGAGGTGGAGCACATCACTAGGGAGCGCTGCTAGATTCAACCCTACTCCCTTTAAGGCACTGACATTGGGCTTGTCAGCATCATTCCCTATGGTCAGTGCTCCGTCGAGCAGCACTATCGCACTGGAGGCCTTCGCGTGCAGCATCTTGGCAACCTCTGAAGTGCCGATTGGTAGACACCGTGCAATCCTCCGATGCACGGGTCTGCAGCTCCTGCAAACCTATCTGGATAGCCCCCAATATTATCTATTTCTACTGCGCAAACTGTTGCAGGGCCTCTGCAGTCAAATCTCGCATCGTGTCCTCGACATCATGAAAGTCGCCCTCTGTTAGCATGATAGGGTCCAATGATGACTTGGTGGCCCTTTGATTTCTTCCTGGACCCTCCTTTCTCCTGCTCCCTTGGGTGCTTGATGTGGGTGAACATCTCCTATGGGTCCGCGCTATGTTGTTCAGCCTACTCATTCGTCTCTTCATTTGTCTCAGGTGAAGGTAACCTTGTGCCTTTGTTAGAGCCTTGCTTTGCCCCACCTGTCTGCTTTGTTGTCTGATATGCAGCGTCGCGCTCTACCCGGGCCTTGTCAGCGACCTCCTTTTTCTTCTTTTCGGCCAGCTGTGTCATCTTAAGCTTGGCCTACTCCTTCTTTCTCGGCATGATGGACTTGCTCCCTCCCACTGCCAAGTCTATTGTAGCATGCCACTCTGTTGTCCATTGATCAACTACTGCATCAATGGCATCATCCGTTGCCAGGTAAGGCAAGTCGTACCATTTCTACATAGGTCTTTCCATGCCCTGATTGACACATGGTGGAAGTCTTATTTAAACTCTGCTTAGCCCTGCAGATTGGTGTACACTGTAGGCGACAACTGCGATTTGTGATTGATGGCCATGCAGATGTTCATCTCCATCAAGATCCAGAAGATCTTGTTGTCCTTGACTCGCTGCACATCCTTGGTCGCCCATAGTGAAGCATACTTCACTGCTTCTGGTAGGTCTGGCAGGATTGAAGGGAATTGACTATCCTCCGGCAGCTCCCATGCTACATACACAATTGACAACAAGAGCCACATGTAGTGGAACATCCTACTGAGATCCTATGCTTTGCAACAGTTTGCTAGGAACTCTCCACGAAAGTAGTCCAGCCAGTTGAACTGGACTCCTTCGACGCACTGGGCTGCTAGCGTGATGACAGGCGCTAGAACCTCAACGGCGCGACACTTCCTCATCACTTTCCCTACTAAGATCTGTGTAGCTACCTTTACATCAAGGTCGCAAATGCTGGATATGGCATATCTGCGTAGCTTCTTCACCAGTTTAAACTTTTCTTTCATAGATTCCAAAAGGGCCTGCTCACCACCTTTTCCACCAAATATCATGGCCGGATTCTCTCCTGTGTAAGGCAATCACGTTATCCAGTGAATAAATCTATCTGTGATGGGTATTGACTCCTCCAGCCACAGACACCCATGATGCACCAAGCACAGCAGCTGCTTGATAATCAATACTGTCACTGGGGTGCGGTTGTAGTGTGGCACCCAAAGTAGGTTGAGCAACCCTGCCTTGTCTACTCCTCTAAGCCACCTCCGCAGATCCAATGCGACCATTCCTGCATTTGTATCAATGATGTGACACATCAGCTACTCAGCCACTAGGTGTGGGAAATTCTCGTGATCAGCCAAGTCCTAGTCCTCAAGTTTAGTAGCGGCACCCATGCCAAGCAGGGTCCTTCAAAAAAAATCTCATCTAGCACTAGAGGGGTTTGCAAGGGGGTCTTGCTCTCATTGATGTCCTTCGACACCTTGATCTTGGCCTTGCACAGAGGGACATACTTAGGCAACCGAGTGATAGGATCGGTAACCTGGGCTTCAACCTCCTCCACTTCAACTCCCACATCCTCATCATCCATCAAGATGTCTTCAATTTCTTCCTCCTTCGACTCCAAATTTATGGCTTTGTCCTTCTCCTGTGCAGCGGCCCTCAGTGGGTTTCTTCTTGGTGATGCACACACCGGTATGGCAGGATGCTTGCCCCTTTTATCCTTTGTAGTCTCCTTAGTTTTGTGGGGAAAAATGCCTATGCAGGACGATCCTATCCACCTAAGGTGTGACAGTTCCTTAGCAACAAACAGAGACAGCTATTCTAGTATTCTTCCTTTATGAATTAAGAATGAAGAGAGAGATGGATGGACTAACCGATGTCTTCCGTTTGTCCCTCGATCCGGCTTCTCTTCTCTTGGAGAATTCCCAGCTACTTGCCTTCTCGCTCGCCCAGCTTCAAGAGGTTTCTGCAAGATCACAAGAAGAGAACACTATACAAGACATGGATTCATATTCATAACTAGTTCAGGATTAGAAATGAACTAAACATACTAATGCAATCATACATCAAAAATACATCAGTATATAGGAGAAACCAAGATAGCTTTATTGATGAATAACAAGGTTCAGGAAGAGATACAACCCAGAGGGCTCCAATCCAGCATCTCCTTCCCAGCAAATGGAATTTCTATCTTCACCCCCTTCAAATCATTAAGCACCCAATGATTCCAATCTCAAACCAACAACAATTCTTTGCAATAACAAAATTCCAGCCTCTAGATCTCATGGAGGAGAGATCCATATATAGATGTTTGGAGAGAGGATGAGTCAGCTTGAGATCTGACTAGTGTCCTCTCCCTCTATCAATTCTTGATTCCACTTGGAGGTTCTTGCTTCCACTTGGAGATTTGGAACCTCTTACTCATCACCAGTCGAATTCCCTGAGGCAAGTGTCATTTTGGAAGCTTCCTGGGTTCTGACACCTTGAGAAATGAACTTGCCACATGTCCACTCTCGCTCAGCGCAGGTAGCCAGTGTTGCTTTTGACATTCAGCGTAGGTAGCCAGTGTTGGCTTTGACATTCAGCGCAGACAACTAATGGAGCCACTGAAATGATCCTGAATTGACTTGTTTTTGAGCAGTTTCTGGTGGAGAACTTTTGTGAATTGTTGTGGTTTGTTAGCCTTGTTCCTCTAGGGGTAGGAACAACATGTTTAGGGATTTTGGATCCCTTAGATTATGGACATTTCATGCTCAATGCTGTAAGGCACAAAAATGTCTATAACAGTTGCCCCCTAAAGTATGAGGCTGTTTATCGGGTGAAATGCTTTATCAGGGGGATCCGAAGTTCATCCAATGCTGGGAGGAAACCTGTAATAAGATACAATACAATACATTATTTTTCATACTGCTTTCATGATCTAGCTGAGGCGGACATTCCCATGATCAGCTTTATAAATTCATTTTTCTGTACATAGAACAGACAATCGTCTGATGGTAGACTGATAATTTTGATGAAATTATCATCCTTTGAGGTAGGATGATTATCTGCTGCAATGATGTACATGTCAATGTCTTTATCTTTGCTGAATATATATCGCAGCCCGGATGGATGAAACTAGATCCGGGGTCTTTAAACTCGTTCGATCTTCACTCTAAGTACAAGTCGATCCATGTGAGAAATGTTCTGAAGTCGAACATGGAAAGACATCGCTTGATTACCGGTCAATGATGTAAACCGTTAACAAGCGCGAGAGGAATCACCGATAATGATAATGACCCTCAAGGTACTGTAGTACAATTCACGTGGTGCGAATAAAGGACTTGGCGTCGAACACCACATAAAATCTTTCGGTCGAAGGTCATTGATGTATACCTGTCGCCGGAAGTGAGAAACTTGCCATTGAGGCATGCAAGCTTCAAAGTACTGAAGGGGTTGTTCCTAGATCAACTTCTTGGATAATGAGCTGATGTCGACAAGAAGCGATCCGTCAAAGGAGGGCGTTAATGAATCCTACATCAGTGACACGGAACGGAGCTAATGATTTTAATGGAGGTGAAAACGATCTGTGACATATGATTGAGGGTGGCGGTCATGAAAGGATGAAGGATAATGTATGGCAGTGGATGGGACACGGTTGACTTTTCTGAATGACTTCTCTTGAACATATGGTGACACTGATGCGATGGATTGGTAGCATTACCCCAAATATGGATGGTATGGCGAGACCATGGATGTGACCGGTGAATGAAACAACCCAACCCGATCGTGGTACGGAGGAAAAGTGTCATGTTCAAGAGCGACTTGCTACCATCAAAGTTCTCTTTAGTTTCTCCCAATTTTTCCCCAGTCATTGCTGACCAGTACGTCTTTATTTTTGTCAAGCTTGAGGAGGATAACATATGCTTGTTCTATAACCTGCCCTTCGGGCAAGCCCATCGCTATGTTTTAACGAGCCTAGCGATAGTGAAACTCGTTCTCGTCTAAAGACAAGTTTGTCGCTATTTAATGATTTTAACAAGTCTAACGACAAGGATAACTCGGTCCTTTTCATTTTTAGAGAGTCTGAAAAGGTACATAAAGTTAACTCCAAAAGTCCTTTTTCGTCATCTAATCCATTAAGTCCGAAAAAGTATAAAACAATACAGAAGGGATGAGTTTTCGATAGTTTTAACGAGCCGAATAAAACAAGTGCTCGATCTTTTTGTGCAATAATCCCTCAGGTCCAAAAAGATTAAAATCTAGAGGAGGGATAGCACTTCATGTCCCTTTAACGAGCTGGAAGGCCAAGGACTCGGCAATCTTTTCATATTTTACGAGTCAGTTGAAAAGAGCTTAAAGAAGACTCGTCTTTTGAGGAACGAGTGATAAACAGGGTTAGCAGCTGATTCCAGGTACAGGTTGGAATTTTCCAATCACGACAGTGTCACAAGGATGGCTAAGTGAAATCACTCTTCGCAACTGTTCCTCAAAATGGGTAAACAATCATATGGAGGTGAATGATCGGCCAAATGAAAAGTGGAGGTGACGGTGCAAACACGACCAAGGCTTTAATGGCTGATAAGGTTACATTCATAGTGGTTATTTACTGGGTAGGTTCATTTTTTATTTTAAAATGAGCTTAAATGCTGGTGGAAACATTTTCTCATTGCTTATGTTTATTTTTTAACGAGCATGAAGTCCGCGTTAAAACTGCTCGGATCTTGCGTTTATTTTTTAACGAGCATGAACTGTGTGCTAAAACTGCTCAAATACCCAGTCATATGATAAGAGTGTCTCATTGAGATTCTATTTTTTATGGAGCTTCATCTCACGAAGCTTTGCCCCGGATCCTTTCGTTATGCAAGTTCAGAAACGACTAATCCAACGAGTTTAAAGGGTTAGAGCTACAGGTTTAAAGGGAGGACCTAAAAATTTAAAAAATAAATAGCCGCCCCTTGCTTGCACTCCAAAAGGTTTGCATGCCCCCAGGTATAAAGTATGATTTCAAGGTTACCCCTACTTCATTTCCGCAAAAACATTCGTTTCACCGAGAGAGGCCTACCTCTTTCAGGTTACCCAAAGATTGTCTCGTTAATCTTTCAAACAAAACACTTCCTCGGTAATATCTACCGAAATAGACAAAGGTGAGCGACGTAGCCCGCCAACTCACATAAATTTGACAAAAGAATCTTATTCTAGAATAACCCTCTTCCTAGACGGACGGGGTACAGACTAGTCATATTCTCCTGCGGAAACCTACTCTATACCCAAATTTTCCCTGCCGAAGCAGACTAGGACGCATGCCCCCTGGGTTCCAGCCATATCCTCCTGGATTACTCGCGCTCATCAGGAGGACGGACCGTGGGTTGAGACACTTCTTGCATGAAGAGACCATTTAGGGATGGTATATGACTATTTGCGATGCGTGATCCGGGAAATGAAAGTTGGTCCACGAGCTTGACCACTCTTCCTTCATGCGGAAAACACATTACTCTAAAGAGTGAGGAGACGAGGGCCCCCATGCAATATATATAGTTTCGTCCAAGGAGTAGGTTATAATCCAAGGGTCCTTGAAGGACCATCACGTTCATTTGAATGGTCTTCCCTTTCAATGTGATAGGCACATTGGGGAGGATCCCTAAAGGTCGACTGGTTCCTTTATCAAAGCCTGATAGATTTCTCATTTCAGGAAAAAGCGCTGGCGAACCAAGCACTTTCCAAGCAATAGAGGAAAGGATACTCACAGATGCCCCCTCATCAATGATAGTGCCAGCCATTACCATTCTGTATATTTGAACGATAATTCTGAATGGTATGCTTGCTGGCAACCGGGGTTTGCCTAGTTGGTTCCAGTCGAATGAGACAACCAGGTTGCTTGGTGGTGGGACCGAATAGACGGCCGGGTATGACTCTGACGAAGTTCCTTCCTGTGAAAAAGGAATGGGCAAATTGCCCCCTTGTTCGTCGGAGTCTGTGTTGATGAAGAGAATTTGGACGGTGTCGTCTTTATTCTCCTCTGTGATGGTATCATTCGAAGATAGAGCCTCTGAAGGCAAAACCGGGTCAACTGCTGTCTCAGCCTTTTGACTTTTGTCAGGTATGGATTCAGACGGTTCATCTTCAATGATAGGTGCTTCGGCTGACCACCTGGGCGGGCCAGCTGGGTTCTCAACTAGTGAAGGACTTGGCAGGAGTTTTTGATATCCAGGAGGAAGTTGCGCTCGTAAAATCGGGCGATCTTCCAAAACTCTTTTAGCCTCGTCTAAGAAGGGACAACGGTGGATGGCGTGGTCGCCTTCACACAATTTGCAGGGAAATCTAGCTTTCCCTCTCTGTCCTGGGCTTCACTTTCACTAGTTGACGGTGAGCAGTCCACATGGCTATCAGAGGTTGATGCTACCGAATTGTGCAAACGAGGAGACCAGTCCCTTAGTATCCGAGGGATGCAGGGACAATCTCTGTGGAAGTGGTCTCCCTTGCATATGACACATGGCGATTTAGGCCTGGTCAGTGCTGTGTGTGGATTTTTGTCAAACGACACTTGTTTGCCCCCAGTCGCTTTTGGCTCCTTCTTCTTCTTCTCTTTCTTCTTCTTTTCCTTCTTCTCCTTAGGAACGTGGTTTTTTGTTTTACCAGTTCCGTCAAGCGAAGAGGAAGGAGGAGAGGAAGAGTTAGACGAAGTAGAAGGCTAGTGGGCAACTCTGGTCTGGTCTAACTGTTGACTCGACTGTTCAGGAATAGTGGTGTTCTGAATGACATTGGTTGAAAAGAGCCAGACCAGCAGGCCGATTGTCAGTCCTGGAAGCGACAATGTGGCCATATGGGGCGCACCAACATCTCCCCAAGAGGAGAAGGGACTAGGATTTCCACCAAGGGGAATTCCTTGGTTGGTGTGCTCCATTTTTTCAACCTAAAGATCAACGCAAGAATAGGGGTGATTGTTCCGTTTAAAATAAATTTTAACGACGCTTTAGACACAACTTGCTTTTTCAATTTTAAAGAGTCGAGAAAAAGCTAAAGATGACTCTAGTCTCCTTTGATGTTTTAACGAGCCCGAAGTGACAAATTCTCGGATGGACTTTTTCCGTTATAGAGTCTGAAAAAGGCCAAAAGGAACTGCTCTGGTGTTCTAGGTAGAGGGTGTGCCAAACTTTTCGCAAAACCGCAGAAAACGTTTTAGACATTTGCGACATTTATACGGGCGGTCGATCTTCCTGAATGCTGTGTTCAGTGCATTGCGATCAGTAGGGCGGCCAACACGGCTTCCTAAGGATAAAGGTTTTATGCCTATAGGGGTCTCCCAATATATACGTGACGGTACGTGGGAGCACAATCTGTACTGGCGCTATCGTCCCTCAGGAGGAATCACCCACCATCCACGAGATCGACAGTCACCAGGCTTTACGACGCCGGAACACGTCTCTAGCCTAGACCTCTATGTTGTGTGTTATGTTGCAAAGCGTTTTTAAGTTCATTCAATTTATTTTAGGTTGATCTTTTTAGAAGTTTGCCTTTCAAGGTTCACCACGAGATGTATGATACAATTCCTAAATGCAGTCTAAAGATGATAAGCAAGCTTTATATCTTTTCAACTTTGAAAATCCTATCTACTAAGGGAAAAGAAAGACATCATCTTTTCTCAAAGAGCAATCAGCACACTCTAATGCACTTTTCCTAAATCAGACATGCAAACTATCAAGATGCAAATGCACAATGCAGGTGTTTGTTTTCCGCTTTCTTAGTATTGATGCCTACAAAGAAAGCTTTTTGTACAACTTTGAATTTGCTTTTAAATGACAAATACAAACAAGTTTACTTTTTCGAAATCAAAGAGGGTAGAAGAGATTACAACACTTAACGATTTTTGAAATGAATACTTGTTTCGACACTTAAAAGAGACAAACTCAAACCAATAAGCAAAAGCAAATGTATAATCAACTGTAAACAGCCAATGAACTCTCTTCTAAGATCACAATCAACAGATCTGAATCAAGGGCTACAGGATGATTATTTCACTCATGCAAAGGAAAACTGCAAATGATGCGACAAACACATAAAAACACTCACAGTCTTTTTGTACAAAAGGAGGCGAAATTTAAGCAGAGAAAAGGAGTTATCAGATTGGTACCTATGATGGTTATAGGCTGCAAAAATCAGAGATCAAAACAAGGCAAAACAGAGCAGAGAACCCCAGTTGCACAAGGGAAAACTGGTTCAGCGCAACCTCAACACAGGGGTTTTGACATTCAGCGCAGGTAGCCTTCACGGGACCTGCGTTGAAATGCAGAATCCCTTCACTGGGTCTGCACTGAAGGAGAAACTCTCGTTTCTCACTGGTTCTGGGTCACAGATTGGTTTTTTAATTTACTGTTTCAGGCCAAATCAAAGCAACAAGCAAGGTACAATCAAAGGGATGCTTTGAGGGAGTACTAATATCTATCACAAAGGATCATCAAATCATTTGTGAGTCCATTGTTCAGATCATAGACAAGTCCAGTGATTGGATCAAAGCAGCAACTGTCTACTTTGCATCCGGGAATAACAGATGTAGTTCGATTGTTGCTGTCGAGTCTATGAAACAAACAATGATAGAAACAAAAATAAAATGACTAAACAAATGTCCCCAGTGGAGTCGCCAATTTGTTGTGGGGAAAAATGCCTATGCACGACGATCCTATCCACCTAAGGTGTGACAGTGCCTTAGCAACAAATAGAGACAGCTATTCTAGTATTCTTCCTTTATGAATTAAGAATGAAGAGAGAGATGGATGGACTAACCGGTGTCTTCCGTTTGTCCCTCGATCTGGCTTCTCTTCTCTTGGAGAATTCCCAGCTACTTGGCTTCTCGCTCGCCCAGCTTCAAGAGGTTTCTGCAAGATCACAAGAAGAGAACACTATACAAGACATGGATTCATATTCATAACTAGTTCAAGATTAGAAATGTACTAAACATACTAATGCAATCATACATAAAAAATACATCAGTATATAGGAGAAACCAAGATAGCTTTATTGATGAATAACAAGGTTCAGGAAGAGATACAACCCAGAGGGCTCCAATCCAGCATCTCCTTCCCAGCAAATGGAATTCCTATCTTCACCCCCTTCAAAGCATTAAGCACCCAATGATTCCAATCTCAAACCAACAGCAATTCCTTGCAATAACAAAATTCCAGCCTCTAGATCTCATGGAGGAGAGATCCATATATAGATGTTTGGAGAGAGGATGAGTCAGCTTGAGATCTGACTAGTTTCCTCTCCCTCTGTCAGTTCTTGATTCTACTTGGAGGTTCTTGCTTCCACTTGGATATTTGGAACCTCTTACTCATCACCAGTCGAATTCCCTGAGGCAAGTGTCATTTTGGAAGCTTCCTGGGTTCTGACACCTTGAGAAATGAACTTGCCACATGTCCACTCTCGCTTAGCGCAGGTAGCCAGTGTTGCTTTTGACATTCAGCGCAGGTAGCCAGTGTTGGCTTTGACATTCAGCGCAGACAGCTAATGGAGCCACTGAAATGATCCTGAATTGACTTGTTTTTGAGCAATTTCTGGTGGAGAACTTTTGTGAATTGCTGTGGTTTGTTAGCCTTGTTCCTCTAGGGGTAGGAACAACATGTTTAGGGACTTTGGATCCCTTAGATTATGGAAATTTCATGCTCAATGCTGTAAGGCACAAAAATGTCTATAACACTTAGTTGGGGTCAGCTTTAGTCTTGGCGTCCTCGGTGATTTAGGGACTTCGACCAGTACTTCAGTGACCTCTAGAGCAACTACTTCTGCATCCATCTCAACTTCCAGCATCGACTCCTCTACTTTGGTATCTCTAGCTTCTGTGGGTACTGACATAACACTTTCCAATAGTGCTCGCAATGTCTTTGGTAAGTTCGAAAATGCTGGATTAACTTTCAAAGCCTTGAAGAATTCTTGTTTCATGTGTGCCTGAGAGCTCAACAACTCAATTCTCAAAATGACAAGTGTTGTTCGCTGGGAAGCCACTTGTAATTTATAGGGAACTTTGAATTCAAATCCAACTGTTCCCCCCAAATTCGGTTCATTAATGCCAGATTGGCAGCAGATCTTCAAGGATCTGACCAATAAATTTTGTCTTAAATGCCAGCTGCCCACTCTATTTGGCTGCATTTCTCCCATCAAATCATGAACAGTGACTTTAACGGTCACTTTCTAGCCGACCTGCGTGATTTCTCCCTGGGTAGTGCAACTCCCTTCGCACTGTCGTGAACCCTATGACACTTCCTTACTTCACATAGTCCTCAAATCGCACAGCTCCCCAACCCAGGTAGTGTAGCTTATAGTCCCGCGTCTCCTTTCAGATGCCTGGAGTGCTAAGACTCTGTTACCTTCATTTAGTAGCATGGCCATAAAGCCAATGTATGGCTTCAAGCGACTGTCATTCACCTTACCTAGGAAGGGTTCTCCATTCAATTTGACTAGTTGTACCGCTCCTCCATCGGTAATCTCCTAAATGACATAGGGTCCTAACCAGTGCATTTTGAATTTCCCTAGAAATATATCAAACTTGCTGTCATATAACAAAACCAGGTCATTCACCTTAAAGGTGTGCAACTTAATGTGCCAATCATGCCATGCTTTTTTGCGCTGCTTTTGGACCTGTTGGTTAAATCTAGCTAGAAATATCTCTTCCTTAAGCTCATCCAGCTATGCGAGCCTTTCATCCAGGGCTCTGCGATCTGTCATACTCATGAGTGCCACTATGCACAGACTAGGCATGATGTATTCCATGGGCATTACTACTTCAACAACATAGACAAGCTGAGAGGGTTTTTGTCTAGTCAACTTCTTGCATATTGTCCGATAGGCCCATAGTAGTGCGGGTATGCGTAGGTCCCAATCACTTCGCTGAGCATTGCAAACCTTGGTCAATGCATTCTCTAGCAATTTATTGAATGCTTCCACCATCGCGTTAGCCTGCTAGTGATAACATGTGCTCTTCTACTGATATACCTGAAATTCCTTCGTCAGCGCGCTGATCATCTAATTCAGAAAGTGTGTAGCATGATCAGTCATCAAAATCTTTGGACAACCAAATCGCGTCAGTACATTCTCAAAGAGGAAGTTCGTAGAAGTCATGCTTGTGCAATCCTTCACAGGTTGTGCCTTCGCCCAATGAGTCAAATACTTCGTCGTGGTGATAATTTACCTCACTCCTGTCTTCCCTTGGAGCTGGATGGGTCCCACAAAATCTGTCGCCCATTTCTCAAAAGGTTGTAATGTCATCTGTGGATTCAGAGGCATCTCATCCCTCTGCGATGGCCTGCCAGTCCTTTGACACACATTACACGCCTTGCAATATGCTTTTGAGTCCTGATGGAGGGTTGGCCACCACAACCCTACGCGTAGAATCTTTTGCGTGGTCACTCTCGCTGCATAATGTCCCCCTGTGGTGTCCCCATGAGCATATGCGAGGATGCTTCTCCTTTCAAACTCCGGTACATATCGTCGCAATATCTCATCAGACCCCATTTTGTAAAGATGCCTAGCAATGATAGAAAAATCTGTTGTGCACAAAACTAATTCCTTCTGCTGGACGGTGTATCCTTCCGGGGAAGTCCCTATTGTTAGGAAGTGTATGATATCCTCAAAATGACCATCCGCAACACGTGTTGCAAATAGTTGCGTGTCAGGAAATCCCTCCTCCAAATTAGTGGGCTCTTTCCCTGTTTCGATGCGCGACAGATGGTCTGGTCCTGTGTTCAGTTGTCTAGGCTTCACAATAACTTCAAAGTTATACTCTTGGAACAATAACAACTACCTATAGATTCTCCCCCCAACACAGGCTTATTGACCAGGTATTTCAGCACGGAGTGATCTATATACATCTTAAAATGGCCACCCAGCAAGTAGTGTCTAAACTTCCGGAGAACGTATACCATAGCTAACCCTTTGCGCTTAGTGGTGCAATAGTTCTTCTCTGCCTTGGATAACCTTCTACTTGCGAACGCGATAGGATGGTCAAAGTCTCCTCTGCTAGCCTGTGTCAGTATTGCTCCTAGTGCTATACAATATGTGTCAACATGTACATGAAACACCTTCCAATCTGGGAAGACTAAAATCAATGCGGTGACCATATTTTATTTCAATGCATCCAAGCTCTTCTTACAGTCCTTGTTCTAGTAGAATGTGACATCCTTTTTTAACAACTTTTGCATAGGCACGGTGATCTGGGCATAGCCTTTGATAAACTTTTTGTAATATCTCGTATGTCCTAGGGTAGTGTGCAGCTGTTTCAAACTCCTCGATGCTTCCAAGTTTAGTATCACCGCTATCTTCCCAGGATCTACCATCAGTCCCTGTGTGCAAACCACATGACCCAAAAGGGTCCCAAAAGGAACACAAAACTGACACTTCTTTAGATTGAGTGCGATTGGGTATCTTCGACAAGTATCTAGCATCAGGCGTAAAATGGCGACATGGAATTTTACCAGCCCAAACACAGTCTAGTCATGAAAGTATACTTTTAGGAACTTATGAATAAATTCCTTGAACACAGCAATGACTACGCACGAGAAAATCGTAGGCACATTCTTCAACCGAAATGGAATTACAGTGTACTCAAAACAACCCCACTCAGTCGCAAAGGTTTTCTTGCTCCTATTCTCTGACGCAATTTTGATCTGATGGTACCCAGAGAACCCACCAGTGAAAGAATATTCTTCCTGGCCACCTACATTATCCATTACTTCTTCTGTGAATGGAGTTAGGTAAAGATCATGTACACAAGCGTCATTCAGATTTCTAAGATCCACACATATCCTTATTTCATCCTTCTCCTTCTTCTCCTATACCACCATTGGGCCTACCCAGTCAGATTCTTCCATAGGCTCAATGATCCCTGCTGCGAGAAACTTGTTTAGTTCTAAGTAGACCTTCTCATTATACTTCGGAATGAGATGATAAGGTCTTTTCTTAACCTTCTTCGTATCGAGTTTCAACGTGATCTTCGTAACTCCTAGGTCTCCGATTATCCCTTTTAGATCTGTAAACTTGGTAGGGAATAAATCCTGGTATTCGTGCAGAAATTTGGAGACCTTATCCACCATTGTGTCGTCCTAGTAGTCTCCAATCTTCGCGAATTTGGGCTCTGACTCTGTACCAATGTTTACTTGTTTCGTTTTTAGCGGCACGGTCATATTATGATTCTCAATCTATGGTCCTTCAACCTCGCGGTGGCCTTCTATTTTAGGGATGTTAATGTTTTGTGGATCCTTATCTTATTCTTTAGCAGTCATGTTGTAGTGTTCCAGCACGTGACTCAGCTAAGTAGCCCACTCAGGCTGAAATATGTCCAAAGGATCCTACGGTATCCTAAAGATTGCTACTTTCACCTCTTGTAGCACCTCATCAATACAATCAAACCTGTCTTCAAAATTGAATGTCATTATGAATCCTTCGTGTAGAATATCCCATTCACCTGTACCATGGTAGAGCTCCATTTCTAGATACTAGTTCATCGAGATGACATCAAGGGTGTGACAAAACAAGTTCACCCATTCAGGTTGGGGCTTCTCTCCATAAGCCTGAGCCCATTTGGCCAAGTGTGCACGCGGATCATCTTTCCCATCATATTTGTCCGTTATTCACACCTTCAACTTCCCAAAGCATGTTCTCATCATTCTCCTACATTCGCGCCAATCTTCAAATCTTCCCTTGTGAGTACCCCACCACCTTGCAGGCGTAGCGCGCAATGCTCGGTCCAATGTCTGGAAGCGTTGCTTTTCTGGTACCTCCATTTCAAATGCATCCAAAAAGATATGTACGTCATTCAGGCCATCATAAGTGGGAATATTTCTTACCTTTGATGACCCACATCGCAGCAATCGGGTCATCATGTTACAGCTCAGTGTAGTTACTTCATGTAACCGATTCTTCCAATGCTCTAATTTTTCATCAGATTCCAAGGTATAGGAACTCTCACGATCCCATGTAAATGTTCCATCCACTATTGGATTCCCCAGTCTTGGCCTCGCACTGTTATCTTATAGATACACTCTAGGTCGTCATCACTCTCATAATCACAGACTGGTTCAGTATAGCACGATCGCTCAGCAAGATATAGGGGTACTATTATGCGGAGTGATTTATAAACAAATATCATTTTTCACTTCTTTACGTTGATTACCCCGTTCATATCAGTAGCCCAATCAATGCCAAGGAGTGCAGGGTAGGGGTTACTGTCATCCACAATTTCTATTACTTCAATGTCAGTGAGCATTCTTGCACCTTCAATATCTATAGTCACCCTCTGCAGCTGGCCCATGGGGATGATCTTCTGCTGGTTCGCCATCCTTAGCTAAATCAGAGACCACTACAGTGCGGGTCCCCCCATCCGTTCCCAAGTCTGCTTCGGTAGGACATTCGCATCTGACTCCAGGTCCAAAATAACTTGGTCCATTTCATATCTCCTATCTGCGCGGTCAGTCTCATCTCCCATATCGTCCTTGTTTTATGCTTACCAATATTTTGTACTACACGTGGCTCACCCGGAGTGTTTCCGACCCATCTGTTTATGAGCTCTTGTAATGCCTTCATAGCCTTGCTAACGCACAGTAACTTCATGCAGGCCTCCAGGAAGGTTGTAAGCATAAAAGGGTCCATTTCTTGTTTAGGCTTATCCTTGCTCCCTAAGGTGGAAGCCTCAGCGAACCTCTTCTTCACTTCCTTGAATGTTTCACGTGTGCACACCAAATTGAACTTAGCCTCCTTCGCAAGTGCTTTGCAAACCCATGTACTATCTTCGGGTTGTTTCCGCTTGTCATCTCATGTTGTGATTCCACTTTGGAGCACTATATTCACGTTTAGATCCTCTTCGCATGGCTCAAACCTCATCATCTACAAGTTCTAAGTCGGCTGAGGTGGTAGCACCCATTTGTCACTTATCCTTTCTATCAGCGTAGGACAGTATTTCGTTTCATGATAAAACATAGTGCAATACTTAGACGACGGACATGTTGGGTTAGTGTAATCGCAGGCATATTGTCATGGTCCTCTGCAATTGTAGCAGATCATCTCTCTCCGACCTTTTCTAGATCCTCCTCGGCCTCGTCCTCGTCTTTTCCCTTGAAAGCCTATTTGCGCCATCCGTGCGCTTTGGTCAAGGGGTCGCTTTTCTACCTGAACCCTATAGGCGGGAGTTTTATCCATCATCAATTCATAACTTCTGCAATTACTCTCATCATGCCCTACCGACCTACAAAAGTTTCATAACAGTTGTTAAGGTGTTTATACAAACTTTTGCAGAAAATGGAAGTTATCCGTGGCTGGTTTTCCTGCTACCTGACATATAGCGCACCAGAATGCAGGCCCCACACTCATTCCTTCTTAAGCTTCTGGCCTCAAAGGCATTGGTCCCCCTCCTACAATGTAGTTCGCAAATACTAAGAAATGGTCTTTGTCATGCCCCCGACCCTTGCATTTTAGGCACCATACCTATTCGCGCTCCTCTGGCTAAACTGCTCTGTCCTGCTTCAAACTTTGCATCTACAGGCAAAGATTTTTCAACTGCGCATGGATTTGCTGAACCCCCAGATTTGGATCTTGCATCAATGTTTCATGCAGTCTCATTGCAATCTCCAAGGCCTCGGCCTGAGTCATTATCTTCTGTTGTGACAATGCAACCCTTAAGTGTGGCAGGAGCGAAGCCACAAACCATTCACGATGTTATTTGTCTATTAAGTTCATATTAGCTTCACGGATTTTAGACTTCAATCTCTAATCTAATTCCTAAGGTGTCTCGCCTGGTTGCATCATGATTTCCTTGAACCCCACAATAGATTGCACTTTAGATTTAGGCCTACTGAATTCTTTATTCAGAACAGTCTGGATGTCAGCCACTCCAGCATTCAGGTTATCATTAGAGTCCTTGATATACCAGGTTAGTGCGCAATCCTGTAGAGCACTAAACAGTGTTGCCTTCTTCATGTGATCATCTGTAATGCCCGAGCTTCCCATATGGCTTTCACAACGAACCAGAATTGGTCTGGGTCCTCATTCCCCAAGCCTTTGAACAAAGGAAGCTTCACCGAGTTTGCCATACTGAAATGCGATGGAGGCAGAGGTGGTACGGTGAAGCTGTTGGTGATGGTGATGAGGTTGGAGGTGGTGTGGGTGGAGGTGGTACTCATGGGAATCCTTGTCTTATTAATTGAATATCACTTCATGGAGAAGCCTGCGCTACTCCCTCTTTGTCACCTCGCCTAGGTGAAATCAATGGACTAAATTCGAGACCCTTTCTTCCTTCGTTCTTGTAATTTTTTCCACTTCGTGTAGCTCTGAACATCAATGTAGCTGCATAACCTACTTTTCACATAATAACATTTTAATCTAGGTATTCAAATATTTCAAGTACTTACCTCAGAATCCTTTGAAAAAGCACCACTCTGCCTCGTTGTAGCTGACTGAGGTATCGACCGCGAATTCGGTTACAAATCATCCTATGACGCAATCAAGCCAATGATCAACAACATAGGTAATGTTATCCTCAGATGCTTCCAATCTCTATACCAGCTCTAGGGTCCAAACAATAGGACTGTCAAGTCTCCACTGTCCTTGGCTATCTGCTAGCTTTGCAATCCACTCATATAGCTCAACCGGAAAGGAGCAGAAAAATATCTTGTAGATCTCTATATATAGGTACTTGTCTAGCCACCATTCCTTTTTCAATTGTGGGTTTTTGTTCTCTTGCGCCACGAATTTGTGGATATTCCTATCCAACCAGTCTTCGATCTCTTTCTTAGTTGGATTCTAGTGATACGACATCACACATCTCTTATGTAGATTCTGGTCTCGGCAACGGAACCATTTGTTGGCTTGTTGGGGCTTGACCCAGGTTCAGCGTTAGTTAGCCAAACAAATCCCTACACTACTGGCCCTTTCGGCATCAACGCGTGGAGCGCGGACCGGAGTCTCACCCGAAGTAGTATGGGGGATGTTGGAACCAAGTTTCCACACCCTGAGATGATGGTGATGTCAGTTTATTCCTTCTATTCCTTCTTTCACGTAGGTCACTTAGCTCTAGGGCTTGCCAGACTAGCCCTTTATTCTACCCTTCAGTACCTCCGTGAAAGGGTACGATTAACCTTTGCGCAGCCCTAACCTACGGCTCAGGTACTTTCACACTGCTATGGCAGTGTACCATGCAGATTCCCAAATTAGTTTAAGTGTCTTACTTATCGTATTAGACAATCATAGTTAGCATCACGTAAACAGATGTTCTTACTTGTGTTGACTTAATCAACGTAATTACATACATTCGCACATCATATAAGCATTATAAATGAAATTCATACACAGTACGACAAGATGCATTAACCGGAACAAAGTCACAAAATTTGCAGAACACTTCTCTTTATTGATATCTTCAAGGGATTACATACTCTATCAACCCTGCACACACAGCTGCAAGGGTCCGCACACTCAGCTACGGGCTTCTATCCTAGGCCTCTGCACACTAAGCTGTAGAGCCTATACCTACACTATGAATCGAAACTTAGACTTCTTACTTCACAACATCATTGAGTAGGATAGAACTGATCAACATCATAACCAACGTCTTTAATGGACATATCATATATATCATTCTTGTCAATAACAAGTAGGATTAACCAGATTTATCAAGTGCAAGTCATCATCCATAACTTCATCACATGCAATCCATGCATCATTAGTAATCCATGATAAAATGACAACAACATATGTATCTTCAATAGTAACAACCATACATTAAGATTACTAGCAATGATATGTACTCATCATAATGAAATAAATAGTTCTCAAGAAACCATAATGCCAAAAATGAACTATTAGAAGCATAGAAGATTCTCTCCTTGAACCTGTGCCAAATTTTCACTATCAATTATGTTCACATCCATCTCATCAATTAACAAGTGCATCAAATATCCATTTCATCAGCACCATTAGCATAAGAGTAACAACAGCTCATAAAATCATCATTCCTAAGTATTATATAGGAATTATAAACAAACTGTAGTAAATCAATGTCAGTGCCAAAGTGCCAATATTCAACTGATAAAAACATATGAGAAGCTCCCTTGAATCTGTTCCATATCTTTTTCATCACAGAGAAGCATACACAACTTTATCGATAAAAAAGCATGTATATATGTTATTGTATTTCATGAGAAATGCACACATAATGTAAAATTATGATGTTTCATAACCATAACTCCCCCCTGAACATGTCCTATTTGTTTCCTCTTCATACTATCTTCATCAATGCAATGTTAGTAGTATAAGCATCACCAAAATGAATATAGAAAAAACATATGGAATCATCATTATGATAAGGTAACAATATTCTTCATTGGTTTCTTTTCATGTTGTTTGTGGAGATCCATTGACTTATTCTTGCATTCTTTTGCTACATGGCCAAATTTGTTACAAGTATAACATCTTACATGACTAGAAAAGGGAGCGGAGGAATCATATTTTTTTTTTTTCATATTCCTCCTATTAAACTCAATAGCTTTATGACAAAATATGTTGCAAGAAAAATAATATCCCTTAAAGAAACATATGTACCTGGGAGCCGATGATGTTCCCGTGAAGTGGCTATTTACTTGAGAACGAAACAATCTACTTCTGCAATTGGTTGTAATATGTCCATAGTTATGACATATAAAACATTCAAAATCATTGATCAGAGGAAAGGATTGATTAATGTTTCTATTATTGGGAGTAAATGATTTCCTTTGAAAAATCATCTTCCTTGGGTGTTGATTAGGTTGACTTCTTATCTCTTTATCAAGAATTTCATATTTTGAATGGTTATCCTTCAAGTTCCTTACACAATTTTGTGAAGTACATTCTCCATTTATAGTTTCATGAAAACCATGACCAGATCTTATGGATGAAGAGCTTTGAAAACTTAGAATTTTATCTAAAATCTTAGTACTATCTCGAAATCCCAAATGTTTATCTTTTTCTTCTAATTTTCCTTTTAGAGTTTGTACCTCAACTTTGAGTTTTTGGTACTGTTCTTCCTTTTCCACATATTTCTTCCTCATTCTTTCTTCAACATTTCATCCTTCTTCCACTTTCTCTTTTAATTTGATAATCTCTTGCTTCAGGCCATTCTCTTGTTTTGGAAATACTTGAAGTAGCTCTTCATTTTGCTTGTTTGAATTTTCAAGATCTGATCTTAGAGAGATGATAGTTTAGATTATATTGCAGTATTAGCTGATTTATCATGATCCCTATTCTTGTATGCATGTAACTTATTCTTAAGATTGTTAATCATTCTCATAGAAAAAACAAGTTTTCTTCCAAGATTAAGTACATTCTGTAAAACGTATTCATCTAAATCAGTAACTTCATCTGTCATAATAAAGGTTGTTTCATTATCATTCTCATTATTTTCTTTAGAAATAATATTACCAGTTGGTTTACTTGATGATAAATCTTCCTTTATATGATTTCCTTCTCCTTTCTCAATGGCATGCAGATTATCCCATCCTTCCTTTTCGGTTTTATAATGCATGACTTTCTCTATTGTCTAATTCTTTTTCAATTATTTACTTGATGGGGAAGTTTTAATGCAATCATTACGTACTAAATTTGAAACATCATTTCTAGGGTTTATTAACTTACACTTCATCTTTTATTTCCATTCTTGGTAGTTAGTATCACTAAGCATAAGAATACCTTTATTTTCCATTTTTGTTTTCTCTTTAGAATGATTACATTCACTTATACCCATGAGAGAAATTTTAGTTTATTCACTGTTATATTCAGTATCATCATTACTACATAGACAGGGAAATGGACCACAATTAGAACAAGAACCGGTACGGGATAATTCTTTGTTACTATATTCTTCATTCTTGATCAACATAAAACAGCGTGGTCTTGAATCTGAATATTTGTTAACATCTATCATTGTCACTAGATCTGATATATCACTTTCACTGCCACAGTTTTCCTAAGATAAATGCTTCCTTTGAGATGTGTTCTTCTTTTGCTTCTTTCCCATTGATCCACTCTCAAGCGGTTACGCTTCTTTTGGATTGACTTTCTCTGATACCACTTTTTAGGAAAAATACTTGCGGGGGGGGTTAATCGGTATTTTAACTCTAATTTTTCATTTGATATTTTGAATTTTGTACGTTATTGTTCTTTATGCAACTAGTGTATGTACGTGACTTCAGTGAATGAAAATAGTGTATATCTAGATTACTTAATTTATCTTAACTTCCATTAGTGAGTTACCTTAACCATTGCATTATTAATTTGTTTAACATTCATATGCAATAAATAATAGATACCATAGAAAATAAGCAACACACATAGAACACCAGGATTTTAGGTGGAAACCCAATGTGGGAGAAAACCATCCCTTCCATTGTCACTATCTTCTTCTTTTATTATTAAGAAAACTTTCATTAAATCTTGTACTCAAACAAAATCTTACTAGCACGTAGGCACCCACCTGCAGGAGGCTAAAACCTCCACTCATTCTGCAATACCCACTGGAAGGGAGCTACAATCCCCTGATCTTGTTTATTGGCTCCTACTAGAAGGGAGAAACTACCCCCTGAACAAATTTACCAGTTACCACTAGACGGAAGCTCCGACCCCCTCACTGAAGTCTCTAACCCTCAACACCTCTTTGTGGACCATGTTTCATAATATTTCACACTGAATCCACCTAAATCAAAACATCAAAACCTTTAGGCCACCTTTCATCATTTTTCAAACTAGACCCATACCTAAAATTATGCTCAATACCAAACTAAATACTAAATCTTAACTACAATCACATAACCAACTGAATCAATAAATCTCAACCAAATATTGCAATTATATCAAACCAATCCATATCATCATAACCAGATCATACCAATGCATAAACATTCATCTATATACCAAGCCATATGCTATTAGTCATCACAGAAACTAAGCGGTGTCACTACAAACCTTGATCAAATTTACTTTAGAATGTATATGCTACTATTATGAAGCATACCTACATATATACACACTTGCTTTGCATATAACTTGCATATAAATCTCAGTTTATTGAACACTAAATCATTTATCTAACTGGATAACTGTGATACTAAATCAACTACTGAATCATTTACTGAAAAAATCACATATCACCACACTGTACTAACCAATATTCCATTCAACAATCAATTCAACCTAATCAATGCTGTCATACATAAATCATCATGATAGAGAAATAATTGACATACAAGAGAAAATAGAGTGTAACTCATTAAATTCTATTATCAAGCTACATTGCAAACCATAGAACATATACGTGACATCCATGAAACTTATCATCGTATGTACAAGACTACCTTGCATAACACCTACATACAGATCTCAACACATTGAAAACCATATATCAGAATATATATGTGAACCTACAAAGATAGATCCTCATATGTACTTGCCCATTCATAAGAAAACCAACGTACAGATTTTAAATAACTGAAGCATACCTTTGTTGTAACCAAAACTCACATACCATAACCTTTATTGTCACATATTCATATCATCGCATCATTACAACTACAAATATATCATTTTTAGCTACAAGCATAAATAGATCAAGCAAGTGTATTCATCAGTCTTCATTATACTTTCATATCTATTAGATATGAGCCATCTCCTTGATCCCTGGTGCACGCCTGTTCCAGATTGAATCACATACGAATAACCCATTGGTTGCATAGATAACACCTTGATCTCCATCACTCACAAGACCTTTGTATGTACGCGACCCTTATTCATAGGAACCACATATACTTTCTCAAACTTTACCTTTGTAATCTAATTGTCATTGAATTGTCAATTCTCTATCCATATCCTCTGTAGCATTTGAACCAATCTACATGAGTTCCATAATAATTAATGTTGACATAAAGTACATCTTTATTAAGCAGGTTTCCATCAAGGACAATAGATTAGCCAAAATTCCAGCAACCATCATGCCCCCATGCATGATATATTTCTCCCCAACATATGATGATGGAGGAGACATATCAGGTATGCAAAGGTGGGAATGATGCCCCTAGCTAGATGAGTTTGTTGAGCGCCATTGCGTTTCAGTTTATTGAATAATTGATTGAAGCATCCAACACTCTTAACACGAGAGCTTTTAGAGGATGATGAGGATACGTAAGGGCATCAGTTCCCCCTAGTTATGTATTTATGGTTATATCATGCTATGGACATGAAAAGTGTATCTATAATAATGGATTCCAAAAACTTCTTTGGATGTACATAGTATTGTTATGCACGATTTTAACGATGTGGTTTTCCATATGTTTGTTTTATGGTTGTCTTTCTATGGGAAGAATTTATGATAGTTGCAATAGGAGAAAGGAAATGGTGGATTACCAATCTTACTTGGAATTTCATATATGAACCAAATGGACTGAATTTTTGGGGTCTCACATACATGGTGTCACTATACCAAAGAGTGGCTTCGGATAAATGGAACTGATGCTCACCTAGACAACACTAGGATTGAATAATAATAATATCTAAAGGATTGGGTTTTTGATGTAAGACAACATAATGATTAAATGGATCATCCCGAGGGTGATCTGGAGTGAAATGGGGATTTATAAGTTATTTAGCATTGGGAGAAAAAGTGTTACTAGAATGAACACTACCAGACATGCTATGAGAATTGGGGAGAATTTCTTCTCCTAGACTCTGAAAAGTGGACACCCCCTTACCCAAACATTGTGTGATAATGTAATGGCTAAATGGTGGATGTGGTTTGACTAGTTAGTTTCGACACAAGGGGTTTTTGAACCAATCGAACTCACCATGGATGAAGTCTTTGGACTCCACAACATATTGATCATGGGTTTGATTCAGAAGGAAGTACACATGATGGTGCATATCATACCAAGGATAATCAAGAGTGGTCATGGCTTCCATGATGTCTTCATTAGAATGAAATATGGGAGGAAGGGAGGAAGAAGGACCACATCATGAGTAACTACATGAGGCATCTTCATGAGAGACAAAGTTCATATGTGCATCATCCAAATGGTTGGGGAGATGACTAGTAGATGTGACATCCACTGATGTTGAAACCAAAGTGTCTTCCAAGATAGGTTTGAAATAAGCACAATAGGAAACTCCTAAAGAGTCTGAATATATAGATACCATGGATGATGATAGGTAGAGATAGGGGATGAACTATTAGTCATATTGACATTAGGAGGGGGAATCATAATCATGGGTTGATAGACCTGTTGTCCCGATGAATCATTGGGGCTGGGACCCGCATGTGGAGCAGAGGTGGAAGCACTACAAGCAATATCTAGCTTGCAAAGCACTTCAATTGTATCAAAACATTGTTCGAGATGGGGATAGTGATGAGAATAACTCCCATAGTTATCACACAAATCACAAGGGTGATTGTTGCGTAAAGTTTTGTTCTTTTTGGATGACTCGGGTAAGGTGACATGGACCTTAGGAATGTTAGAGTTAGGAAAGGTATTCGAGACCACATTATTTATATGAGGGAGCTCAGGATAATTATTGGTGGTGTTCCCAACAACATCATACAAAGCACATGGAGGTGAAGGATTTGGAGGTTTAGGAGGAGTGGGATTTTCTTAGGGTTCCTTGTATTTCTTTTCCTTTTTCTGAGCTTTCCCCCCTCACCAGATGCTTTCAAAATAGGATTGGCTGCCCACTAAGGTTTCTATGGAAATGAAGAAAAGGAAGGGGTGGTTACAATAGGTTGAACCAGAGTCAAAGTTGTATAAGATTCAAGTTGGTCGGGAGGACTATGTTAAGAAATTTACTGCATAACATAAATAATTACTGAGAGGAATAAATATAAAAATAACTAGCAACAACCATAAACACATAAATGCAAATGTTTACTCGGGAAAACCCTAAATCTGGGGAAAAACCCAACCTAATAAAATCTCATTAGCATTGGACAAAACCCTGGCCAACCCGACCAAGTGAGCCTTCGCCGCTCACCTCCAGGTCTTGCATTACAATGAAGTCATTCCAGTCTTTTATAAGCTCCATTACATATAATACCACAGGCAGAATATTATGGGTGCACAATACCATGTGCCCCAAAACCATCATTGTTTAACCTGGTCAACTTTGACTCCATCTTGAGTCAATTTTACCTAACAATGCCCCCCTTAAACTTGACTTGGGGTTCCTTGACTAACTCCAGCCAAACTTATGTGAGACAATCCCGCTCACTCTAGCTCTTACCCCTCTTAGAGTTTTTACCCGGGGTATTGTTAACCCGACAACCCCACTATCGCCTAGGTCTAACCCAGAATTTACTGGTGGTCAGTGAGGGGCACACATGCCTTACCAGGTCTTACAGTATTATGCTTATTTACATGCAATAATTTTGACTTCATTAATTTTTTTTTGTTTATTGCTGCTACCATTTTGATCCATCCTCTCTCAATTTGATTTGCTCAAAAACTTCTATCAAACCACTCCAACTGAGAGCTTGACGAGAAACTCGTAGATTCCAGCATCGGTGGCCTCACGTAGTAGAAAACGAACAATTTTCGAAGCCGCGTGAATCCCGAACAATTTGTCAACATGTTCCAAACTGGTAAATATCGCAAATGCATTGCGATTCCTGGTAGTTATGGCACTATCTTCCGTGCATTCTCCTCGAGGTTCTTCCGCGTACGATTGTTCCACCATTATTTTCGAGACCCAGATCTGTAAAAAAGGCCGCATTGATCTCATTAGGCACTATAAACCCCTAGCATCAAAGAATCCCTTTGAAACCAATATCTGGCTCTGATACTAGTTGTTAAGAAATTTACTGCATAACATAAATAATTACTGAGAGGAATAAATATAAAAATAACCAGCAACAACCATAAACACATAAACACAAATGTCTATCCGGGAAAAACCCAACCTAATAAAATCTCATTAGCATTGGCCAAACCCTGGGCAATCCGACCAAGTGAGCCTTCGCCACTCACCTCCAGGTCTTGCATTACAATGAAGTCATTCCAGTCTTTTATAAGCTCCATTACATATAATACCACGGGCAGAATACTATGGGTGCACAATACCATGTGCCCCAAAACCATCATTGTTTAACCTGGTCAACTTTGACTCTATCCTGAGTCAAGTTTACCTAACAGAGTGTTTGCATGAGGATCAATATACTAGATTGAGATCCCCAAGGTGATGTTAGGAAGACTCAATGTAGCCATTATAGGGGTAGGAAAAAATTGCTGGTGGCAGGAACAAGAAAGGTATTTGATCAGAGAGGTAATGACCTAGAGGAACTTCTCTAGGATGGGAGAGACCTGGGGAAATGTTCCATGTGGGAAAGGACTAGGAGAGATACCACCAGAACAAAACTTGCCTAGTGGAAATGTACCTAAAGGATGAGTTGCGTCTTGAGCAAGATGTTGCAGAGGAGCTAGCTACTAAGAAGGCGTACCAGACTTCTTGTCTGTAGTGCATGACACTTGAAGCATGCAAACAATGGAATAAATAGGATATGAATGAGTAGGTGGTGGGTCATAGTAAGCCCCAGGAAACATGGAATATTTGTAGACTCTAGGAGAAACATCAATTAAGGAAGGGATATTCTTATTTCTAGTCATCGATGAGATAGTGGTCTGAGGAGAGGTCTGACACTGAGGGTCATAGTAATTCAACTGATCGATAGTGATGATCTTTCAATTTTAAGGAAAGCACATCTTCTGAAATACAACAGATTCAACAATGGTCATGGCATAAGTGTAGCTACGACCCAACAAGACGTTATAATATAATGGGGCATCAATTACTTTGATCTCAATCAAGACTATCTTGCCAACAATAGTAATGGGGTAGTTATGATATAAATCGAGGGGCTATGAGGGGTGACCATCCCAAGCATGAAGAGTGATAGTGGATGGTGACAGGTCAGGGGAACCCACTTGCTTCCAAACACTAGAGACCATCACATATGTGGAGCCACCTTGTCTATTCTACACCGCTAGACAATAACGTTTTTTATGGAGACTAGTATTTGAAACGCAACAAATGAAGGATGGGGGGACGTTCCTCTTTATCAATATCAAAGGGATCCATAGTACCCAAATTAGATAGTAGATATTTCCATTGGTATGGGAACGTTTGGAGGAGTTCCAACATTGACATCACAACAGGAGATTGTGCCAAGTCATCTACTATGTTATAGGTATGTGTGGCTTTAGATGAGGCATTTTCAATGTAATGGAAGGATGGGGATCTTGGGGGTAACCTATACCTTAGGATGAGGGATCTGTAAAGTACCATTTGGTGATGACAGAGGATGAGTGGAAACTTTGAGTTTGGAATCAGTCAGTGACTTTCCAGGAGATTTTTCGTATTGGTGTGACCAAGTATGGAGGTTGACTTGTTCGGTATTGACTTCTTCAGAGTTCATCATGAGAATATGGTAATTTTTCTGGGAATATTGTGAAGGTTAGGGGGTTCCATTACATTATGTGGCTTGGGTAGCCACATATCCTTGATGTGGAAAATGGTTGGTAAGCATTGTCGGTTGTGATGAAGTAGGAGGGGAATGAGGTGGAGCCATGGGCTGAGGTCCTCTAAAATAGGCTACTTGAGCTTCCCATTCCTAGCACATCTGAGGTAAAAGGGGACATTCATGAGTATAATAGTAGAAAACTCCACAACATGTACGAGGTTTACTAATTATAAGAGCCTTGTTCCATTTGGGTTGTCTGCCCTGTTGCTTGGTTGCAAGATTAGGTTGGTCACCCTCAGGGGCATTAGGTTGTCGACCTTGATTGCCCTTGTTTACCTTGATTTCCCTGGTTACCTTGAGGTTGTTAATTCTAGTTATGTTTCCCCTTATTCCTTCTCTTTGGGTTAGGAGGATTGGTAATAATATGTTGAGCATACACTTAATTTTGTGGAGGTGCTTGCTATTGGCATAGAGGAGGTAGAGGAATGAGAGGTTGAGGCGCTAGTGCTGATGGGGATAGAGTGCTAGGTGAGGCATAAGGATAGTAAGGATTTTCTATAGGTTTTAACCATGTACAAAATTAACTGCAGACCAATTCTAAAAATATAAAATAAACAATGACGAGAATACAAAACAAATACATAGATGTTTCCCTTGGATCCCAAAAATGGGACTACCATATTAATTTTTCATTTTGTTCGTTTTAATGTTATAATACATATATATACATGTCAAAGCATTCATAAATCCTAATCAATGAACCCTAGATTAGATCATAACCATAGTTCCCTTGATCGGATCTACAAAAGACCATGGGTAGAAAACCATCATGCCCAAGAACATGTGCAAAACTGTTAAGTTTAGGTATGTTCTATGCTAGAGCAATTTATTTAAATTTTCACAGTTAGAAATCACATCAGCACTACGATAAACTACAGATAGAACATAAATATAAAATGCAGAAGACAAGCCAAGACAAGAGGACACAAGATGTGGCGCAAGCCAGGGACAAACCCCACAGTGTGTGGGGAAACCCTTTGATCAAATCTTCTTTTATTTTCAAAGTTCAGCAGAGAAAGAGAGAGAGAGAGATAATACATTTACAACAGAAGTCAACACTTTGACTTATCTGGATCTGAGCATAGATAATTTCCTATAATGATGAGATCAGTTGAAGACATTCTGCTTCAACTGAATCTCCTAGGTGACGACTTCACCTATCCATTTTTTCATCTGCTGCACCTTACCATGTAGCACCATCATGCTGCATCATGTATCTTCATGCTGCTCATTATCACTGTGCTGCCCATACATTAGGATGTCCATGACTTCATACTTCATGCTGCTTATGCTGCCCATGATCTCATCATTAACACACTGCCCTTTATGACAGCAACTTGCAGCCTTGCTAAAAAAAAACCCTTCAAGCCTGAAGGCTCTCTTATGTGCCATGCTGTCACGTACAATACTCAAAGGTTTACATGCTGTCCATCTAGACTACCTCACGCTGTCAACAGGCTTGTGACAACATTTGAGAGACTCATCCTTAACGAGATCAAGATTGCATCGTAGAGTTCTGATATTATAACCAAGAATTACTACTGAGGGTATATGAGCTAGCAGGAGCTCAGATCAATACACAAATATATACTGAACTATACGTATGCCAAAATATACTTTGGCCCAGAATGTAGGAGAGTTCTAGCTGCATATATTGACAATGTATATGGTACTCTCCATGCGTATGGCACTATTATAGGACTGTGTTTTTCATTAGAGGACTCCGTTCAAATGACATGACAACGTAACTTCATGCTATGCATATATCATGACTCTCTTCCTTTACTGCAGTACTACAACAAGTATATTACTGTGTATATATATATATATATATATTGCCATTTGCTGCGTATATGTACCTCGGTTATATTACCAATTTCTGCGTATATGTATCCCTATTGCCTTGCGTATACATAGTCATGAACCCATACTGCGTATATATAGTTATTGCCAGCATAGTCATGAACCCATACTGCATATACATAGTCATTACCGGCATAGTCATGAACCCATATTGCGTATACATAGTCATTGCCAGTATAGTCACGAACCCATACTGCGTATACATAGTCATTGCCAGCATAGTCATGAACCCATACAGCGTATACAGTCATCGCCAGCATATATATGAACCCATACACATCGTATTGAACAACATATTCCTGTCCCATTGACCTGTGTATGTTTTATTGGACAGTGGAATATATACCTGCATATATGTGTGAAGTCTACATATACCTGCGTATATGTTTCCATTTATAGAGGAATGTCCTCATGATGAACAACATGAATTTTCTCTTCATGAACTGTGCATAGATTAGGGCCTGCGTGCCTTGTATTGGGTCTGTTTGTTGCTCATCCTCATATGCTTGCAGCTTCCTGCGGTTAGGGCATCACCCTTGAGCCAGCGTATCTTTAGTTCTATCCTTCTCCAAAAACCCAAACGTGGAGAGGAGATCACCTCAAGAATTGTATGATGAAATGACATCAAATCTTTATCTATTTAAACCAAAATGAGGATGATGAATAGACACGTCAGTTGGGCTTCTAGAGCCTACATAAGAGCTGGTCGGCTTGATAATAATTACATAAACAAAAAAAATTAATATCTGCATAAATACTTATCGGAATCGGATGATCTTTGGATCAATCCTACACCTCTCGACGAGAGGGATCCAATATCAATATCAGCTACTATAAATAAGCCAACCCACATGGATTTTGGCCCTATTTGCCAATTTAACACTCCCTCTCAACTAGGGAGAACTCCATCCACTGATCCATATGTACGACTATACTATCTTTGCCATTAGTGCCTTGCACTACTTTGCCTAGCTTTGCTGGCTTTGCTCAGCTCTGCTGGCTCTACTCTACCCTGCTAGCTCTGCTCTGCTCTTCTCGCTCTGCTCAGCTCAGCTGGCTCTACTCTGCTCCACTGAACTATGAAGAAGAAGAATTGATCAAGAATGAGTCATATCATTCTCCACTAACCCGAAGTTAGTCTCAGAGTGCATACCACTGGTCCCAGACCAGTCTCAACTGACCCGAAGTCAGCATCATAGTATGTACGACTCTCACTGGTCCCAGACCAGTACTGAACTGACACGAAGTCAATCTCGGAGTATGTACCACTGGTCCCAGACCAGTCTCAGCCGACCCGAAGTCAGCGTCATAGTATGTACAACTCCTACCACTGGTCCCAGACCAGTATCACAGGCTCAGAGAGTGTACTACTGGTCTCAGACTAGTCTCAACTGACCCGAAGTCAGTGTCATAGTATGTACGACTCTCACTGGTCCCAGACTAGTCCTACATTGACACGAAGTCAGTCTCGGAGTATGTACTACTTGTCCCAGACTAGTCTCAGCCGACTCGAATTTAGCATCATAGCATGTACAACTCCTACCACTGGTCCCAGACCAGTATTACAGGCTCAGAGAGTGTACTACTAGTCCCAGACCAGTCTCAACCAACCCGAAGTTAGCGTCATAGTATGTATGACTCTCACTGGTCCCAGACCAGTCCTGCACTGACAAGAAGTCAGTCTCGGAGTATGTACCACTGATCCCAGACTAGTCTCAGCCGACCTGAAGTCAGCGTCATAGTATGTACAACTCCTACCACTGGTCCCAGACCAGTATCATTGGTCCCAGATCAATGGAGGTGATCCTAGCATAAGGAGTATGGTAGATACAACGATGCATCCATCGGTACTACTATGGGCCCTAACTTCATTTCCCTGCTCATTGATCAGATGAGAGGTACTTCCCATGAGTCCTAGAATGCATGGGTAGGATGCCTCGACAGGAGAACTTAATCAATCTTGTCCTCACAGGAGAAAACATCAATCTCGCTACAATCGCCATGGAGAACACATCAATCCAGGCCTCACAATAGAACACATCAAACCTGCTACAATCGCCATGGAGAACACATCAATCTAGGCCTCACAGGAGAACTAATCATCCTGCTACATAAGAGAACAAATCATCTTGTCCCACAAGAGAGCGAATCATCTTGTTCCAGTGCACACCACTAGGGGAGGGTGAGTCACCCTGTGGTCGTATGTTGCTCCAGTAGAACTGCAAGCCCCCCAGAGCTCCCAGAGCTCAATGTATGCAACATGCAGGACCCTTTTACAAAGGTCTCTCAATGACTCCAAGTCGTTCAGGAAAATCACAAATTTGATCTTTCCTCAGGGCTCTGTCCTGTACATCATCTTAGTGCGATGGACCCTCCTTGATCATCGACTTACCATATCCCAGATAAGGCAGTATTTGATGTCTATCTGCTGGAGCAATTGTCGAATACGACATTCCTCAATAATCGAATCCCACCTCTAGTTGTCACAGAGAATCACAGTGGTATTCATCATGTGTACAAACAGCTCACTGAAGAGCTTCAACAACCAGACTGCCTCACAGAAGGGCATACTATCAGCAATGTATTCTGCTCAGAGTCACCGACTTCTACTTCCTGCTCATCCAGGATATCGAGGCAGATTCCAAAGAGAAACAACACTGAGAAGTGCTCTAGTGATCCTCCATACTTCCTGCCCACTCATCATTCGAATAATCATGTGGTTTCATATTTCTGGCAGTGTATCTCAATCCATGAGAGATTGTGCCCTAAAGATATCTCAAAATATTCTTGGCACCAATCCAGTGAGGCTCAAATATGAGCTCACCATGCTAACCGCATCCCATATGTCCAGACGGAGGTTCTCCAAGTACATCAATGCGAATGAGTTTATGAAACTCAAAGGCATTTCCCAAATCTGGTCCGACATCATTACCATATAACTTCTGAAAGTTAAGATCCTCGAGGTAGTCACAAGCTTGCAACTTATCTTTCCACATTCAGAATCCAACTCCCTCTATCTCCTATAAATGAGAAGGTTTGCACCTGTTAGACATAGGTGCTGGTATGAGAGGTTTATCATCCACAACCTTTGAGTAATGGTTTGGATCAGTTTCACTCCTAGTGAATCTCAGCTGCATTAGACAGCTATCAATCCTCTCATACTACGACCGAGGTGTTTTGCTTCAAGCCATAGAGGGCTTTCTTCCACCTGTATACATGAGATTCCCGATCACGAGTCTCAAAATCCTCGAGTTGTTCCAAGCCTGTGGACCTGCTACATGAGGGGAATGATCCCCTTATAATATTTTCCTTCGGTACATTTCAGACATGTACCTTCATGCTCCTTTTTGAATTCAGGCATCCTAGTCACCATCTGACTCACAGACCTCTGGTGCTAAGTCAATGGGCATGGTCCCTAGTGGACTTCCTACAACTTGATACAACCATGAACTCAAAAACATCTTTGAAAGATCTATTTTCAAACACATACCTTTCCATCGATAAGTGCCACCCTGTAACCTTTGACTTCCATTTCCGAGATGGACATCAGGTTCTTCTTGCGATCAGGTACATAAAAGAGATTCTGGGGTTTCTTGCTTTCATGGAAGAGTCGACCATTTCCTTGATGACCTGCATTACCAATGATTCCTTTGATTATTGAAGATGTCCCAGGAATCATTGTAATCTTCATCAAGAGATGTGTCTCTACCATTCAGACACTCCTTTGCATAATGGCCGAACTTATTTCAACAAGGCATCTGCCTTTCCTTCCACCCTTAGATCCGAACTTCCTAATGAAGTGATCATTAGATGGGTCATCAAAAACTTCCGTTGCGCCATTCTGATAACATTCTCTTCCTCGAATTCACCCTAGGTGAATTATGGGGAACCCATTGATCCTTCTGTCTTGTCCCAACTACCTTTGGTGATTGCTCTTTCACTCTTGCTTGGGAATTGTCTTCACCTCAGCTCTGATACCATGTTAAGTTTAGGTATGTTCTATGCTAGAGCAATTTATTTAAATTTTCATAGTTAGCAATCACATCAGCATTATGATAAACTGTAGATAGAACATAAATATAAAATGCAGAAGACAAGCCAAGACAAGAGACACAATATGTGGCGCAAGCCAGGGACAAACCCCACAGTGTGTGGGGAAACCCTTTGATCAAATCTTCTTTTATCTTCAAAGTTTAGCAGAGAAAGAGAGAGAGAGAGATAATACATTTACAACAGAAGTCAACACTTTGACTTATTTGGATCTGAGCATAGATCATTTCCTATAATGATGAGATGAATTGAAGACATTATGCTTCAACTGAATCTCCTAGGTGACGACTTCACCTATCCATTTTGTTCATCTGCTGCACCTTACCGAGTAGCACCATCATGATGCATCATGCATCTTCATGCTGCTCATGATCACTGTGTTGCCCATACATCAAGATGTCCATGACTTCATACCACATGCTGCTCATGCTGCCCATGGTCTCATCATTAACACACTTCCCTTTATGAAAACAACTTCCAGCCTTGCTAAAAAAAAACCCTTCAAGCCTGAAGGCTGTCTTATGTGCCACGCTGTCACCTACAATACTCAAAGGTTTACATGTTGTCCATCTAGACTACCTCATGCTGTCAACAGGCTTGTGACAACATTTGAGAGACTCATCCTTAACGAGATCAGGATTGCATCTTAGAGTTTTGATATTATAACCAAGAATTACTACTGAGGGTATATGAGCTAGCAGGAGCTCAGATCAATACACAAATATATACTGAACTATACGTATGCCAAAATATACTTTGGCCCAGAACGTAGGAGAGTTCTAGCTGCATATATTGACAATGTATATGGTGCTCTCCATGCATATGGCACTATTATAGGAATGCGTTCTTCATTAGAGGACTTCGTTCAAATGACATGACAGCGTAACTTCATGCTATGCGTATATCATGACTGTCTTCCTTTACTGCAGTACTACAACATGTATATTACTGTGTATATATATATTGCCATTTGCTACGTATATGCACCTCGGTTATATTACCAATTGTTGCGTATATGTACCTCGGTTATATTACCAATTGCTACGTATATGTATCCCTATTTCCTTGCGTATAAATAGTCATGAACCCATACTACGTATAGATAGTTATTGCCAGCATAGTCACGAACCCATACTGCATATACATAGTCATTGCTAGCATAGTCATGAACCCATAGTGCATATACATAGTCATTGCCAGTATAGTCATGAACCCATACGGTGTATACATAGTCATTGCCAGCATAGTCATGAACCCATACTGCGTATACAGTCATCGCCAGCATATATATGAACCCATACACAACGTATTGAACAACATATTCCTGTCCCATTGACCTGTGTATGTTTTATTGGACAATGGAATATATACCTGCGTATATGTGTGAAGTCTACATATACTTGCGTATATGTTTCCATTTGCAGCGAAATGTCCTCATGATGAACAACATGAATTTTCTCTTCATGAACTGTGCGTAGATTAGGGCCTGCGTGCCTTGTATTGGGTCTGTTTTCTGCTCATCCTCATATGCTTGTAGCTTCGTGCAGTTAGGGCATCACCCTTGAGTCAGTGTATCTTTAGTTATATCCTTCTCCAAAAACCCAAACGTGGAGAGGAGATCACCTCAAGAATTGTAGGATGAAATGACATCAAATATTTATCTATTTATACTAAAACAAGGATGATGAATAGACACGTCGGTTGGGCTTCTAGAGCCTACATAAGAGCTGGTTGGCTTGATAATAATTACATAAACAAAATAAATTCATATCTTCATAAATACTTATCGGAATCGGATGATATTTGGATCAATCCTACACCTCTCGACGAGAGGGATCCAATAAAAATATCAGCTGCCATAAATAAGCCAACCCACATGGAGTTTGGCCCTAGTTTCCAATTTAACAAAAACCCATGCACAAAACCATAGGTAGGTCCGCCCACCTAATATAGGTTCCAAAAAAAAATTCTCGAGGTGCTACCTCAAAGCCCATGCAAGGGGGATGCTGCCCCATGAACCCCCTTAAAAGGGGGGGTTTCTCACCCCTGTTGTGCTCGACAGACGACTATTTGCTAAAAGAATACAATACACACCCAACAATTGCTGTAACATTTTGATATCTAGTTTGAGCAACAACTGGCCCTGGCATCGACTAATGTAGATGGGGATATGTATATGACATGCTTATACCTTGGTAAGAGTTGACATGTGAAATATCGTGAGAGGGATAAGAGTAAGCGGAACACGTTCCCCCCAGGGTTGAACATAACTCATAGAAGGTTGCGGATGTGGTGATGGTTGAGGGTGGGAAAGAGATCCAACGATATCGTAAGTGACATGTGATGCCCCCGACACATTACCAACACCAGGCTGAGGTAGACCTAGGAGGACAGTATAAAAATAACCTGGTTGGGCATATATCATATCATATTTTAAGGCTATCTAGAGAGCTTCTTCCTCAATGTAAGGGAAGTGAGAGGTGACATATTTACCCATGGGGGCCAAAAGTGTTCTTAGAAACCAATCCATATATACGCAGTCTTCAAACTTAGGGGATATGATCTGAATAGAAATTGGTGCAAAGTTTACAAAAATAAATAACATATCTAGATTTCTTGTGAAAAGTTACCCAAATCCAAAAAACAAATCGACTGAATCAGAGTTCGGAAGAGGGAGATATCACTGATTTAAAATCAACCATGTTGCAGAAATGTTTCTGATGACAATTAATGGACGGCAGCTGTCCTATTAGTTTTTGCAATTTTTATGTAGAATTTCAGTAAACTGATTATATATCTGAGCTCCTATCGAAAAATCACCCAATTTCAAAAAAACATTTGGTCGAATTAGAGTTCAGATGAGGGAGACATCTTTGATTTAAAATCAGTTATTTTTCCAGAACTTTTGTGATTGCAGAACAGTTGCAGCTCTATCTAAGTTTTCAGAGTGTCTAGATAGGGATTTCAAACACACATAAAGATGCAGAATGGTCATTCTATTTCCAAAAATAGGCTATAATAAATATTATGAGTTATATTGACCAATTTATGTCCATTTTAAATATAGAGTAGCATTTGAAGCAATTTCCCTTTGGAAACATGCCCTCCCACCCTGATTTAGTAGGCACCTTCTTCACATTCATTAGTTTCATGATAGAAGAATCCAACTTTGGTTCTTTGGAGACATTCCCTCCAACCCCAGGCTATGTTGGAACCTCCTACGTCATCAACAATCAACATCATGGTTATGGGTCAACCACACCAAATCCTTGTCATCGAAGTCCATTTGCTAGGTTGCACACTGTTAGTATCACAATTGGTCACAAGCATTATAGGGTATGTCTATCCTCATACCTTTGTTTAACATGGTTATGGGTCACCCACAAAACGAAACTTCATTGAAGCCCATTTTGTAGGCCACACACTGTCAGTATCACAGTTGGTCACAAGCATTATAGGGTATCTTTGTCCTCAAATATTTGTTCATCATGGTTATGGGTTAACCAAACAAAACCCTTCTCTTTAGTGGCTCTTCATATTAAAAAAAATCTTCTCAGGAGGGACTTCATGCAATGGGGACCGTTGCTTCTTAAGGAGGGAGCCATGATCCAAATGGAAAATGGAATTCATCCATGGTATTCATCCACCCATAGTATTAATCCACCCATGGAATTTACCTATGGTATTGTAAGTGGCATCTACCCATGGTATTTATTACCCATGGAATTTACCCATGGTATTGTAAGTGGTATCGACCTATGGTATTCATCCACCCATGGTATTTTTCCATGATATTGTAAGTGACATCCACCCATGGTATTCATTCACCCATGGTATTTACCAACACATGGAATTTACATGTGGTATGGTAACAAAAAATGGTTATAAGTAGTAAGTCACATTTTGTAAAAGGACATATTGTCGACAATAGTGTAGCTTTTAGAATTATTCACTATTTTAATAAAAAGTTTCTTGTTGGTTTTGTTTAATGTGTGTTATCCTATTTTCTTCTAGCATTTAAATTTTCCAGATCTTGGAGGCCTCCCCCAAGACCCAGATTAGGATCTAAACATGCTCCTCCTTCTACACCATTCTTGAACATGGTCAAAAATGTGGGTGGAAGAAGTTTGAAGAAAAGAGGTTAGAAATTTGGTACTTGTGTTGTATTGGAGAGGTAGCTAGAAATAGGAAAGAAAATATTTGGTGATAGTTCCAAAGGTGGAATGGGAGGCATGTGGTTGGTCCACATACCATTTGGAATCAGCTTCAGTTAGGGTGGGTTGGAAAAGATGAACATGAATGGAGTCTTTGGCAATGCAATTTGATGAACACCATATGTGAAAAGAGTGAACATGATTTGTGTGGCCTTCTCTAGGATTACTTTCGAACTTGGGGATGTCAGAAGGAAGATTGGTAGGCACAGGAGGCCAATTTGGGTTATGGAGAAGAGGGTCATTGATGAGCTGGATGAAATCAGGTAGGCTCAAACCAGCCATACAAAGAAGCAAGGGAGGGTTAATGGCCATACCGGTAGAGGTTGCACCTGTGGGGTTACCTTGGTTACCACTACCCACATTGGTGTCTAACATGGTGGTGGTGCAGGGTTGCGAAGATGCAGAATTAGAGGCAGAATTGGAAGATTCAAAAGAACTAGAGTTAGTATGGGGACTCAATGTAGGACTAGGAGGATGTATTCTAACTCAGTGAAAGGGAGTAAGTTTTCTTAAAGCAAAATTGGGGTATAGGTCATGAAGTCTCTTTGACAAATGCCTAGGGAGTGCAATCACTAGTATAAAATGATGAAATTAGTGACTAGCTGACTAAAAACGTTAATCACCGTAGCTTTTCCAAGTGAAATACTACCAAAATGAGAAATATTAAGTGATTAACTAAAAATGACTAGCATAAACGACTAGTTTAGTCTCGGGTTAAAATATACGACTAGATAATAAGTAATACAACTAAAAATTATTAAATTGAATGGCTAATTTAGTCTAGTAACATAAATATGACTACTTAACAAGTACAAATCGTCGTTTATTTTAGTAATTTCAATTATGTCACTTTAACAATCTAAACTTACAAGTGATAGGGGATTCAAAAGTTGTTATATATTGGCTAAAAGGTTATACTTCCTTAAACACTCATTTACTATATCAATGGACTTTTAGAGTTATGGAGCTGATTATAGACTTTAGGGTTATACCCTTTGATCACATTCACAAGGAATTACATTAAAATATTGATAGATTATCCAAAATGGGAGTTGCTTATAACTTAGTCAAATACATTATGAATAATACCTATAAGGAGAGGTGTTGAGTAATTAATAGAGGAAACATTTCCTTTAGTTAAAGACTTAACTTTTCATGCATATCTACAATTTTTATTATTAGGGTCATATCCATTGAAATTAGGATACTAGTTTCTAACTTGGATACCTTGTTATTTATCTAGTTTGAACATACATTATGAACATGACAATAATAAAATCTTATGAAATTATTTTGAATCCTATGGGGATTTTGATATTGCCCGAACATTAGATGTTGAACATATTACAATATCATGTCATTCAGGTAAAGAAAATTTAGTATATGTTAGATGATGTAAATTACATCTTTGCATTAATATTAATACAAAAATGATGTCTTTTTCTTATTGGAAAAAAAAATTATGGCATTTCCCACCACCTAAGTTATTAGACATAATTTACGTAGGAATACATGCAACTAAAAGAATCTTTTCTTAGTTGCTAAAGATGGTTTGATTTCATAACAATGATGATCATTATTTGTCTTCTTGGTACCATATGTCAATGTTGGGCTTCCATGATGGCTCTGTGATGGTTGGGATTCCTCTTAATAGGCATGTGAACCCCTAGGTGTGCACACAACTTGTTGAATGTGAATATGGGGTTTGAAACTTGGTAGGCACAATGCTATCTATGTTGTATCAAAGGTGGTTGAGGCTTGAAGAGATTATCTTGAATCCTACAAGAACATTGTGCCACCCCTTAAACCCTATGTTAAACAATCCATGCTTTGGTATTTACGTGCAAATTTTTTTTTCATGAAAAATATATATTTATAATTTATACAAAACCATACATAAGATACATGCAATTATTCTAAAATTATACAAAATATTTATAAAAGCTATCAAAGTATGACTTTCCTCATAAAAACTTCAAATACATATAACTAGCCTATATCCATCTTAACTCTGGATCTATCAAGCACCGAGAGGGATCCAATCCCTCAAGGTGAGAACCTCTTTTTTTAGTGCAAAACTTGAGGAAAGGTGTGCAGCTCGAGACATTTGATCCCTATTAGTGCTTGATAGATCCAAGGTTAATATGGATCTAGGTAGGTTATATAATAATATATAATATCTATTTTTGTATTTGTGTGTCTCTTTCTTATTCACTCTCTCTATTTCACCCCAAAACATGCACACACTCTCTCCATATATCTATCTCTCTTCCCCTCCCTATTTTCCTATCTCTCTCTCTCTCTCGTCCCTCACACTCTCCTCTCTATCTCCACCTATCTCCCCTTATGTATTTATTCTTCCTTCCCTCTCTCTCTCCCCTTCCAACTCCATCTCTTTCTCCTTCTCTCTATTGATTCATCTCTCCCCATTTCTCTCCAACCTCCCTCTATCTCTCCTGCCATCTCTCTCTCTCTCTCTCTTCCTTACAAAACTCTCTCTCTCTCTCTCCAAATATATCACTATCTCCCTTTCTCTTCCCTTCTCTCTCTCCCCTCCATCTATGTGCCTCCCTCTTTATCTCTTCCCCTTCTCTCCCTATCTCTCTCTTCCCTCAACCTGTCTCCATCTCTCACTTTTCTCTCTCTTTGCCCTCCAGATATGTGACTATATCCCCCCCTATCCTCTTCACTTTGATTTTTGTCATCCCTTGGATGCTTAGTTAAGATGGATCTATGTTGGTTCTTACTAACACAATTTATATTATATAAATTTTACATCTTTAAATATAAAAGTATTCTCATTTTTAATTGTATTAAAACCTTAATTTAATTTCTATGTGAATATTTTTAGTAGTGATGAGGATAAAGAGTTTAGATATATCTCGAAAGTAATTATAATCTTTTTCCTTTTAGTTTCAATTTAAAAAATGTTATAAAATTAAATTATAATAATTTATTTTTATTGTGAAATATGTTATGGTTTTTGGGCATGTGGTATTGATAAGCCATGGTATTGGCCCACAATATTGTAACAAAGCCTATATATAAGTTAATAATATCCATGGTAAACTGGGGTGAATATACATTGTTATGAATCTTGTCATATTGTTAAAATATATTTTTATTGTGAAATAATTTATGATTTTCTGGCATGTGGTATTGATAAGCCTTGGTATATGCCCCATGCTATTATAACAAAGTCTATTCACAAGTTCATAATATCAATGGAAAACTGAGGGTGAATGTCCATGATTAAGAATCTTGTCATATTGTTATAAAATATTTTGATTGTGAAATAAATATTTGGATTGTGAAATAAGTTATGTTTTTTGGGGATGTGGTATTGATAAGCGATGACATTTCCTCATGGTATTGTAACAAAGCCTATTTACGTGCTAATAATATCCATGGTAAAGTGGGAGTGAATATCCATGGTTGATTATATTTTCATATTGTTTTAAAATATTTTGATTGTGAAATAAGTTATGTTTTTTTTTTGAATTATTGACCGGAGAATCCACAGTAAGAATATTTTTACACCGACGTTTCGAATCCCAAATGGGATCCATCATCAGGGTATGAGAATGATGATAAAAGAAGAGCAGAATAGAGCTTATCTTTTATAGGTTAATTATATCCATGGTATGTAGTATTGATAAGCCATGGTGTTGGCCCATGGGATTCAAATAGAGCTTATCTTTTATAGGTTAATGATATCCATGGTAATGTGCCTGTGAATATCCAAGGTTAAAATCTTGTGATATTATTATAATATATTTTGGTTGTGAAATAAGTTATGGTTTTTTGGCATGTGGTATTGATAAGCTATGGTATTGGCCCATGATATTATTAAAAATCATGTTCACAAGTTAATAACAAAATCAAAATATAACAAATTTATTTTTATTATTGTAAATTTTTATTATTAATTAACCCAACATTGAAATGCTTATAGTCATCCCCGATATCACTTTTTTTTTCTATTGTTTAATTAAGTTGATATTTAAAATTGCTTACATACTTACATTACACCTACACATGTAATCTATATGTCGCATGGAATGAGTCGATCTTGCGGAAGAGATAGACCTTCCTAGAATACAAAGAAGACCTAATGACAAGCAAACCAACCAGACACTATCTTTCTCTAAATATGCTTTAATAAACAATAGCAAACAAGTGTTTTTAGGGCCTACCTTTGGTCCAACGCAAGCTTGTGGATGCCCTCGCTCCTTTGATTCCAATGAGCTCCTTTTTGCGAATCTGCAAACACAAACAAGGCAAACAAATTAAATAACACCTGAAAAACCAATTGCATAAAACATATTTAACATGAAAGTCAAGGAGTCCATGAAACAAATAACATAAGATACTTGTTGAGAAAAATGAGTTTGATTGTATTAATTCAAAAGAAGAAGAACCTTACAACCTTCGCCTTGACGCTGTACAAGCTCCTCCCAGGGTCCAACAAGAAGTCTCCTCTACTTTGACAAGTTTCACTCACTCCCCAATGAAGCCAAAAAGGTATGTGATCTCTCCTCTTAAGCTCAACTAGGAAGTCTTAATTTCACCAGCATTTACCCTCAAAATGTTCAGCTTCTAACCTCTTTAGTCCTCACCCCAATGCCTGTATTTATAGTGCAATGGAGGGAAGTTACTAGGTCCTCCTTCAAAGGGATAAAGCCCTCCTTCAAAGGGATAGCTCCTTTAGTCAAGGGATTAGCTCCTTCTCTTTTGGGATGCATGAACCACCTCAGAGTGAACAATCCATGTCAAAATTCCTTCTAGAAAACTCTAGAATTAACCCAAAGTGAGTTTTTTAAGATAAAACTTGCGCCTTTTGACTTTCACAGGGGTCCGCACCTACACCGTTAGGGACAGAGCGAGTAGGTACGTAGCTTTTGTACACATAAGGTGTGGTACCGCAGGTGACCATGAGAGAAAGTGCGGAACCAGAGTTACATTGATTTTTAATGTCTTTCTCCCATTTCCAAAGCTTGATTTGAAGAGCTGAGGTCTTAGACTTGCTTAGGAGGATAGTACAAGAGATGATAGACCCATACTGACTGTAAATAAGCATAGTGACGATATTTTTGTGTAACAGATTTCCCCCTAAAGTGCGAAGTCTGTAGTAGATGAGGATTTCATTTATCATATAGGAAGAGTGAAGTACTTTATCATTTAGAGGATCATCTTGTGGAGAGCCCGATCGGAACCTATAAAAACATTCAATGCAAGATATATATATGAGATCATATCATCGTTGAGGTAGGCATTCCCATACTCAGATCAAAACTAACTAGAAAACTATCTACTGCTCTAATATAGGAATGATTTTGTAAAACATCACAAGTATAGACTCATGTGAACATAGTATGGACGCAGCCATCTGTTTATGAATAGTCCACAATATAATGAATACAAAATTCCTCGTAGTCTGGATGGTGGAAACTAGATCCAGGGTCTTCATTTCTACTTCCCGAAATAGTACGATTCTATCCATGCGAATAAATGTGTTGATGTCGAACATGGTAGAAACCACTTGATTACCAGTCAATGATGTAAACTGTTAACAAGTGTGAGAGAAACCACCAGTGATGTCAATGGCTCTCAAAGTACCTAGTACAATCCATGAGATGTGAATAAATGTGTTGATGTCGAACATATCAAGGAATCCTTCGATCAAAAGTCAATGATGTAAACTGTCATCAAAGGCGAGAAGCCTGCCATTGAGGCATGCAGATCTCAAGGTACTGACGATTCCTAGATCATCTTTATAGATAATGAGCTGATGTCGATAGAAAGCGATCCGTCGTAGGCAAGCCCACAACACAAAATCATAGATCAAGTTGAAGAAATTTAGTTGCAAGGACTGACTCAGGGATGGTCAAGATGGATGACAGATATTTTGCAGATGAATGGCTTATTGGCAGTGACCTCTTGAACACATAATGACACGACAGATGGCTTGGTGACAATTGACCCAAAGTTAATACCCAGAAACCGGCTGAAGACTTTCAATGTGGTTTGATCAACTGTTAGGCAAAGGATTTCCCAACCCAGGTGAATAAAAGTGTTGTGTTCAAGATTGGTTACAAAGTATGACAAACAGACTCATTTTTCTCTCTTTTCCCCCACCATTTCTGGCAAGTACCTCTTTATTTTTGACAAGCTTGAGGAGGATAGCATTTGCTTGATTATAAGCTCATCCTTCGGATGAGTCCAACTTAGTTTAAATTCGAACCCTAAGAAGGAGTGGTTCGTTCCTGTTTGTAATTGAACAGGTCCTTTACTGTGAAATTTTAACGAGTCCAGTATAGGAGAAACTCAGCGTTTTTCAATTTTAGAGAGTCTGAAAAAACTTAAGAAGACTCCAAGGTTGACCTTTTTCGTAAATTTGTGTCTCCCAAGCCCGAAAAAGTATAAAATAATACTTGAGAGAACCGCTTGATCTTTTACGACCAAGGAGTACTTTTCGTTATTAGTGCCTTTGACCCGAAAAAGTAAAAAGCGATCAATGACATGTTGTTTTATAACCAATATCGAATTCGAAACGACAAAAATCCGATGATCTTTTCATGTTTTTATGGCCGGAAAAGAGCTGTAAGTGGACCGTCTTTTAATTCTGTTTTAACGAGTTTAAAAGAAACACTCGGCAATATTTTCATGTTTTAGGAGTCAGAAAAGAGCTTAAAGATGACTCTACATGTTTTTCTGTCGAAAATGATAGATTTCACCTGAATAATCCTTTATTCTGCACAAAAACACAAACATTACTCATACCTGTTTGAAATAGGTAAAAGCGTCACAAAATACCTTTTCAAAGTGAAACATAAACAAATTTGCAATTTATTTACTCAAAAAACTTATAAAAAGGGCCTTTATCGATTCAATTTTACCGTTTGAGTTTGGGTGAGAAAATAGTGCTTTTGCTTAGAAAACTTCCCGTGAAGATTGTGGAAAATCCAACCGTCGGAATCGAGCGTCGTCTTCTCCAGGTAATCCACATCATCCTACTCTTCATTTTCAACCGTTTATTTTTTTGTTTTAGTCCTTCATTTTATTTTTTGGGAGGGATTTTAGGCGCAAAACCCGCACGCGGGGATTCACAGGTTTACCATTGCGGACCCGCGGACCCCGACTTTTTCTCCATTGGGAAAAATCTCGGGGTCCGCACCTTCCGTGTAGACAAAGTGCAGACCCACGCACTGTGTCTAACTCGGAGGGTGCGTACCCCGCCGCAAGGGTTTTGAACCCAAAGATTCTAAAAAATGGACCAATCAAAATATTTTCTAGTAATTTAATTAATATTTATACTTGATGCAGAGAGTACATCATGCTAGATTGGCGTGAACGAGAGCATGAGGACATGGATGCTGCCGCATGGAATCATCAACCTTCACTCGATGCTTTGAGGGTGTGTGGACTATACAAATTCTGGGCCATTCCTGGCATGAGGGCTCAGGTGGATTTCTTATAGTGGCTAGTTGACAGATGGAGCATACAGGACCAGTGCTTCTTCGTTGGCGGCCACCAGCTCGAAATCGAGCCGGCAGACATTTATTTCTTGACTAGTTTGCCTAAGAGAGGCGAAGACTTGACTCTGCACGGGACTAGGCCAGGTGGCCAGTCTGTCGATAGCCTCCGGCTAGAGTACTGCAACAGCCAGGCTAGAGACAAAGGGATAGACATAAAGACCATATCCCGTCCTAAACTCATGGTGATTGCGTTTATTGTCACCAGACATTGCGGAGCTGCCGCATTACATATTGCCACCGGATCCCAGATGCGTATGGCAGTTGATTGCTTTTGAGGCACCATATTCAACTGGTGCAATGCTGTGCTGGCCAATGTGAAAAGCCAACTGACTAGGGCCAAGAACGGACGACTAAAGACCTTTGGTTATGGGGCTTTGGTCGTGAGCTTTGGCCTGGAGAGGGTTCCTATGCTGATCCCACAGCACCTTACTGTTGGAGCTGGTCTTCCTCGAGAGCCCAAACTGATGCGATGGGTCGCAGTCATGGCCCGTCACCCGGACGAGAGGACAGAGGTTGCTCGGTTCAAACCTGAGTATTTCCAATGGTTGGAAGACCCGGTCTTTTCAATTCAGGACTTCCCTTATCCTGGGATAGATTTTCATGGTGACCTAGACATGGCTCTTCCACCAGGAGAGCAGTGGGACAAGCCAGGTAAAATCCTTTTCAACTTTTTCCTATTTTAATTTTTTTTATTTTTCCATCGTCTCAAAACTGATAGTAAAAATTTCAAATGCAGATGTGGGTCCACAGCGACCAGCCGCTCTCCGGCCTTTCGATAGGAGGAAACTAGTTGCACCCGTGCCAACCCCGCAGGATGAATCAGCAGAGGTTTTGGCCGAGTTGGAGGGTCATCTTGAGCACTTGATAGGGGATATTCCTGAGACCACTATAGACGACATTCCTTGTCGACTTCAGCGCTATGTGATTGGAGTCCCGGGACCTTTTAAGAGGTTCCTTTGCAAGGTGGCCTGGGCAGTGGTTTCTTATAGAGATCATCACCAGTGATAGGATGATCGCCTATTGTGGGCACATGTGACATTTTTGTTTTTTGTACCTATCATTTTTGCCGATCATAAGGTGTTTTTCAACCTATGATCAAGGGCGATGTATTTTTTGACACACTCCTATATATATATCACTATTACCGGCTTATCTTGTAAATCATGTTATGAGATGGTTTTAAATTTACATGTATGATTATTGCAAATGTCTATTTAACATTCGAGAAGCAATTGCATCTGCTAATGTATTTAAAGACCTTGGAATATGCTGATATTCAATGTAATCAAATTCACGTTCCAAGAGATGCACTCTCAAAAATAATCTCAATAACACTAGATTTCTAATGGCATACACTCTATTAAGCTGTAATACAGCGAGTTCAGAATCTAACCTCACTATCAAACACCGAATCCCAAATGAAATAGATTCAGATAATAACTCAATCACTGCACTATACTCTGCAATGTTGTTTGTTGTTTGACCGAGGCTTACCCCATGCATAGAAACTAACTCGTCAGAGGGCGAATAGATAACCCAAACTGCGGAAGAGATGTTCTGTGTATTACGACAAGCACCATCAGCAAATCCAATGTATGTTTGGAGAGGCATTGACATCTGCAATATCAAGAGTAAAACCAAGATAAGTAGGAATAATGACGGAAAAACACTCTCTAAGCTAAGCACACTTTTTAAACTAAAACACACTAGCTAGAAAGAAAAATTAACCTAACTAAAAAATCTCCATACCCATTCTTTTAAGCATAATACCTCTTCAGGTAAAGACCATTTCTGGGTTTACCTAAAGAGTCCCCGTCAAAGTCTACCAATTCATAGGCCCCTTTTGCTAGCTTTCGCTTGACAATATAGGGACCATGCCACATAGGAACGAATTTTCTAGCGCCTAAGTTATCATTGGCTTGATCATATAATAACACTAGGTCTCCTTCCGAAAAATTTCGAGGGGTCACATCTCGATCATACTGAGCTTTCATATGTTTTGCGTGAGTCTCGATCGCCAATGCAGCATCACATCGATTCTCGTTTGTTATAGACATTTTTGTGCCTAACAGCATGAAGCATGAAATGTCAATAATATAAGGGATCCAAAGTCCCTAAACATGTTGTTCCTACCCCTAGAGGAACAAGGTCAGCAAACCACAGCACTGAAAATCAGTTCTCCACCTGAAAACACTCAAAAACAAGCTAATTTTGGATCATGTCAGCTGCTCCACTGAGCATCTGCGCTGAATGTCAACTGCTCCACTTTGTACCTACGCTGAATGTCAAATCTAATGAAGGCTACCTGCGTTGGGCGAGATTGGCCAAGTGGCACAGTCATTGTGCAAGGTGTCAAATGCCCAGGAAGCTTCCAAAATGACACTTGGATCAGGGAATTCGCCTTGTGATGAGTAAGAGGATCTAGATCTCCAAGTGGAAGCAAGAAACTCCAAGTGGGCTCAAGAACTGAAGTATAACTGAAGTGGGAGAGGACACTAGTCAGCTTCATGCCAGCCTCAAGCTGACTCATCCTTTCTCCAAAAACTCCTATATATAGAGCTCTCTCATGAGGTCTAAGGAGGCTGGAATTTTGTGAATGTAAGGAAGTGCTGTTGGTTTGTGCATAGAACTATTGGGTGATTGCTTTGAAGAAGGTGAAGAGGAGATTTCTTTCTGCTGGGAGGTGTTGCTGGATTGGGCCTCTTATGGTTGTAACACTCTCAGAACTTTACTTCTTCCATTAATAAAGCATTTGAGGTTCTTCTATATGCATGTGTCTTAATGGTGTATTGATGCTTGTATATTTGATTTATTCTAATCCTTGAATCAATTATGGATGTATGCTTCTTGTAGTTTCCCTTTCTTGTGCTTTTGCAGGATCTTTGTGTAGCTGGGCCAGTGAAAGAGCAAGGAGCTGGGAGCAAGCGGCAAAGAGGGAAGATTGGATCAAACATTAGCGGAAGACAACGGTTACTGGATCCCTTTCTCCTCTCTCTTACATCTCATAAAGAAGTAATCTTGAATAGCTTTGCATTCAGTTGTTGCTGAGGTACTATCACCCTTAGAGTTGGATAGGGTCATTCCGTATTGGATACTTTTCCCAACAACAAATTGGCGACTCCACTGGGGATCGTATCTTGTTGTTTGTTTGTGTTTTTGCTATTCATTTCATAAACAAAGGGAGTACCGAATCAAACTGTGTTTGAATCCTTCAAATACAAAGTAGAGGGCAGCTACTCTAGCTCAGTTTCTGGGCAAGTTTATGATTTGAAGAGCTGATCCACAAGGACTCTAATAAGCTCTTAGTGATAGCTTTTCATCCTCCTTGTCATCCCTTAGTGTGTCCTTGACTGATAGCTTCTGATTTGAGCAAAAACTGTGAATTTTTTAGCAATCTGTGACCCGGAAACCAAGAGAAACGAAAGTTTCGTTCTTTAGTGCAGGCTGTACAAAGGCTGTTTGCATTTCAGCGTAGTTCCCGAAGGGGCTACCTGCGCTGAAGGTCAAACAGGCAGTGTCCCACCTGCGCTGGACCAGTCTTGCCTTGTGCTACTGGGGTTTCCTGCTGTTTCTTGCCCTGTTTTCACCTTTGTTTTTGTTGTTTGTTACCAGTCAGTGTGCCTATCTGAAACCAACTTTCCTTGCCACTATTCCGCCTTGGTTGTATAAAGAAACTGTGTTTGTTCTTTGTGTATTTCTTGTATCATTTACAGTTTCCCATAACGAAAGTGAACTAGTCTTGCTGTGGCCTCTTAGATCTAGACTTGTGATAAAGTGTCGTTTTGATCTTAAGAGTTGGTTTGTTTGCCGTTCATAGCTGATTGAGCTTTTGCTTTCGTCATATGGTTTGAGTTTATATATTTCTAGTGTCGAAACAAGTAAATATTAAGGTGTCTTTTGATTTTGGACAAGCTTGTTTGCTTTCACTTGAAATTGAATTCAAAGTTATACAACAACTTTCTTTTTTGTGTCGCACAAACATTAAGAAAGAGAAAAGAAATGCCTGCATTTTTGCATTTTGCATATAAGTTTGTATGTTGATTTAGGGAAAAAGTGCATTAGCGAGTGCTCTTTGATCTGTGTGAAAAGATTTTGTCTCTCTTTTCCCTCAGTAGTTAAGATCTTCATAAGTCGAAAAGATTGAAAAAGCTTGCTTCTCATCTTAGGCTGCATTTAGGAATTTGTATCAATACATCTCGTGGTGAACCTTGAAAGGCAAACTTTAAAAAAGATCAGCTTAAAATATATTGAATGAACCTAACAACGCTTTGAAACATAACGCAAACATCTAGAGGTCTAAGCTAGAGACGTGTTCCGGCATCGTTAAACGTAGTGACTGTCGATCTCGACGAAGGTGGGTGATTCCTCCTGAGAGTCGGTGGCACTAATACGGACTTGTGCTCCCACGTATCGTCGCGTATATATTGGGAGACCCCTATAGGAATAAAGCCTTTATCCAATAGGAAACCGTGTCGGCCACCCTACTGATCGCAATGCAGTGAACACAGCATTCACGAAGATCGACCACTCGTACCGTAAAACGTATTCTGTGGTTTTGCGAAAGGTTTGGCACACCCTCTGCCTAGATCTCCAGAGCAGTTTCTTTTGGCCTTTTTCAAACTCTATAACTGAAAAAGTCCAACCGAGCATTTGTCACTTCGGGCTCGTTAATACATCGAAGGAGACTAGAGTCATCTTTAGCTTTTTCTCGACTCTTAAAAAGTGAAAAAGCAAGTTGTGTCTAAAAGCGTCTAATAAAATTCATTCAATTCGGAAACACAAATTTCCCATTTTAATATTTTAGTTGATCGAGTAATCCGCAATCGTGGAAGAAAGTCAATTGAAACCCCGTCGTTCGCGGAGGCTTACGAGTCAACCGTCTTTGTCCCCGGAATCGAAAACAATACGGGCAAAGAGAACTCGTTTAACCGGTTCAAAATCTCCTTTGAAAGTTAGAACAGGTGTTCCAACTACATCTGAGGTTCCGGTTACTCCTAACATTTCTGGAAACCCTACCTCTATAGAAGAAGTTCAACAGCCATGGAAGGACAGTAATACTGATCCTAGTCTGGGGGAAAATACTTGTTTAACTGAACCAGTTCCATCTGTAACCGGTCCAGAGAGTTTTGTTCCTCAAACAACTATCGCTGTCGAAACAACCACTTCTTCGGCACCAGAAATATTTTACGGACCTGACGGTCTTCCTCTTCCATCGGGTTTGATTGCGATAGAGGAAATTGCAGAGGATCCGCAAGCAAGTACTCCAACTCATTTTGGAGTAGGGGTCACTCTCTTTCCTTCATCAGAGGTTAATCCACCACAAGTGGAAGTCCCTGTAGAATCGCTAGGCAATCTATTGGATAGACTTAAAATGTCTGAACAACCGTCATCATCTAGGACTGTGTCAAATGACACAGCGACAGCAGAAGCCCCTGCTGTCACTCCAACGATGTTTGCCGGCATACCAGCTGTCCCAAATAGCTCTCAACAGCTAGAAGGAGTCCACCAAGGGACTATTTCGACAGTATGGTCTGTTCCAGTTTGTTCATCCGGAGTAATACCCGGTAATTCTTATGTTGAAACTCGACAGATTGATCCTCATGGAGGTCAATTTGGGCCATCTAGTCCTCAAGGACTAACAATCCCTCTGAGTTCCGGATTTCTACCATATGGGGGGCAGTATGCCCTTTCATTACCTCCTCTGGGAGGATATCCATATGGCAGTTCTCAACAGTATTCTGGTTATACTGGAATTGCATCAAGTAGTTGGGTACCTATGCTACCTCAACAACCAAGGATTGTATATTCTATGCAACAGTGTGTACCTGTGACGAACATCCCAACCACCCCGGCTATTGTAACCGTGTCGCAAGTTCAAGCGATACCTGTTACATGTCAACCTCAGATTTCTCAGGTTGTAATGCAACAGTCGCTTGACCATGGGTCACAACCACAATCGCCAACTGGTGGGACGACACAAGTACAAACGGGTACAATTACCCCACACCTTGGTCCAATGGTTAGCATGGCGCAACAGAACATGGCGTCACAACCATGGCTTGTACAATACCAACAACCGCAGTTCCAGCAAGTATACCAAGGTTCTGAGCAGCAGATCTTTGCGAACAGTGGACAACCGTATATCCAAAACGGTCAAAACCAACCACTTTACAGTGGTCAAGTCCACCAGCCGTATCAGTCATACCAACATCAATTACATTATGCTGGTATGCAAAGACCCACTGCTCAAGCGATTCCATCGTACCCTGGTTACGCTTCGCCTAACCTGAATCAACAGTTACCATTCGTGGCAACTTTAGAGTTACCCGATTTACACCATTTAACCAACGATCCGATTGCTTATGCCCCTTGGTGGCCAGCGATTCCTCATAAACTTCCATCTGACATTCCTAAATTCAATGGAAATCCAGGTGAAGACCCGTCGAATCACGTGATGACTTTTCATCTGTGGTGTTCGTCGAACACCCTTAACGACGATTCGATAAGACTTCGCCTTTTTCAGAGGACATTGACAGGTCCAGCGGCTAAATGGTATATTGAATTGCCAAGAGCCTCTTTCGATAATTTTAGTTCCCTAGCCACGACTTTCTTAACCCACTTTCAATTACCAATAAGGTATGAAACGGGAACATAAATATTAACCAACTTCAAACAGACAACTGCTACCCATATATCTGATCATATACATGAGTGGCGTCGTCGTCGTAGGATGGTGAAAACATATGTTCCCGATCAGCTATTAGCTGAATGGTTTATAAAGTCGTTACTTCCAGCTATTACGGAAGATGTGGCCAAGGGGGGAGTCGTAACAGAGGAGCAAGTTATTGCTCGTGCACAATATTTGGACTTAGTTTATACTCAGTCCGACACACTCTATGAAAAAATACCTGACGCCCCTAGACCAGAGTTTTCAATTCCTCCTCCTCCTAAATCAAACAGTGACTCTCATGCCGGTGACGGTGTGATTGGCATGGCAAATGCGAAATCGATAAAGGCTTCGTCAAAGAAAGCCCGTAAGAATTCGGATCAAAATGCAAAAGAAGAAATTCTTGCTTCGGAAGTAAATGCCGTATCGAAAGATAAGGGCAAAGAAACCAATCAACCAGGAAGCAAGAAGAAACAAAACAAAGGGAAGAAGAAGAAACAAGGTGAGTCATCCCCTGGAAAAGATTCTTCAAACCCTCCTGGCAAAGGGAAACAAAATTATCCATGTCTAATATGTGACGATAAGGATCATACCACAAAGAATTGCCCATTCAAAGCTGAGTTAAAGAGGTTCTTCAAAAGTTCCCAAACCTCAGTTGTGTTAACTGATCCATTTCCCAACCCAGGTCAAAATCTGGTTGATAGTGGAAATGCTTCCCCGTCGCAAGTCCTAATGTTGTCGGTTTCGAAACAGCAGAATGATGCTTTGATTTCGACAAGGAACAAAGATTATGGGAATCCTCAGGTGTCGAACGAAAAAGGTAAAGATCAACCAAGTAGTTCGACAACAACTTCGACAGAAGTGTAACGCCCACCATCCCTGAATTAACAATAAAACCGCCGAAGGGTGTAGTACACAAGTCGACATTTAATCCTCGCGCCAGAGCGGCACAGCATTATAATATAGTGGAAGATTTGGCCCAATCGCCATCCGCTATGTCGACTCTTGAAGTGCTACAAAATTGTCCAACCCAAAGGCAGGCATTGTTATCGGCAATTGGTGGGGTTGATCCTAAGGATTCCAATCTAGTATCCTTTGATCACAACGGATATGATCCTCAGTTACCAGCTCAGCTAGCTTTCCTTATTCAAGTGAAAGCACTCAACAAAACTGTTCACAGAACGATAATTGATGAGGGAGCCTCGACATGTATTATGTCAATGAGTTGCTAGAAAACTTTAGGATCTCCAACCTTGTCGCGATCTTCGACGACATTAAAAGCCTGCAACGGAAGGACTTATACCCCTTACGGTATCCTTAATAACTTGAAAGTCGAACTAGGAGGAAAGACGGTAGAAATTGATGTAGAAGTCATTGATGGAAATATTGACTATAACATCCTACTCGGTAGACCATGGATTTATGCCATGGCAGCTGTCGTGTCGACTTATTTTAGGAAGATCACATTCCTATTTGAAGGAGGGATTACGATCGTCGACCAACAGAATTTCCTCCCTAATGGTTCACAAGTTACAGGAAGCATTCCCATGATCCATGAGAGCAACCATTCAATTCAAGATATCAGAGTAGGATTATTGAAAGACCCCACATTGATGGGAACTTTCGCGCTACCACCTCCTATTTATATAGGAAATGTACCGTTTGTAGCAACCTGCAACATGATATCTTCCACGAAGGTCAACATGGATCATTCAATGGTTTTGCACCCAAGCCCTTTAGAAATATTGTAGCAATCAATGTTTCAAGTATGGGAGGCGAGCCCAAATCAACGCTCGTCAAGCGTTTGGGTAGATAGATCTAGAGAATATGGAACCCCATTAGATCCTTGGTCGAAAGTACATGGGACTGACGAAGGAATCTTACAATCAATGATGATTGAGGGGGCACCATGGAATGATCACCACCATCGTTCCCTTCTTCCAGAATATGAAGAAGATACTCAAAGTGACCTTTATCACCCTTCAGTATTTGAATTCCTAACGAATACTGTAAATACGGTGGATTCCGAGCGAAACCTATCCAATATTGAAGAGACTATAGCCATAAATATCTCGACCAAAACAGATGTTGTAGAAAATATTTATGTCGGCAAAGGTTGTTCCCCTTCAGAACTGGAAATATATAACGCTCTTTTTCACGAATTTAGAGATGTCTTTGCATGGTCATATGAAGAAATGCCAGGCATTGACTCGAGTATCGTTGAACATGAAATTAAAATGTATCCTGATGTCAAACCAGTAAGGCAACGGCTTCGGCAGGTGCACCCGAAGAAAGCCGCTGCCATTAAGGCGGAATTTGAAAAACTCCTCCATGCTGGATTCATCTACCCGGTTCCTCTAACCGATTGGGTATCGAATATTGTCCCTGTTATGAAAAAACAAGGGACGATTAGAGTGTGTGTTGATTATAGGGATGTAAACCAAGCTTTTCCGAAAGACAACTACCCTACACCCTTCATCGACCAGATAATTGATGAATGCGCTGGATGTGAAATCTTTTCATTTATGGATGGATTTTCCGGGTATAATCAAATAAATATCCGCCCACAGGACCAGTCAAAGACTGCATTTATTTGTCCGTGGGGCACATTCGCTTATCGAAAATTACCCTTTGGTTTAAAGAACGCAGGGGCGACGTTTCAGAGGGCGATGAATTATGCCTTCCATGACATCAAGAACATTGTTCAACCTTATCTCGACGATCTTCTGGCTCATTCGCGAAAGCGGACTGATCATCCGCAGCATTTAAGAGCGATATTTCTACGTTGCCGACACTACAAGATAAGACTCAATCCGCACAAATGTGTGTTTTGCGTCGGTTCTGGTCGTTTACTTGGCTTTGTAGTCTCTAAAGATGGGATTCGTCTCGACCCTTGTAAGGTTCAGGCAATCATTAATTTGCCTCCACCTTCAAATTTGCTTCAGATTCAGAAACTCCAAGGGAAAGCAAACTTTCTGAGGAGGTTCATTCCAAATTACGCAGAACTTGCTAAGGGTTATACTCGTCTATTGAAAAAGGATGTACCTTTTGTCTGGGACCAGGTGGCGCAAGCTTCTTTTGATGCTCTGAAAGATTGTCTAGTAAAAGCATCATTAATGTACGCCCCGGACTATCAAAGAGATTTTAACCTGTATCTAGCTGCAGCGGATACAACCATTGCGATGGTTTTAGTTCAAGAAGTCGATGGAATAGAACATCCTATCTATTATTTAAGTAAAAACTTAAACGATACAGAAAGTAAATATTCTTATGTTGAAAAACTAGCGCTTGCAGCTGTTCAAGCGATTCAAAGGTTTCGACATTATTTCCTCTTTCGGAAAACTACCATCCTGTCAGATTGCAACCCCATGACTTATATACTGTCGCGACAGTTGCTGGGGGGCAAATATTCAAAATGGATAGCGATCCTTCAAGAGTTTGATCTGGAATTTGTAAAATCCAAATCAAAGAAAACCCTAGTTTTCGCAGAATTATTGTGCGATCTCCCATCATCGTCCAACGATGAAACATCGGAAGAGTCAATCGTGGACGAAAGTTTGTTTCTGATATCTGTAAGCGATGAGTGGTATGGAGATATCATAGTTTATCTCCAAACCCAAAAGTTCAGGCCTAACACCTCTCGCTCCGAACAAAAACGTATACGATACCAAGCAAAGACTACATGATCGTCGGTGATACACTTTACCGTCGTGGTGTCGATACAGTTCTGAGGAGGTGCCTTACCCATGAGGAGGCCGAAAAAGCCCTGAATGATTGTCATTCAGGCGCGTGTGGGGGGCATCAGTCTGGATATGCAACAGCACAAAGAATCTTACGAGCAAGATACTTCTGGCCAACCATGTTCAAAGATTGCATAACCGCAGTCAGAAGTTGCCATGCTTGTCAAATCTTTGATAGCAAAACCAGACGACCACCCGCACCTTTACAGCCAATAGTTGCTGTTGGGCCCTTCGCCAAGTGGGGCATCGATTTCATGCAATGTAACCCCACCTCGACCGGGGGGCATGGGTATATTATAGTCGCTGTTGACTATTTTACCAAATGGGCCGAGGCGATGCCTACATTGGATAACACTGGTGAAACAGCTGCCCTTTTCTTTTTCAATCATGTAGTCGCCAGGTTCGGCATACCACAGGCTATAGTCACAGATCATGGGTCGCATTTTCACAATCACATGATGGTCGAATTAGCTGCCAAGCTAGGGCTATCTCACGACAGCTCTACCCCATATTATTCGTAAGCCAACGGACAAGTTGAGGCAATCAACAAGGTCCTGAAGCGTATGTTGCAAAGGATGATCGGGGTTCATAAAAGAAGATGGCACCTAATCCTGTACTCATCTTTGTGGGCTTACCGGACCTCGGTAAAGAACGCAACCGGGTTCACACCTTTTCAACTGGTGTATGGCCTGGAAGCAGTCTTACCAATCCAGTGCGAAATTTCGTCACTTAAACTCGCAATCGACCTCCTCCCCGGAACTTCAGAAGAAGAGGCTCGTTTCTTGGAATTAATCCAGTTGGATGAAACCCGTCGTGACGCCGCTTTGGCTAATGAAGCTCATAAGAAACGAGTCAAGGCTCAGTTTGACAAAAATGTCAAACCCCGTGTCTTCTCAGAAGGTGATTTGGTCTTGCTTTATGACCAAGAATCCGATAAATTGGGAGCAGGTAAATTCAAATCCTTATGGATGGGCCCCTATATTGTTAAAAGAGTGTTAGCAAAAGGAGCCTATGAGTTAATGGATTACGATGGAATTCCACTGGCGCAGCCCCGCAACGGGTTGTACCTCAAGCGTTACTATGCTTAAATAGTAACCTGTATGCTTTTGTTGTATTTTGTTTTCGCTAAAGTGTTTGTTCTGGTCAAGTGATCCGCCTTTTTCGTTCGTTGTAGATGTCAAACCTTATGGAGACATGTGTTGGATATGCCGACGGAGCGAGTCGTAGTTCGTGGAACCTATCCTCCGCGGCCTGGGCCATTTTTGATCCAAGCGGCGAGTTAGTAAGTTTCAGAGGTGTATGTATTGGGCATAACATCGCTGAGTATAGCGCGTTGATAGAACTACTCTCTGATGCCATCACACGTGGCATACGCCGACTAATTGTCAGGCTAGACTCACAGCTCGTAATACTACAACTCAATGGTATATATTCTGTTCGCAATCCAGCTATTTATCGCATGTTCCTAAGGGTTAAGATCTTGGAAAGACGATTTGATTCAATTCAATATCAACATATTTCAAGAAACTTAAACACATTAACTGACTCATTAGCAAACTATGTGTTAGATAGACATTTGCAACATTTATAAAAAGGACACATCATCAAAAATTGTACATATGGATCACGTAAATCAATCAGAATAAAACCCGAAAATCAAAATATATAAGCTGTTTATATAAGTTCATACATAATGTTCTGTAACCAAGACAAAATTGGTCATATGACCTAAAAACTCAAAAAGATGCTAGGGGGCACCCTAGCCTAGTGGTGCTCATGATAGTACGTCACGGCCTGTGCAATCATGCGCAAGAGACGAGTCCATCGTCTAGGCACACCAATAGTATGCCGCTGCATCTGTAAAGGTAACTCATCAATTTGTACATCCGGAAGGCCACGAGTAAGGCTCTCAACCTGCTCCTGCACAGCTGTAAGGGTCTCAGTGTCGTCAAGATCGCGAATAACAACTCTCCTAGCAGGCTCCCCTGCCGGGGCAGCAGCTGGCGATCTCGGACGAACTGCTGGACGAACAGGACCAATATCTGCATGCACCCAAGAGTACAATTAAAAGTCTTGATAGAATAAAGCACAGCAACATTATGAGTAAGAACAATAAACAGTAATATGGTCAAGGGGTTTACCAATGGCTCCCCACTGCTCGCCGTCCGGTAGCACCAAATCCGGATCACCTCGGAAATCCATACCCACATATGGATACTCAGAAAATGCCATCTCCTGGCACTCGAACCACCTAAAGAAGGCCTCAGTAAAGGTAATCTGAGGTTGACCTACATGCCTAGACATGTGGTCAACCCACCTCTGCATGCGTGGCTCGGTCGGAGAAGGCAAGTCAAGTATGATGTACTGAGGCTGCATCAGTGGGATTTTCTCCAAGGCGAAGGCAGTCAGAATAGAACCAAATCCAAAGTTCTTCAGCTTCCTGTCCTTTACCTTGGTCAATTGACTTTTCATATGAACAAGTACTGCATCACACCAGTTGAATACTTTCGGTTGGAGACACTCCAAAGCGTGCTACATATAAGTCCCGTTGGCAACATGTAGGGCTGCGCTGCCGGCCATCCTACCAGTAGTGAACAGAATGGACCTGAGAGCCCGATCAGTAATCTCACGGATAACAATCTTGTCGTCTCTGCTCGGCTGAGAACCTTCCCTGCAATACTGGCGGACATAATCTCTGGTGGAATCAGTCCCCCGGGCCGTACCTGATAAGGAAATGGGGGCACCTCGTCCTGACAACCCAGTCAAGAAGTACATGTCCTCTATAGTCAAGGGGATGGTCTTCCCCCTAATCTGGAACACTTGGTTAACAGGATCCCAAGCATCAAGCATATACTGCAGTAAAGAAATCTGTGCTCTCATGCTAGAGATACGGAAGAACTTCAGCAGGCCACAGTTCCGCAGCGCGTTCACCGCGACCGGGTCATGGAGGGCAATCATGTCCTCCTCTTCATGTTCTCGTTCTCGCCATGTAAGGGACATTTTGTTCAAGGTTCCCTGCAAAGCAAACAAGAGAAAGAGTGAATTCCTGATTTGATCATCAAAAATAACCTTAAAGCTCAGTCTTTTTGAGCCCAGCGCAGGCAGGAAGTCTCCCACTTGCGCTCAGGGTCAGGCTGCCTTAAGGCAGCTTGACCTTCAGTGCAGGTTTCGAAAGGGAAACCTGCGCTGATCCTAGGGCGCCCTGGCAAAACCCCAGGGGCTCAGAAAGACCGGAAAACAGGAAAAAAACAGGAAAAGAAAACCATGAAAAGAAAGAGCTAGGGTTTAGCTCCTACCTGGTCCAGACGGCACCGAAAATCGTCCGCAGAATCTCCCAGAATCAGCTGGTGAAAATCAAGGGGGAAGAGGCACCTCCAGAGCTCCAACAAACCAAATGCAAATGGAATGGTAAATGAGAGGTAAAAACACCTTTTAATGGCTTTTTACACAGTTTAAAGTGAAATATTAGGGTTATAATCTCATTTTCATGCAAATATTATTCATTTCTAACAAAGCTTGTTGCAGCAATTGAAAAGCAGTACTATATTTGAAAAGAGAAAAGCTAGTAATGGTAAAAAATCAAAATTTGACCATAAGATCGAGCAGTTTTACCGCGGAATTTATGCTCGTTAAAAAATAGAAAAGCGAGATCCGAGCAGTTTTAGCACATAGTTCATGCTCATTAAAAAATAAACATAAGATTGAGCAGTGTTTTGGCGCATTCAAGCTCTTTAAAAAATGAACCCAGTACCGGTAAATAACCATTTGTGATCGTTAAATTATTAGCCATAAAAAGCCTTGGTCGTGTTTGCACCCGCCACCTCCATTCCATTTGGCCAATTGTTCACCTCCATATGATTGTTTACCTATTTTGAGGAACAGCTGCGAAGAGTGATTTCACCTAGCCATCCTTGTGACACTGCCGTGATTGGAAAATTCCAACATGTACCTGGAATCTTCTGCTATCCCTGTTTATCACTCGTTCCTCAAAAGACGAGTCTTCTTTGAGCTCTTTTCATCTGACTCGTAAAATATGAAAAGTTTGTCGAGTTTTGGCCTTCCAGCTTGTTAAAGTGACCGGAAGAGCTATCCCTCCTCTAGATTTTAATCTTTTTGGACCTGAGGGATTATTACACAAAAAGGTCGAGTGCTTGTTTTATTCGGCTCGTTAAAGTTATCGAAAACTCATCCCTTCTGTATTGTTTTATACTTTTTCGGACTTAAGGGATTAGATGACGAAAAAGGAATTTTGGAGTTAACTTTCTGTACCTTTTCAGACTCTCTAAAATGAAAAGGACTGAGTTTTCCTTGTCGTTAGACTTGTTAAAATGATTAAATAGCGACAAACTTGTCTTTAGACGAGAACGAGTTTCCCTATCGCTAGGCTCGTTAAAACATAGCAATGGGCTTGCCCGAAGGGCAGGTTATAGAACAAGCATATGTTATCCTCCTCAAGCTTGACAAAAATAAAGAGGTACTGGTCAGAAATGACTGGGGAAAAATTGGGAGAACCTTAAAGCTTTAATGGTAGCAAGTCGCTCTTGAACATGACACTTTGTCCTCCGTATCACATCGGGTTGGGTTGTTTCATTCACCGGTCTCATCACCATGGTCCTCGCCAAACCATCCACATTTGGGGTAATGCTACCGATCCATCACATCAGTGTCGTTATATGTTCAAGAGATGTTGTTCAGAAACAGTCAACCATGTCCCATCCACTGCCATACATTATCCTTCATCCACCCATGATCGCCACCCTGAATCATATTTCACAGATTGTTTTTCATCTCCACTAAAATCATTAGCTCCGTTCCGTGTCACTGATGTGGGATTCATTAAGGCCCTCCTTTGACGGATCGCTTCTTGTTGACTTCAGCTCATTATCCAAGAAGTTGATCTAGGAACAACCCCCCCAATACTTTGAAGCTTGCATGCCTCAATGGCAAGTTTCTCACTTCCGGCGATAGGTATACATCAATGACCTTCGACCAGAAGATTTTGCGTGGTGTTCGACGCCAAGTCCTTTATTCACACCACGTGAATTGTACTGCAGTACCTTGAGGGTCATTGTCATTATTGGTGATTCCTCTCGCGCTTGTTAACGGTTTACATTATTGACTGGTAATCAAGCGATGTCTTTCCATGTTCGACTTCAGCGCAATTCTCACATGGATCGACTTGTACTTAGAGTGAAGATCGAATGAATTTGAAGACCCCGGATCTAGTTTCATCCATCCGGGCTGCGATATATATTAAGGATATAAAGACATTTGATATGTACATCATTGCAGCAGATGATCATCCTACTCAAAGGATGATAATTTCAGCAGAGAATTATCAGTCTACCATCAGACGATCGTCTGTTCTATGTACCAAAATGAATTTATAAAGCTGAGCATGGGAATGCCCGCCTCAGCTAGATCATGAAAGCAGAATGAAAAATAATGTATTGTATTGTATTTTATTACAGGGCACCTCTCAGCGATTGAATGAACTTCGGATCCTCCTGATAAAGCATTTCACCTGATAAATGACCTCATACTTTAGGGGGCAACTGTTATAGACATTTTTGTGCCTAACAACATGAAGCATGAAATGTCAATAATCTAAGGGATCCAAAGTCCCTAAACATGTTGTTCCTACCCCTAGAGGAACAAGGTCAGCAAACCACAGCACTGAAAATCAGTTCTCCACCTGAAAACACTCAAAAACAAGCTAATTCTGGATCATGTCAGCTGCTCCACTGAGCATCTGTGCTGAATGTCAACTGCTCCACTCTGTACCTATGCTGAATGTCAAATCTAATGAAGGCTACCTGCGCTGGGCGAGATTGGCCAAGTGGCATAGTCATTCTGCAAGGTGTCAAATGCCCAGGAAGCTTCCAAAATGACACTTGGATCAGGGAATTCGCCTTGTGATGAGTAAGAGGATCTAGATCTCCAAGTGGAAGCAAGAAACTCCAAGTGGGCTCAAGAACTGAAGTATAACTGAAGTGGGAGAGGACACTAGTCAGCTTCATGCCAGCCTCAAGCTGACTCATCCTTTCTCCAAAAACTCCTATATATAGAGCTCTCTCATGAGGTCTAAGGAGGCTGGAATTTTGTGAATGTAAGGAAGTGCTGTTGGTTTGTGCATAGAACTATTGGGTGATTGCTTTGAAGAAGGTGAAGAGGAGATTTCTTTCTGCTGGGAGGTGTTGCTGGATTGGGCCTCTTATGGTTGTAACACTCTCAGAACTTTACTTCTTCCATTAATAAAGCATTTGAGGTTCTTCTATATGCATGTGTTTTAATGGTGTATTGATGCTTGTATATTTGATTTATTCTAATCCTTGAATCAATTACGGATGTATGCTTCTTGTAGTTTCCCTTTCTTGTGCTTTTGCAGGATCTTTGTGTAGCTGGGCCAGTGAAAGAGCAAGGAGCTGGGAGCAAGCGGCAAAGAGGGAAGATTGGATCAACCATTAGCGGAAGACAACGGTTAGTGGATCCCTTTCTCCTCTCTCTTACATCTCATAAAGAAGTAATCTTGAATAGCTTTGCATTCAGTTGTTGCTGAGGTACTATCACCCTTAGAGTTGGATAGGGTCATTCCGTATTGGATACTTTTCCCAACAACATCGTCTAATTGAGCTAAGTATAAAAAATGCTTTTCCTCTTCGGAAGTGGCTGGAAGTAACTCGATGGCCATTTGCAGTGACGGGATTTCGCATTCAATGGGTAACACAGCTTCCAAACCATAGACTAGTTGGGAAGGAGTGAACCCTGTTGATGTTTTTACTGAAGTTCGGTATGCCCAAAGTGCTGAAAATAGCATGTTGTGCCAATTCGACCGATGAATCACAATGATTTTTCAGATCATGATAACTAAAACTTTGTTGATGGATTCAACCAGACCATTCACTTGTGGATAATAAGGGGTTGAACTATCGTGACGTAAACCAAGCTGGCCTGTAAGTTTGGTCATCATAACGTTTTGAAAATGATGCCCATGATCAGTGATTATCGCTTGTGGGACACCAAACCTAGCAATTATATGATTGAGCACGAAAATTGCAGCTGTTTTGCCATCTGCCTCGAATGTAGGCATCGCCTCGGCCCACTTAGTAAAATAATCTACCGCAAGGATGATATACGCAGGCCCCCCGGCCGAGTGAGGGTTACATGTAATAAAATCGATACCCCATTTGGCAAAAGGACCAACGACAATTATAGGGTGGAGAGGAGCAGGTGGAGTGCGCATCTTACGATCAAAAATCTGGCAGTTGTGGCATTTTCAGACCGCCGTAATACAATCTTTAAACAAGGACAGCCAGAAATAGCTAGCGCGCAATATCTTTTAGGTTGTGGCATACCCAGACATATGACCGCCACATGCTCCAGAGTGACAGTCATTTAGAACCCTTTCAGCCTCTTCGTGAGTTAAGCAACGTCGAAAAATAGAGTCCCCCCCACGGCGATAAAGAGTATCTCCAATAATTTTGAATTATTGGGACTGGAATCGAATTTTCCGACGTTCCGACCTTGAAATTCCTGGCCGAAAGGATTGGGTCTAGAGATAGACGATGATATCCCCATACCACAGATCTAAAGTGCTAATTAGAAACAAAGATTCGTCCGCAATGGGCTCCTCTGCCACGGTTTCTGTGTCAGCACGCGGGAAGTCACACATTAACTCCGCAAAAACTAAAGATTTCTTAGACTTAGATTTCTCAAACTCCAAGTCGAACTCCTGCAGGATAACGATCCATTTAGAGTACTTGCCCCCTAGCAATTGTTTGGTCAAAATGTAGATTATAGGGTTGCAATCCGAAATTACCATAGTTTTACGTAGTAAAATGTAGTGACGAAAACGTTGGACAGCTTGAACGGCTGCCAATGCCAATTTCTCCACATGTGAGTATTTTAGCTCAGTTGGATTTAACGTTTGACTAAGGTAATATATCACATGTTCCATTCTGAATTCATCTTCCTGAACTAAGACCATTCCAATGGTGGAATGGGAGGCGGCGAGATACAAGAAGTAATCCTGGTTGTAGTTTGGAGGATGCAACAATGGTGCATGGGTCAACGCGTGTTTGAGTGCATCAAAAGATTTTTGAGCTATCTCATCCTAATAGAATTGAGTGTTTTGCTTCAACAACCGGGTAAAACCCTTTGTAACCTTGGAGTAGTTAGGAATGAATCGTCGTAAAAAGTTTTCTTTCCCCTGCAAACTTTGGATTTGGCGAAGACTCGAAGGAGGAGGCAATTTGATGATAGCTTCGACCTTTGAGGGATCGACGCGAATGCCAGATTTCGAAACTACAAATCCCAGCAATCGACCTGTTTCTATACAGAAGAAACATTTGTGTGGGTTCAACTGAATACGATAATGCCTACACCTCATAAAGATTGCTCGTAAATGGACAAGGTGATCAGCTCGATGTAAAGAGTGAGCAGGCAAATCATCGAGATATGGTTTCACAATGTGTTTGATGTCATGAAACGCATAAGACATCACCCTTTGAAAAGTTGCTCCAGCATTCTTAAGCCCAAAAGGAAATTTGCAATAAGCAAATGTTTCCCATGGAAAAATGAAAGCCGTTTTTGGTTGATCGGCAGGTAGAATGTTGATTTGATTGTATCCAGAAAAATCGTCCATAAAGGAAATATTTCGCTGCTGGCACAATCATCAATGATTTGATCGATATAGGGAGTTGGGTAATTGTCCTTTGGACAGGCTCGATTAATGTCCCTATAATCGATGCATATTCTTATTGTTCCCTGCTTTTTGTTAACCGGAACAATATTTGATACCCAATCCGTTAACAGGATCGGATAAATGAAACCTGCTTTCAACAATTTTTCAACTTCTGCTTTAATTGCAGCAGCTTTTCGTGGGTGAATCTGACGCAAACGTTGCCGGATGGGTTTAGCGTCCGAGTAAGTCTTGATCTCATGAACAACAATCGTGGGATCAATTCCTGGCATTTCCTCATAGGACCTGGAAAACACGTCGCGGAATTATTGAAATAGGGCCTCATATAATTGAATTTCGTCATCTGTACACGAGGCACCTATATGAATGTTTTCAACAATTCCGGGCTTAACCGAAATGTCAATAGGAATAGTTTGAGAGATGTTTCCCAAATTTAACTCTGAATCGGGATGTTTCATTGGATTTTGAGGTTCCTTGACATATTTAGTTGTAAAAATTGATGAGAAATCATTTTCAAAACGAGCATCCTCAGGTAAAAACGAAGATCTATGATGGAGATCTTCCCATGGTAAATCATATACACATAGGATTTCACGAATTTGCTCATCAGAGTGAACAAGTTCAGAAAACGTAGTTAAATCCGAGGTTATGTGAAAAGTGATTCCTCACGGACCACATTCATTAAGTAAATTTCGGTTGAACCCAGGTCGGAAAAAGACTGCACGACTTCATAGGCAATTTCATATGGACTCAAAGGCATGGAATTACCAAATGAGTCTATCTCAGATTCAGAAGGGATGATCCAAGGATCATCATAAATAATGGTGTCTGATGTAATCATATGAATAGTTGCAAATGAAGATGATGCGTTGATTGGAGGAAAAGGAAAAGTTCCCAGTAAATCGGAATCTTTAACTAATCCTACTCCAACATCCTTATATGGGATAGTCGTTTTACCAACATGCTGAATACTCTCCGAAGAGGCTGGGTCGGATGAAAAGTAAGCCAGCTGGTCTATTGTTACGATCTTTCCATTATGTGGAAACTTTATTACTCGAAAGACCGATGAAACGACCGCTGTCATAGCGTAATACCAACGTCGACCCAAGAGAAGGTTGTAGTCTAGAGGGGCATCAACCACCTCCACATCTAGACTAACGGTTTTTTCTTCAACCCCTATAGGTAAATCCTGTAGAATGCCGAAAGGATGAAACCCACGGCCATCAAAGGCCTTAAGAATTGTCAGGGATTGATTTAGTGAAGGAGAACCAAGCGATCTCCAACACTGTATCGACATAATACATGTTGAGGCTCCCTCATCAATTACAGTCCAATGAATAGGCTTGTTTTTTACTATTACTGGGATCTGGAAAGCCATTTGATGAGGGAGACGTGGTGTACTATTTTCCAGATCGAAAATTATTAGGTTCGGGTCCTGAACGTCAATAGCTCCTATAGCCGACAAAAGTAATTTACGTTGTGCTAGACATGATTGCAGCACTTCCAAAGCCGACATTGCTGAGGGTGAAACAACTAAATCCTCAACAATGTTATAGTTCTGAGCCGCTCTCGCATGTGGATTGAAAGCTGACTTTCGAATTATACCCTTGGCGGGCGGTTTGATTACCAAGTCCGGGTTAGGTTTCTCGATCTGTAGTGGATCGGAACTGGGAGCTGAGGTTGATGGGTTAGAATGAGAAGATTCTGCTTCTTTACCATCAACAAGACTTTTACTACCATAATCTTGCGATCGAGTCGCAATCCTAACATGGGAGATCATTAATATGGGTTCTTCATTGGCACTCAAGGAAGAACCTATCATCTTGCTGTCTTGACTTGGAAATGGATCCTTCAAAACAGCAGGAGTTTGGGAACCTTTGACGATCTTCGCAACCTCTGCACGATGAGGGCAGTCTCTTGTAAAATGTTCATCGTCACAAATGAGACATGGATAACGAGGTTTGCGGTTTTCATCATTAGATTCTGCCTTTTCAGGTTTCTCCTTTGAACTTTTGTCCGTTTTAATCTTCTTCTTTCCTTTCTTCTTCCCACCGGATTTTGATTTAGCTGTAGATGACTCTACAACATGAATATCGGCAGAAATATCTGCAGAAGAATCTCCTGTTGGGGAATCAGGCAAGGTTATAATAGGAGAAGAATTCCTGGAGGATTTCTTCTTACCTTTAGTGTTAACCGTACCAATCATACCATCAGTGGCATGAGATCCCGAAGGAGCTGCAGTGATTTGATTTGACTTGGGAAGATCAGGGATCTTTTCGTGTAATGTACCTGACTGAGTATAAACCAAGTTAAGGTACTGTGCTTGAGTAATGACTTGCTCCTCAGTAACCACTACGGCTTTAGCAACATCTTCAGTGATCTTTGGCAACAAAGATTTTACAAACCACTCGGCCAAGATTTGATCCGGAATAAATACCTTCACTAAACGACGTCAACGTCTCCACTCATGAATATGATCTGAAATGTACGTGGATGTCGACTGTTTTAGCGAAGTTAACAATTCCCTGTCATTGTCATATCGGACTAGCAACTGGAAATGAGTTAAAAACGAGGTAGCTAACTGACTAAAATTATAAAAAGTGTCTCGCGGTAACTCAATGTACCACTTGGCCGCGAGACCAATTAGAGTGCGCTGGAAAAGTCTAAGACGGATCGAATCATCTGTGATGGAGTTAGACACACACTAGAGGTGGTAAGTCATCACATGGTTCGACGGGTTCTCTCCTGATTTACCTTCGAACTTGGGAATGTCACTAGGCAACTTATTCGGCATTGGCGGCCAAAACGAAAGATAATTAATGGGATCGTTCGTTAGGTGCGACAAGTCTCGTAAGTCCAAAGTTGCGATAAACGGTAACTGCCGATTAGGATCCCTAAAACTCTGGGTCATGAGACCAGCCCCAGGAGGAGGATATCCGGGATAACTAGGAATAGGAATCGCGTTCGGGATATTGTATCCTCCCGGAAAACCAGGATTAACCGGACCGTACTGGGGTTGTTGAGGTTGTTGATAAGTGTACCCAGGATACGATTGATACTGATAAACTGGCTGCTGGACAGCAGGACCGAATTGGTACTATCCCTGGTACAGTTGATAGGTGAATTGTGGTTGACTTGTGACAACTGTAATTAAACCAAGTTGTCCTACAGGCATCTGAACCATAGTTTGAATCACGGATCCAGACGATGATAAAGATGTCTGAGGAGCAGATACAGGAACAGTAGAAACCGGAGCTGTCGATACTCCAGAAGTAGGTGGGGTAGATTGAACAGATGTTGTGGCAGTTGCAGCAGTCTTTTGAGATGGAGTACAAGGCGCAGTAGGCCCAGACTGAGAAACTACCGAAGGTACAGAAGTTTGAATGTTAGACTGGACTGGTTGCTAGGGTGTACTAGAAACTAAGGGTTGTCCATTTTGGGATGACAACTGTACACTTGGCTGCAACACCTGTTGGGTTTGCGATGGATCCCACACTATGTTCATTCTAGGGTACTGACCCATAATAGGTTGAGAATATTGAGGACCATAACCGGGTTGAGGGTAGGATTGATAATTGAAAGGTACATTTCCCATTCCCTGAACATAAGATTGACCTTGGGGTGGTTGGAAACCTTGGTTCGAGTACTGACCCTGGGGTAGATACCCTTGAGGCACGTACTGATACTAGGGTTGACCTTGAGGTATAAATTGATACTGGGGTTGACCTTGGGGTACATATTGAGTCCGGGGTTGACCTTGAGAAACGTACTGTACCGTAGGTACGTACTGTCCTTGAGGTTGCCCCCCAGATGCAAATTGTGTACCTTGAGGTTGCCCCCCAGGCGTTAATTGAGGCTGCCCCCTAGGCGGTAACTGGCCACCTTGAGGTTGAGAATTGGGAATAGAACCTGATATCATAAGAATGTCTTCTACGCTCAACGACTTTGTACCACTATTTCCAGTTAATAAGCCTTGCTCAATGGGTTGAGGAGATGCTCCCGAAAAAGTACCAGAAAGTGACTGATACCCAGAGGGAACAAAAGGACCACCATAAAAAAAAGATTCAGGCGATTGAGTAAACATGGACGACTGACCTGACATATTTACGGGAGTATAAAAACCTCTAGGGTGATAAGGAGCACTAGGTGGTGAAAAAATCAACCCTGGGTTTTCCAAATAATTAGTCAAAGAAAGATACCAAGTAGTACTCCTAGGCGGACTGTAAAAAGTTGATTCACGCTCCCTTAGATCAAGAACAGGTTGATTTTTAGGGATAGGGATGCCTACTTCTTCTTCCGGAGCAAGTTCTTCAATAGCAATAAGTCCAGAAGGAAGATCTTGGGTAATTACTCTTTCTACCCTAGGTGAATCAGGACCACTAGAAGTTGGAGAACCAAACCCCGATGTTGGAGTAACAGGTTCAGATATCTCAGGTTCTTCACCTATATCACTAGTAGATGAAAAGCTACCAGCAATTTCGGAAACTGAAATCGATTGCGGATTGTAACTTGTTACTAGAGTTTGGTAATCAGGATGTACAACCAATGAAGACTCTCCTTCTTCAGGTGACCCAACTTTACTACCACTAGGAGTTACGAGGACTTTCAAGCCTTCAAGCTGGCTCGGGACTTCTTCAGGAGGTTGGCCTCGATGTCTACGGGACTTCCTCAATAAATCAGCCACGGTTACAAACTCAGGAGACTGGCCCCGAAGTCTACAGGACTGTCTTGGTAATTCAGCCACAGTTAAAAACTTTTAACTACTTCACACGCAAACAAAGTAAAATCTCAATGAAAAAGACCTAAAGCCTCTAAAGAACCAAACAAATTTGAATCACACGCCTAAAGAATCTAGAGATCAAACACACACAAACAGTAACTTTCCGGACCGAAAACACTAGTTGGTGATGAAATCCAACGTCGCAGAATTCAATACAGAAATGGCGGTTGCAACAGTTACCCTGACAACCTGCTTAATGAATAGACTGGACCAAGTTCCTCCACTTAACTGTCTCGAGTGAAGTGAACCCCCCAGAAAATCCAAGTGAGTCTAGCCGACGTCTGCTCCAGGTACAGTGGGATCTTCCCACCACTGTCACCTTAGGAAGAATCCTAAAGAATATGGCCACTAAGGTTACCAATTGAGACAAATACACCTGGGGGAACAGTCTATGATCCGATATGCACGCAAGGGCAGAGTAGCAAGCTCAATCCCCTTGAAGGCTCCTTGACATAATCTAAGGTTTACCAACAAGTGACCCCAGGTTCCTCGACAATGGTTAATCCGAGGTTTACCGTTTTTAATACGTGAATATCTGGCGTCGTTCCCAATGAGGAAGGATTGATTCCCACACTGGTTCGGACACGATCTCGTGCTTCTCCTTTAAGAGGAGCTTTCCCAGAGCATAAATGCAACAATTGGATTTCTTCCTACCACAAGATACAACTACTTGTTTGTTTTTACTGTCTTGGAGAGTTAATTACTCTCCTACTCCAAGACACTAGCCTAAGCTAAGTTGGTGTATCAAAGCCCTAGAAATAAAATGTTACTAGGTGAGTTTTACTTTAAGCGTTAATTTTAGTGGTTGTTGTTTAAGTCAAGAGATGGCGGAGATGAAACTCGTGGTGTAAAGACTTGACTCGAAATCACTAAAAAGATGCACCTAAGATGATTTAAATAATCTTTTCTCTTCGATGAACTTCTAAACTAAGAAAGAGTTTGAGAATGCAAATACTTTGTAAACACAAATCTTTCTCAATTAAACAAATTAAAAGAAGAGATTTTTCCTTTCCAAAGCACTCAAAACGAGACAACTAGTTATTTCACAAAAAAATCCCTTTTCATTTCAAAGCACTCAACCACTACAAAAACAAATTTTTTCCAAAAGAGATTTTTTTTATATTTTTCATAAGACACTCAAAACTATGAAAATGACTAATCTTGAGTTCTACAAACTAGAAAAACCTATTTGAAGTCAAAGCTTACAAAGTGTCTTTTTGAGGATGTTTTACTTAGCTAAATGTGAGCTAAGGACTAATTTATGCAGAATCACAATTAGTCAAAAAACAACCAATCTTTCGTTTTCTTTTTAAAAATGAAAAATCCAAACTTTCAGATACAAGTTTTTCGAATTTTTGAAATGAGAAAACACAAAGCGGATTCCTAAACAAGGGGAGATTTCATAAATGGTCAGACTCATAGGAAGGCTGGTAGACACCAAGGTAATCTGAGGTCCCTACAGCTTCTAAGCTCAGAGCCACTACACAACCAAAAATGAAAAACAAACCCAACAAGCAAAACTCCTAGGAATTCCACCTAAAACCCTAACACTAATGAAATTAAACCAAGGAAAGTTTTTGACATGGAACAAGCAGGTCTGGGCAATGGCTAAAACCTATAAACAAATTCTAAACTGATTAAAAAGAGAAAAAATTAAAATTTCTCAAATTTTTGACACGGTACGCGGGCACCCTGTTTACACAGTTGCGTTCACGCTCTGTGTACAAAGAAAAAGTGCGTACAGGTACGCACTGTGCTTAACTCAGAGGGTGTGTACTTCTCCCAAAACTATGAAAAATAAAAACTGACTCAAAATTAACTAAATTCACCCAATCCCACAATCATCAAGTCAAAAACAGAAACATAAATACAGTTTCTCAGGTCAAAGTATAAACAAGGAAAACAATCAAGTCCCCAGTGGAGTTGCCATTTTGTCACACAGAATGAGTCGATCTTGCAGACAAGATAGACCTTCCTAGAATCTAAAGAAGAGCTAATGACAAGCAAACCAACTAGACACTATCTTTCTCTAAATATGCTTTAATAAACAATAGCAAACAAGTGTTTTTAGGGCCTACCTTTGGTCCAACGCAAGCTTGTGGATGCCCTCGCTCCTTTGATTCCAATGAGCTCCTTTTCGCAAATCTGCAAACACAAACAAGGCAAACAAATTAAATAGCACCTGAAAAACCAATTGCATAAAACATATTTAACATGAAAGTCAAGGAGTCCATGAAACAAATAACATAAGATACTTGTTGAGAAAAATGAGTTTGATTGTATTAATTCAAAAGAAGAAGAACCTTACAACCTTTGCCTTGACGTTGTACAAGCTCCTCCCAGGGTCCAACAAGAAGTCTCCTCTACTTTGACAAGTTTCACTCACTCCCCAATGAAGCCAAAAGGGTATGTGATCTCTCCTCTTAAGCTCAACTAGGAAGTCTTAATTTCACCAGCATTTACCCTCAAAATGTTCAACTTCTAACCTCTTTAGTCCTCACCCCAATGCCTGTATTTATAGTGCAATGGAGGGAAGTTACTAGGTCATCCTTCAAAGGGATAGCTCCTTTAGTCAAGGGATTAGCTCCTTCTCTTTTGGGATGCATGAACCACCTCAGAGCGAACAATCCACATCAAAATTCCTTCTAGAAAACTCTAGAATAAACCCAAAGTGAGTTTTTTAAGATAAAACTTGCGCCTTTTTACTTTCACAGGGGTCCGCACCTACACCGTTAGGGACAAAGCGGGTAGGTATGCAGCTTTTGTACACATAAGGTGCGGTACCGCTGGTGACCATGAGAGAAAGTGCGGAACCAGAGTTACATTGATTTTTAATGTCTTTCTCCCATTTCCAAAGCTTTATTTGAAGAGCTGAGGTCTTAGACTTTCTTAGGAGGACAGTACAAGTGATGATAGACCCATACTGACTGTAAATAATCATAGTGACGATATTGTTGTGTAACACTATACTCGAAATTTCCATTATTAAAAAAATTATACATTAAACAATTACCATCAAATTTAATCTCTAACTTCTTTAGTAATTATTCCCAACATTCTAATGGGAGCTCTGTAGACAAGTCCAAATTATGTAATGGAACCTCTTTGGAATGATGACTTCGATGACTTCAAGGGGAAAACGAAAATATTTAACGTAGGGGAATTGAATATCCAACCATAGCCATCAAATTTGAATATAAATTTAACGTAGGGGAATTCAATATCCAACCATAGCCATCAAATTTGAATATAAACCATATAACAATTTAAATTAGTTTGCCAATAAAAAATGGCATCATCTACCAAGGCTGTAGCTAGGATGGCCAAAAACTTGTGGGGATGGCTCAAAATTGGTGTGGATCTTGCAAAAAAAATTCCCTGTCAAATTGTTTGAATTATATTTTTACCGGGGAATTTCTAAAACCCTATGTTACCTAAATTCTTTAAAATCCCAAAATATGCCTAGATCTTGCAATTTTTTTCCTAGTAAAATTGTTTGAATTATATTTTTATGGGGGGAATTTTAAAACCATATGTTACCTAAATTCTCGAAAATTCATAACTATAACCTAGATTTACAAAATATTATGCAAGAACCATAGGAAGGGTATATTATTCATAACGTTATACATAAAATTGTGAATAATTTGAAAAACCACTTTCCATTTTCAGCTACCAAAAATATACAAATCATTACAAAAGAGTTAAGCAATACTTGAGGAGGACTCGAATGAAGAAGACATTGCTCTGCTCAAGGACATAGTACTCCAATATTTGGGCTTTTAGCACTTTGGGATTTTCTTTATCATTACCTTCATGATTCACCAATGGCTACCAAGAGTTTTATGGACAAGAATGTCGTATTCAGAAAGCTCTGGGTCAAACCCGAAAACAAGGTTCCATTCATATTTCCTGATTTGTTTTCTCTTCAAATTATTTATGGCTAATTTATTTATTTAGTGGGAACAAGATATTTTCGCTAAAGAAAAAAAATGTTTCATTGTGGGTGCATTCTTTTTTACCATTCACAACAAAATTTAATGTGATTTGGGTAATTTGAGACCAGATCTATATAGGTATTTATGATTTCCTGTAGATATCATGTCATTTGATGTAATTTTTATTCATGGCAGATGTGCTTTGATTGTAATACAAGGAATCCCACATGGGAATTGGTCACTTATGAGATTTTCATTTTCTTGGATTGTTCTTCATCTCATCGTAGTCTTGGTGTTCACATTAGCTTTTTTAGGTATGTATTTTAATCTTTACTACTCAAATTGCAAAGTGTATTTCTTTGTTTAGGCACTAAAATTGCTCAGGGGTGTGTTACCACTTTGTGGTTGCTTCTTGCATTTGTGGTGTCTATAAGAAAACTAAATAAAAGTAAAGTAATATATTCCATTTTGACAGTTTTGTTGACTTTGTGATGTCTTCTTCACATCAAGATTTTTAAATTAAAATTAATATGGCATATGCCTTTTTGAGGATTTTGTTTAGCATGAGTGCCACTATCTCCTTGTAATGCATAATGAATGAAACATTACAAATTTCGTCGTTAAAAGTTCTCATTAGTGAAGATGGTGTTATGATATTTAGCATAACACAATAGTATTTAGCATAGGAGGACCTTTATGACATATCTGCTGCTACCCTACAATAAACTACATGAGAGATATGCCTTGGTCTTCTCATTAGCTTAAGCAAGAGCTTTTGATTTTTGCTATAATTGTAATATATTGTCCCTCATTTAGGCACTAAAATTTCTTAGAGGTACTTGTGTGTTTTTTGTTTCCCTATTATCTTTGTGATATCGTTTTAATTGCAAGCTAACTTCAAATAAAATTTGAAGTGACATATATTTCCACGAAGATTTTGATATCTATTAATGACATTATCTCCTTGTAATGTATATTGGATGATACATTATAAACTGCTCTATTGAAGTGCATATTAGTGAATGTTGCATTCTGATATTTAGCTTAATGTAATAGTGATTAACATTGGATAGTCATGACAGATATGTTGATACAATTAATAGTAATTAATAAACACAACACTTCATCACTTATGAGGGTATACATTGAGATAAGACAATTGGATGTGGTGGTTTTGAACATCGCATGGTGTATATCCCTACATGTACGCTCATAAAATTTTGTAGTGCTAGTTGCATATTTCTTGACTACAATCACATAGGTGAGTGCCCTATTTCATGTAAAAGTTTGTATATGGTAGGAGATATGTCACATTTGAATTATGATGTTTATATGTTGTAACTGGTTATTTCATTTTTTACTTGGAGACAAAACAATATTGTCTACCACTAATAAACATGGAAAAATACCCCGTAAGACTAAATTTTGTTGCCAGTGATGTATTGTTTTATAAAAAATCACTGAATTTTGCCAGATTGATGGGTGAACCATGAGAAGCTATTTTCGATGATTCCACCAAGAGTTTGCACCTAGGACTTTTACCCAGTATCATCCCTTCCAAATTTGTGCCATTCGGGTGGGGCAAAGCACATTCAAATTGGAATCCCCATGGACAAATTAATTACCTGTTGACCTGAATAGGTAACTAATACTTCATTACCAAGAAGAGAGGGTTTATGAATGACCCTATCATAGAAATTTAGTGCATGTAGTGGTAGGAAAGACATTGTAGACCAGAGATGTGAAGGTGCCTACTCAAATGCATGACTATTTTTGGTGATGTGAATTCATGGATGGGATATTACATTGGTTATAGCCTATGAATAACAGGGGCTGCACATGTGATTGGTTGATTGAGGCCACTCTATATTCTTTCTGTTGTGTTTTGACATAAATTTAACTCTTTTTCTTGGTCACCTTTAGTTTTCTTGAATCTTTCCTAAACTATTTTAGGACTATTGTCTCCAAAATCCCTTTGTGTCACTTGTTTGTCTTATGGTTGGGATAGAGAGAACATGGCTTAAGATATCAACAAATTCTCCTACTAAAAGTTTTCTTAATTGATTTTTCAATATTTAGTTTCTTTTCTGCTCTTTATTTTTCTAGTTTCTATGATATTAGCCTTGTAACGAAACCATTAGAGAATATCCTCTCTTTGTAGTTTTTCAACTAAATATATTGACATTTGACATTGAATCAAGATGTGCATTCTATAATCTACATCTCTAGTATGCCAAAACCCATAAATATATAAATTTGATGCATTATCAATAAAATATAAACCAGTGTATATTCGTATTATTAACTGTGTATCTATCATGTGTTGAGATTCAAGGTGTAAACATTTTTTAAAGTGCAAAAATTTAAGGAAAGGTTTGCACTCCAAGGATTTTGTCTTTCTTGGTGCTTGACAGGTTTAGGGTTAAGATAGATCTATGCAGGGTGATTTGAATTATGATAGAAATAATTATTACTTTTTGATATATTCATCTCCATCTCTCTCAACCATGTTCGACATTTTTCTTCTTTCATGTTTTGGTTGGCTTGCTAGATTATGATCATATTTGTGATTTTTTATTGGAATATATTGTTCATATTTCTTGCAATGAATATCATATTAATCACCTTCAGCATAGATCATAGGAATTTACAGGAAAATGAATTCATGGAAATCTTATAGTTATGTATTATAGCTACAAATGGGAGCATACACAATGGGATAAAAGAAGAAAAATGGAAATATAATGAATAGAGGGAATGTGTTGGATGTTGGAAAATATCACCAGTAAGTATCTCTGCTAAGAAGCAATACAAATCCAAATTCACACCTTGTTACATAATAAAAATAAGGGTTAAGAACATTCATCATCGTTACTTGTAAAGAAAAAAATTAAATTAGTCAGTCCAATTTTGGACCATTGACTAGTCCTAGCTACATTCTCGTAGGGCCTTCCCAAAGATCTCTAGGAAACAACCAACTCCTCCTAGAAGCTATAGTATTGATCCATAGATATCTATAATCATTATTTCCCTTCAGATTGTTGGGCGTGTGTTATATTCTTTGTACTAGTAGCCTCATGCGTAGGTCATATATGTTAGGGGTAATGAGATCATACACAATTGAGATGCAACAAAAAGGATTATCTATCAAGATTCTAAAAAGTCAGTTGGTGTTGGCTTGATGGGCCCTGACCCAGGTTTAGTGTTAAGCAGCCAAGAAAATCCCTACACTGCTAGCCCTTTCGGCATCAATCTGCAGAACACGGACTGAAGTCTCACCCGAAGTAGTATGGGGGGATACAGGAACCAAGTTTCCGCATGCTAGGATGGTTGTGATGTCCCTAAAATTCCTTCCACTTCGCATATCCCCAAACATCAAGGTAACTGCATAACCCACTTTTCACTCAATAGCATATTAATCCAAGTATTTAACAGTTTTAAATACTTACCTCGTGGCCCTTTGAAGAAGCGGTGCTCTGCTTCACTATAATTGACCGAAGTATTGACCGCAAACTCTGTCACAAATCTTCCTATGATACGATTGAGTCAATGATAGACAACGTGAGTGATCTTATCTTCAGAGGCATCAAATCTACACACTAACTCCGGGGTCCATACAATCGGTCCATCAAGCCTCCACCTCCCTTGGCCATCTGCCAACTTCACGATCCACTCGTATAATTCAACCGAGAAGGAATAGAAGAATATCTCATGTATTTATGTGTACATGTATCTGTCCAACCACTGTTCTTTCGTCAATTGCAGATTCCTGGTTTCCTACGCCGCAAATTCGTGGATCTTTCTATCCAACCAGTATTTGATCTCTTTCTTAGTTAGATTCCAATGATGTGACATCACATATCTTGTTATGCAGATCCAGGTCCCGGCAACAGAATTATTTGTTGGCTTGATGGGCCCTGACCCAGGTTCAGTGTTAAGTAGCCAAGAAAATCCCTATACTATTGGCCCTTTCGGCATCAATCCATGGAGCATGGACTAAGGTATCACCCAAAGCAATATGGGGGGATGTAGGAACCAAGTTTCCGCAGCCTGAGATGGTTGTGATGTCGGTTATATGCCCTAACCCTTCCTTCATGTAGACCGATAAGCCCTTTAGGGCTTATCAAAGTATTTCTATTATTCATCCTTGAAGCCTCCGTGAAAGTCTCTGATCATCCTTCAAGGACCTTAAATAGATAGATCAGGCACTTACGTGCCTCTGTAATTACTCTTACTTCTCTATTTCCTTTGATTCTCTTAGTTTCGTACAGTCTTAACAAGCAATTATGGTTATCATGCGTAAATAGATATTCTTACTTGCGTTCATATAACAAAGAGAAACATATAGATTTGCACATCAGAATAGCATTATAACATACACCTAGTGTTCAACGTAACATAATCGCTTGCAATTAATAGAAGTAAAATACACATGTAATTGTAGAATACTTCTCTTTATTGATAATCCAGATTTCTAGTACAGACTCTTACTACCATACGCACACAACTTACGGGGTCCGCGCACTTAGCTACGGACTTCTACCCTAGGCCTCTGTGCACTCAGCTGTAGAGCCTCTTCCTACACTAAGACTCTTCGTTCTTACCTCTCACAGACCCATAAACTTACTTAGAACAATACCAAAAAATTATGAACTACTTTAGACTCTTCTAAGACTCCCTTTTTATACAATCCCATGGTTTACAAACCAAGGGCAGATCTCATCAAGCCGACACAAACTATCTAAACTAAGGGTGGAAACCCTTTTTGACTACTCACATCTTCGTGTTCCACAGCCACAAAGTGTAGAGACTTTACATTCTTTAGACAAAACTTGGGCCTTTAGCCCCAAAACTTGGGCTTTTAACCCCAAAATTTACCCAAGGGGACCCATTCCCAATAGGCCCCCAACAGAAATCTAGTGACTCACCCTCGAGTCACTCTGCTAGCACAAAGATCTTGTCACGAAGACCTCCCAACTCCAACTCTATCACTGTGACTTCAACGGTGCACTATGTTGCCTCCTGCTTCACCTACTCGACCAGCTACTCCATCACTAGTTCTACGATGTTTGCGTGTATTTTATGTTGTGTCACCTACAGACTGGCCAATTTCCATTCAATGGAGGCAGTGAGTAGATAGGCCTCCTCTAGCCAAAGCCCTAATCTAGCCTTGAGTACTGCCTCCTTCCGCTGAGTTGCATCCACCTATTCTTTCAGTACCTTTGCTTCCTGCAGCTTCGCTAATCTTTGTGTAATGGTGACAGTGCGGGCCGTCACTTTGACCTCATCATATCTCTGCTGCAGCTCCCACACCTCTATTTCTAGCCTATGCACATTGGGATCCTCCTATAGGTTGCACAGTGCACTCCTTCATGGCGACATCTATAGTTGCTACTACATCTTTGACAACGGACATGCACAACTCTTTAACCTCTGGTGGAGTCGACGACTGGGCCCTGAACTTGACCTCTGTAGTTTTAAGTTTCAGTTCAAACTAAGCCTTAGCCAACTTTGTTCTCACTTGGCATACCCTAGTAGTGAGCTTCTGAATTGTCACATCCACTAGTGCATCTTCAAGAATATCCAGTTTTGGAACAATCCTACATGCCTCAGTCACCACCTTGGTCATGTTCTCATTCTTTTTTGTGTTCGCGTTAAGAAGATCAATGGTAGAATTCTTCTATACAACCAACTGAGCATTTTTCATCTTGTTCTTACTGATAATGTTCAGGGTGTGTTGTTCCCGAGCTCGAAATTCCGTGATCACACCATCTTGCAAGGTGTGAAGGGCTTCACTTGGAAGCACAGCCAAAGTTAGCCCAACCCTCTTGAGGGCACTGACAGTGGCCCTGTTAGCTTCTGCTTCTGTAGTCAACGCTCCATCTAGTAGCACTATGGCCTAGGGATCCAACATGCGGACCATTTCTGCTGCCTCTAAAGTTCTAGGCGCCCCACATTGGTCTACACCTATGACGCCTAGATCTCTAGCTTGCGCAAACCCATTTGAATGGCACCCAAGGCCTATTTCTACTGCTATTCAAATTACTGCAATAGTTTCGTGGTCACATCCCTCACTACATCACCAATGTCATTGAAATCACGTTCTGTCCAGGTGATTGGGTCGAGGGATGTTTTGTTGGCCTTAAGCTTCTTTCGCGGCCCTACTTTCTCCTACTCCCTTTTGCACTTAACCTGGAACAGAGTAGTCTTCAGGTTTGCTCCTCCCTATTTGGATCGTTGATCTTCCTCTTCTGTTTCTGGGGAAGGAGATTTCTGACTACTATTGGAATCACGATCCTCCTCTTCTTCCTACCCTTCGGTATGATTTTTGGAAATGCTCTCCACTTTGGCTTTGTCCTCAGCCTCTTTGTTCCTCTTTTTAGTCAACTATTCCATATTTAGTCTAGCCTTTTCCTTCTTACACTTCGTTGTAGACATGCTAGACCCAGCTGTCAAGTCTCAGGGTATGCACCACTCTACTGGCTAGTGGTCAAGGAAAGACACGATCGCATCGTCTGTGGTGAGGTATGGAATGTCATACCACTATTGCTCAAGGTCCTTCTGTGCTAGCATGGAGACACACTGGAATTCTACCTTGAACTCCACATACTCTGCGAATTGGTCGAAGACAGTGGGTGAAAACCGTGGTTTGCAGTTGATGGCCATGTTGATACACATCTCCATCAAGATCCAAAAGTTCTTGCTATCCTTGACCATTTTGGGGTCCTCGGCGGCCCAGAGTGAAATGAACTTCACCTCTTCCAGTAAATCCTACGTGATAGGAGGAAACTAGCTATCCTCTGGTAACTCCTATGCAACAAACACTATGGATCGCACCAGCCATGAATAGTGAAAAAAATTTCTCTGTTCTTGTGCCTCTCTACAGTTCACGAGGAACTTCCTGCAGAGGTAGCGTGCCCAGTTGAATTGTACACCCTTTTTGCCCTTGGCCACTAATGATACATCCAGTACCAACACTTCATCTGCGCGACACTTCCTCATAATTTTCCCCGACAGGATCTAGGTGGCTACCTTGACTGCGGGGTCAGTTATGCTAGAAATGGAGTAGCCATGTGACTTCTTGACAAGCTTAAATTTGTACTTCATTTGCTCGGCAAGGTCATGCTCACCTCTCTTTCAGCCAAATTCCATGGCCGTATTTATTCCTGAATGCGGCAGCTGATTGATCCTATGGATTAGCATGTTAGTGACTGGCATTGGCTCTTCTAACCACAGGCACCCATCGTGCACCAAGCATAGTAGCTGTTTGATCACGATCATGGTTATGGGCGCATGGTTATAATGCGGCACCCATAGTATTTTTAGCAGTCCTACCTTGTCCACCCCTTTTATCCATTTCCTAACTCCAACACAGTCACACTAGTGTCCTTATAGAAGACATGACGCATGGATTGATGAGTCGCTGAGTGGGGAAAGTTCTTTGTATCGGCCAAATCCCAATCCTCCAGCTTTAAAAGGGGGACATGTGCTAGGCACGGTCCATGAAATGAAATCTTGTCCGGCAACAATGGTGTATGAAGCATGACCTTGCTCTCACCAATGTCCTTGCCGACCTTTGCCTTGCCTTGATGCAGAGGAATGTATTTAGGTAGTTTAGAGATAGGGTCGGACTATTCAACGTCAACATCGTTGGCCCCCATGTCAATGTCGTCCCCACCCATATTGATTTCTTCATTGTCTTCTTTAGGTTCCAGGTCAACTACCTTTCCCTTCTTCTGCATGGTGAACTTTTCCTTCTATGGTTGTTTTCTGGGTGATGCTTGCACCGATGGTGTCGCTTTCTTCTTATATTTCTTCATTTTTGGACCCTCTTTGGTCAGCGTAGGCCTCAGCCTAGGTAACCTCGGTGATTTGGGTACCTCTGTAGGTAATTTAATACTTTCTATCTCTGGGGAAGCTTCCTCAACTGCCATTGTTACCTCTGGGGCAGCTCCCTCAGTTGCCATTGCCTCTCCAGTAGTCACGGTTTCTGCGGGTGCCGACATGATACTAGAAAAAAATCATGCGTTCCTTTGGAAACCTCTAAAACACTAAACTCACTATCAAAGCTTCAAATTACTCATGGTTCATATGCGCCTCAGACCTCAACACCTCAATTCTCAAAATGCCAAGTGTTTTTTGGTGGGAAACCACCTGTAATTTATAGGCATTTTTGAATTCAAATTCGACTATACCCCCCAAAAGTAGTTCATAGATGCTGGATTGGTGGCAAACTTTCAAAGGTCTTGCCCTTAAATTCTGACTTAAATTCTACCCCCCCAATCCATTTAGCTGTTTTCCCACTGTCAAGTCATGAACAGTGACCATAACAGTCACTTTCCAGATTTCCTACACGGTTCCTTCTTCGATAGCGCAACTCCCCGCGCGATTCTGTTGACACTATGACATTCCTTCATCCTGCACAGTTTCCCAATCATGTAGCTCCACAACCTGGGTAGTGTAGTTTATAGTCCCGCACCTCCTTTCATCTGCCTGGAGTGCTAAGACTGTGCTTCCATCATGTAGTCATCTAGTCGGATCGCTGGTGTATGGCTTCAATCGGTTACCATTCACCTTCCCTGGGAATGGATCTCCATTCAAATTTACCAACTGAACTGCTCCACCATCAATAATCTCCTTGATGACATAGCGTCCCAGCCAATGCATCTGAAATTTTCCTAGAAATTTATCAAAATTGCTGTCATATAATAGAACTAAATCATTTACCTTGAAGGTGTGTAGTTTGATGTGTCGATCGTGCCATGCCTTTTCACGCTCCTTTTGAACTTGTTGATGGAATTCAGCTAGAAATCTATGCTCTTCAAGCTATGTTAGTTGCGTGAGCCTCTCCTCCAGGACTCTGCGATCCGTGATTCTTGTGAGTGCCACTATGCCTAGACTGGGTACAATGTACCCCATCGACATCACACCTTCTACGCCATAAACCAGTTTGAACGACATTTGTCCAGTCAACTTCTTGCAAGTCGTTCTATACGCCCATAGCACCGCGGGCACACACATATCATAGTCATTTCTTCGAGCATTAAAAACCATTGTTAGCGTTCTCTCCAATATTTTATTAAATGCTTCCACCATCCCATTATCCTACATATGATATTGTGTGCTCTTCTGATAGTAAACCTGAAATTCCTCCATCATTGCGCTAATCGTCTAATTAAGAAAATGCATACCGCAATCGCTCATTAAAATATTTGGACAACCAAACCTTGTTAGCACATACTCAAACATGAATTTTGCTGCTCTCATGCTTGTACAGTCCTTTACAAGCTACGCCTCTACCCATCTGGTGAAGTACTCAGTTGCAGTGATGATATATCATGCACCTGTCTTCTTTCCTGGAGGGTAAATTGGTCCCACAAAGTCGGTCACCCATTTCTCAAAGCGCTGTAATGATATTTACGGATTCAACAGAATCTCATCACTCTATGAGGGTCTTCCAGTCCTTTGGCATGCATCACATGCCCTACAATACAACTTTGAATCCTTATGCAGTGTCGGCCACCACAACCTAGCACATAGAATCTTCTGTGTTGTTTCCTTACTCTCATAATTTGCTCCCGTGGATCCTCCATGAGCCTCAGCGAGGATGCTATTTCATTCAAACTTTGGCACATAACATCACAATATTTCATCTGATCCCATTTTATAGAAGTCTCCTACAATCACAGAAAATTCTTCCACGCGCACCATGAGTTCCTTCTTCTGTTGACTTGTATAACCTTTTGGAGCCATTCTTGTCATCAAGAAGTGTATAATATTTTCAAAGTGACTTTCCGCAATGTGCATTGTAAAGAGATGCATGCCAGGTAGTCCTTCCTCAAAATTAGTAGGCTCTTCCCCCGTTTCAATGCGCGACAAATGATCCAGTCCTGCATTGAATCGTCCTGGTTTCACAATGACCTCAAAATCATATTCTTGGAACAAAAACAGCCACCTGCATATCTTCCCCCCAACACAGGCTTGTTGACCAGGTATTTTAATGTAGAATGGTCTGTATACATCTTAAAATATCTGCCCAATGGATAGTTCCTGAACATCTGGAGTGTGTACACCATGGCTAATCCTTCGCGCTCTGTCCTGAATAATTTTTCTCAGCTTTGGACAACTTTCTACTTGCGAACTCTATAGGATGATCCAAGTCCCCTTCTCCAGCCTGTGTCAGTACTACTCCCAGCAAAATACATGACGTGTCCACATGCACATGAAATTCCTTCTTCCAATCTAGGAATACTAGGATCGACGTGGTGACAATTTTCTCCTTTAGCACATCCAAGCTCTTCTAACATTCTTCGTTCCAATAGAATGTAACATCCTTCTTTAAGATTTTTTCCATCAGTGTGGTGATCTGGGTACAACTCCTGATGAATTTCATATAGTATCCCATATGCCCAACCATTGCGTGCAGCTATTTCACCTTCCTTGGTGATTCCAAATTGATTATGACCGCTATCTTCATAGGGTCTACCATCAAGCCTTGTCTCCATACCACATGACCCAGCAAGATCCCAAAAGGGACACAAAACAAGAATTTCTTCAAATTGAGTGCGATCTGGTACCTCCAGCATGTATCTAGCATCAAGTGTAGACTTTCCACATTGCGCTTTACCAATCCAAACACTATCCAATCATCAAAGTATACCTCCAGAAATTTTTGAATGAAATCCTTGAATGCCATGATGACTATGCGCGAAAAGATCATCGACACGTTCTTCAGCATAAAAGGCATCACCATATATAAGAAACATCCCCATTCAGTCAGGAAGGTTGTCTTACTTCTATCCTCTAACATGATCTTGATCTGATGGTACCCAAAGAACCCATCACTGAACGAATATGATTCTTGGTCGCTAATGTTATCCAGGACCTCATCGGTGAATGGAGTTGGGAAGGGATCATGCACACAACAATCATTCAACTTCCTGAGATATACGCATATCCTTATTTCTTCCTTCTACTTCTTTTCCTGAACTACTATTGGGCTCACCCAATCAGATTCTTCTACCGGTTATATAATTCCTATCGCGAGCATCTTATCCAACTCTAGGCAAACCCTTTCTTTATAGTTCAGATTCAGGCAGTAAGGTCTTTGCTTAATAGGCTTCGCGTCTAGTTTTATAGTGATCTTCATGACACCTAGGTCCCCTATTATCCCTTCATATCTGAAAAATTCACGGCGAACAGATCCTGATATTCGCGGAGTAGTTCGGCGACCTTATCTACTATCGCGTTGTCCCAGTAGTCCCCAATCTTTACAAACTTCGACTCTGCCTCCATGCCAATGTTTACCTGTCTAGTTTTGAGTGGATTAGTTATGTTGAGGTTCTTTAGTTGTGGTCCCTCAACTTCATGGTGACCTTTCTTATCTCGAATATTAATCTTCTTCGGGTCTTCGTCTTCTTCTTCCACTGTTACATTGTAGCACTCCAGCGTGTGGCTCAGCTAGGTAGTCCAATCAGGTTGAATCAAATCTAGAGGATCATACGATATCCTGAAGATCGCTTCTTTAACCTCTTGCAAGGCTTCGTTGATACATTCAAACCCAACCTCAAAGCTGAACATCATCAAAAGTCCTTGGCACAAAACATCCCATTCTTCAGTGCCATGGTGGAGTTTCGTCTACAAGTACCAATTCATCAGTATAACATCCATGGTATGACAAAGTAGATCGAACCAATTAGTCCATTTGGCCAAATGGTCATGCAGATCATTTCTCCCATCATATTTTTCTGTTAGCCGCACTTATGGGTGGCTAAACCACACTCTCGTCATTTTTCTGTACACACGCCAATCATAGAAAATGTCCTTGTGAGTGCCCCACCATCTCGCAGGTGTAACATGTAGCGCCTAGTCCAGTGCCTGGAATCGATGTTTCTCTGGCACTTCTCTCTCTAATGTATCCAAAAAGTGATCAACATCAGTTAAACCATCATAGTAAGGCAGATTTCTTACCTCTGACGATACGCAATGCAATGACTTGGTCATTATATTACAACGTAGCGTGGATACTTCATGTAGTCGATTTTGCCAGTGCTCTAGTTCTTTGTTTGAATCTGATGTGTAAGAACTTTCACAGTCCCATGCAATACATCCATCTACTGTTAGATTCACCCAATCCTGATCTCACGCCATTATCTTGTAAATCTGGTCCAAATCGTCAGTCATCACTTTCATAATCACGGACTGGTTTAGTATAGCGTTGCCTTCTGCAGGATCCAGTGGCACCACTATGTGGAGCGATTTCTTCTCAATTATCATCTTTCTCTTCTTCATATTGATTACCCCATTCATGTCAGTGGCCCAATCGATCCCAAGGAGCGCGGGGTAGGGATTGTTGTGATCCAGAATTTCTATCAGTTCAAAATCAGCTAGTGCACTCTCGCCTTCAATATCATCTATTACCCCCTGCAACCTCCCCATTGGGATGATTTTATGATGATTCACCATATTTAACTAAATCGGAGACCAATGCAGCGCAGGTCTCCCCATTCTTTCCCATGTCTGTTTTGGAAAAAGGTTCGCATCAGATCCTAGGTCTAAGATAACTTGGTCCATTTCGTATTCTCTAATCCACGAAGTGAGTCTCATCTCATGTCTAATTCTTGCCTTATGCTTACTAAGATTTCTAACTACGCACAGTCCGTTAGTAGCTATTTTCTTGCCAGCACACCTATTGATCAACTCTTGCAGTCCCTTCATAACCTTGCTATTGTGTAGTAGTTTCAGTAGGTCTTTAAGAATGTGGTAATCATGGACAGGTACATTTCTTTAGCCGACTTCTCATGACTCCCTAAGTTAGAGGCCTCAGCGAAACTTTTCTTTGCTTCCATAAATGTTTCTTTCGCGCATTCTAGATCAAACCTGGTCTCCTTTTCTGGTGCTTTGTGGAACCACTCACCCTCTTTGGGCTGCTTCTCCTTATCTTCACCAGTCATCGCTCCACTCCACAGCACAATATTTACCTTAGGGTCTTCCTTGTGAGGCTCATCCCTCATCATCTATAGGTTCTGAGTCGGTTGTGGACGCTGTGCCCCCTTATCGCATATCTTAGCTAACAAAATAGGGCAATCCTCTATCGGATGGTCAAACTGGGTACAATAGCGGCATGACAGGTGTGTTGGATTCAGGAAGTCTCCTGCGTAGTGTCCTGGTCCTCCACAATCGTAACAAATAGCCTACCCCCGACCTCTACCAAGTCCTCCTCCACCTTGACCTTGTCCACACCCCTGATACTTGCCTCACACTCCTCCAGCACCTTGGTTTGGAGGCTGTGTTTCTTCTTGCACCCTATATGCAGGTGTTCTGTCCATCATTAATTCATAACTACGATAATTGCGCTCATCATGTCCCAGTGACTGAAAGAAGTTGCAAAAGAGCTGTTACGGTGTTTATATGAATTTCTACAGCAAATGGAAATTGTTTGTTGCATGTTTCATAACTACCTGACATATAGCACATCATAGTGTAGGCCCTGTACTTGGCCTTGCTATGGCTTCCATCCTCAGAGGCATTGGTCCCCCTGCTACAACATAACTTGCGAAAACTAGACAGTGATCTTTTTCATGCCCCTGGCTTTTGCACTTTAGGCACCAAACTTCTTCACGCACCTCGAGTCAGGCTATTCTATCTTTCTTCACACTCTGCATTTCTAGGCAAAGGTTCTGTAACTATGCATGAATCTGCTAAACCCCCAGATTAGCATCTTGCATTGGTGTCTTGTGCAATCTCATCATGATTTCTAGGGCTTCCGCCTGGGTCCCAATCTTTTTCTGTGACAGTGTAACCCTTAGATGAGGTAGGAGCGAAGCCACAGACCATTCGTGGTGCTGCCCATCAGTCAGATTCATGTTAGCCTCGCAGATCATACACTTCAATCTTTGATCCAAATCCCTGGGTGTCTCACTAGACTTCATCATAGTCTATTTGAATCCCACAATTGATTGTGCCTCAGACTTAGGTCTACTGAATTCATTATTTAGCACAGTCTAGATATCTGCCAATGTGAACATAGGATTATTAGTGTAGTACTTAATGTACCACATTAGTGCATGGTCCTACAAAGCACTAACCAACATTGCTTTCTTCATTTGATCATCTGTGATACCCTGAGATTCCCATACAGCCTTCGTGACGAATCAAAACTGGTCTGGATCTTCATTTACTATGCCCTCGAACACAAGTAGCTTTACGGAGTTCGCCATGTTGAATGGTGGTGGAGGTGGCAATGGTGTGGGTGAGGGTGTAAACAGTGGAGGCGAATATGGAGGCAGTGTGGGTGGATAAGGTATTAGTAGGAACCCTTTCTTTATCAACTAAATAGCATTCTGTGGAGAAGCTTGTGCTGCTCCCTCGTCATCACTCAGAGGTGGTTCAATTAGTGGGCTATATTCAGGGCCTTGTCTTCCTCCGTCCCTGAAAGTCCTTCGACTTCGCGTAGCCCCAAACATCAAGGTAACTGCATAACCCGCTTTTCACCCAGTAGCATCTTAATCCAAGTATTTAATGATTTTAAATACTTACCTCATGGCCCTTTGAATAAGCGGTGCTCTGCTTCATTGTATTTGACCGAGGTATCGACCGTGAACTCTGTCACAAATCCTCCTATGATGCGATCGAGCCAATGATTGATAGTGCACGTGATCTTATCTTCAGAGGCTTCTAATATCTACACTAATTGCAGGGTCAAGACAATTGATTTGTCAAGCCTTGACCTCCCTTGGCCATCTGCCAACTTCGTGATCCACTCGTATAATTCAACCGTGAAGGAACAAAAGAAGCTCTCATGTATTTCTATGTATAGGTATCTGTTCAACCACTATTCTTTCGTCAATCACGGATTCCTATTTTCCTGCACTGCGAATTCGTGGATCTTTCTATCCAACCAGTCTTCGATCCCTTTCTTAATTGGATTCTAATGATGTGACATCACACATATCGTTATGCAGATCCTAGTCCTAGAATATGAACCTTTTGTTGGATTGATGGGCCCTAACCCAGGTTTAGCATTAAGTAGCTAAGAAAATCCCTACACTACTGGTCCTTTTGGCATAAATCCGTGGAGCGCAGACTGAAGTCTCACCCGAAGCAGTATGGGGGGATGTAGGAACCAAGTTTCCACACCACGAGATGGTTGTGATGTCAGTTATATGCCCTAACCCTTCCTTTGCTCTGTCCGATAAGCCCTTTAGGGCTTATTAAAGCATTTCTCTTATTCATCCTTGAAGTCTCAACGCAAGTCTTCGATCATCCTTCGTGGACGTTAAGTAGATAGATCAGGCACTTACGCGCCTCTGTAATTACTCTTACTTCGATATTTACACAGATTCTCTTAGCTTCATATAGTCTTAACAGGTAATTATGATTATTGTGTTTAAACATATATTCTTACTTGTGTTCATATAATAAAGAGAAACATATAGATTCGCGCATTAGAATAACATAAAAACATACACCCAGTGTTAAACTTAACAAAATTGCATGCAATTAACAGAAGTAAAGTACACAGGTAATTCTAGAATACTTCTCTTTATTGATAATCCAGATTTCTAGTATAGACTCTGACTACCATGTGCACATAGATGTATGGGTCTGCGCACTCAGCTGCGGACTCTTACCCTAGGCCTCTGCGTACTCAGTTGCAAAACCTCTTCCTACGCTAAGACTCTTCACTCTTAGCTCTTAAAAACCCATAAACTTACTCATAACTATACAAAAAACTTATGGGCTTCTTTAGACTCTTCTAAGACTCCCTTTTTATACAATCCAATGGTCCGTGGACCAAGGATGGATCTCATCAAGCTAACACAAACTATCTAAACTAAGGGAAAAAACCCTTTTTGACTTCTTACATATTCGCGATCTGCGACCACAAAATGCGGACAGTTTACATGCTTTATACAAAACTTGGGCCTTTAGCCCCAAAACTTGGGCTTTTAACCCCAAAATTGACCCTAGTTCCCAACAGTTGGAAATGGTAAAATATGATGGTAAGTATAATTCATCACTCTCAGAAAATTTAATATCCCATGCCACACACAAAGAGAAATTTATCCACACAAAGGAACAAGTTCATGTAGAAGAACTTCAAATGTCCACCAGGTTGGTTTTGGATAAATTTAATGATGTTAGTTGATTGTAGTTGATTGGTTTTCTTCCAACAATAAATAAATATGGGTTGGAATCATATAATTAGTCATTTTTTTGCATAATGAATGTTTTATTTTCAAACCTATTGTTTTCTTATCTAAAACTCTACTAAGGAAAACTCAAATAATGCATATGCAGGAAAACATAAACTGAGAAAATGAAAGTTGACAACTCTGTTGATGTAGCAACAAATTCCTCCAATACTTGTTGTGATTGTTCATGGAAAATAAAGTGTGGAATATGAGAATGCAACATATACTCTTGCTAAAGTAGCCTTGCGAGATGCATGCAAGTTATGTTCCATGTCCTATAAAGATACGGGAAAGAAAGCTAAAAATGAAAAATTGTATGTATGTAGTTGGCTTCACTTAGAATAATCAATCAACTGTATTACAATTCAGATTTATTTAGTTTTACCTGCAGTTTTATATCCAATCTATTGTTTTGTAATATTGATCATCTCTATTAAGATTCTTTTTCTATTCGAAATATGCAAGTTTTCCTTTTAACATGAAGTCTTCTAAGAAATATTGTACACAATTTTTTACTTGCTTGAATTATCTATCACATGGTCAAACTATATTTTTCAGTACAAGAAGCATTTTATGAAAATCAATGAAATTCACAGCTTCATTTGGCAAGGCCTTTGGGAAGCTTTTGAAACCTAAAATATTGAATGCAAATTCTGTTTTGAGGATAGTAGAAAGCTTCATGGATAGAGCAAAGAATTTGGAAGATGAATTCTCCAGGTGGTATTTCTCTTTGAATAAGACTAATTGCAATGGATTGTCAATATAATTTATAATTGTTTATCAAGCTTCAGAAAAATCTTATCCCTTTTTTTTGGATTATTAATTGATGGATTTGTTATTTCTACTTGTTGCTCTTTGTAAAAGTTTTTTTGCTAACTAGTTTGAACTAATTGGGGATCAAACATTGGTGGTATTGTTTTAATATGTTAAATTCTTGTTTGTATTGAATCAAGTATTTGGTGTAAAATATTAATCGATGTGTTATATCTTTGAAATTACAAGCATGGTAAACATGTGAAAACTATTGGTGCTTTGCATGTAAGTCTGAAAAATAGATCAAAACTACTCTTATTTTATCCTTTCATTATAATGATCACTTATGTTTTGAGTTTGAGTGATTGAGGATGGCCATAGGTGTTCCCTCAAATTGGAATTTTGGGGTTGGAATTCAATGTGGATTTTCCATTCAAGAATCATATAGCAACTACAATCTAAAAGTTACATTCCAAAATAATCCTATTTGGTGGATTACTAGTGGTGATTGCTACATATCTTTAATGTTGGAAATTTTCTCCAAATCATAGCTAATATATTGTACCATGGGTTAGGAACAAAATGGGAATGGAATTGTCTTTTAAATTTATCCACTTCTATTGTAGTGATCCACAAATATAAGCAAAAGATCAATAATTTGATATAGACTAGTTGGATTATTTATATTTGACAATGGACCCAAATTATAGTTCTTATTTGAATAAATGCTCGTTATACTTGGGAATTCTTGACATCATTGACCTCTAGCCTTGGACTTAATCACTTAGCCTTCTACATTATCCAGTTATATACATGTATACAAGGCCATCCTATTATTGTATCCTTTTCACTTCATTTCATTTTATTCTAGACTTAGATTTGGCTTTTTCTAGGAGTTTTGTTTGCACTCCCACACTGTGTAAGTAATCTACAGCTTGAGCTTTTTAGCATGTAACTTAGTTTGCATGATTGTGCCTAACATTCCTTGAAGATTGAATACTAAGTTTACTAAGGTGTTGTTTTCTATGGTCATGTTTTTTTTTTTTTTTTATACAGGTCATCTAGCCACATAATGGCCACTATTTCCCAATTGAAGAAAACGTGTTCAAGTTTCTTGCTTTTATGGGGAAAAATGGCATTGAAAATATTGTTGATGTTAAGGTATATATCATATAAATCCTTTATATTTTTCCTTATTTTATATTCCAGTGTTCATCATCTTTCATGTCTTAGACTTTGCATTGTATCTTCTTTATTTTTCAGTAAAAGAACTTAGTGTTCATGGTAAGAAGCAAGAATTGAAGAAAGAGGAGAACAATAACACTCGAGTGAAAAAATGAAAATTAAAGAGAGAGAGAGAGAGAGAGAGAGAGAGAGAGAGAGAGAGAGAGAGAGAAGAGAACTGGTCTAGTGGTACTTGTAGAGTAAATATCCCATGTAAGACACACATAGAGAATGATGGTCAAGTCCTCATAGTTGGTGAATTCACCTACAATGCCTTGACAACACAATGATAATGTTTTGAAGTGATGAAACAATATTTCATGTGTAAAATTTACTCCAACCAATATTAAGTGGGAAACTCATATTGTAATACTTGACATTTTATATAATATAATTTTCGTGGTTGAAATTATTTGTAGTTGCACTTGATATTATTTAGTATTATAATTAACATTTGTAGCTTTGCGTTTTCATATTAGATGGACATGTACATTGTATGACATTTCTTTTTTTTTTTTAATTTAGTTGCAAAATAATACTAATTAATTTATCTTGATTAATAACGAATTCATAAAATCAATCTAAAACAACTAAATTAGTAGTTTATGTTGATTAATGATGATCACAAATAAAATGAATATATGACTAAATTAGTTGTTTGTAATAGTTGTTAATGAAAGTAAATGAAACGACTATAAAATATTAAAGTAGTCATTTATATAATGAATATGAAGCTACCAAAAAATGATAAATGACTATTGGAAATGATAAATTTGTGATTACAACTGACGACTAAATTTTGCATATATACGACTATTAGTAGCTAATTTACAATATCTTATAACACAACCAAAATTTAGTCATATTTATTTGGCCATTAATTGGTTTCAAACGATGGCTAAACTTTGCATATATATGACTATTAGTAGCTAATTTACAGTATCTTATAACACGACCAACACTTTGGTCATATTTCTTTAGTTATTAGTTGGTTTTCTTGGGTGAACATTTAGTAATATATTTTGTTGTATATTTGGTCATTAATTGCGGCAATTAATGACTAAATCAGTGACTAAACTAATGACCAGATTTATGACTAAATATACTACTATATAATAAAATTGATACAACTAATTAATGACTAAGCTAAAAATGACTGAAAGTTTGTCACGTTATAAGTGTAGGAATTTACAGGGTAAGTTCCTTAGACAGAACACCAAAGGACACCGCTCACAACAAATCACAGATCAATACACCAGTACTTTTGACGTGGTTAAAACCCTCAAAGAGGGAAACAGTCCACGACCTGAGCCAACACGGCCACTTCAGGCAATTTATTAATAAAAGAATGAAAATTTACGTAAGCTTCTCTCATGCACGGTTAACCTACAAATGACCCTCCATGCTCTTTAAATAAAGATCATGGACCAATCAGGTGCTAAGCCACAGATCAAGTGTCGATAATGCCAAGGAGAGAATGAACCGTCGGATCACTACATATTGTGACCGTCGGATTGTAAGTTACAAAATGTACATAGTAAAGAAACACACTTTACCTAACTCTATACTAGACCAAGTTATACTTAACTATTTCATATGTGTCGGAATATCCTAACATCCCCCCTTAATAACAACTTGGGATAGGATTGAAGGATTTACAAATATGACACAATAGGAGAAGGAAGGAGGCGCTAGAGCCTATCCCCCTTTAGTGACAACTTCCTGAACTCCAACCATAAATCGAAGTTTAGTGAACTTCACCTCTGTGAGAGCCTTTGTAAAGATGTCTGCAACTTGATCATCTGTTGAACAATATTGCACTTCAAGAACATGGTCATGAATGAGCTTTCTGATGAAGTGCATGTGTAGTTCAATGTGTTTGCTGCGCTGATGTTGGACTGGATCTTTGCATAGTTGAATGGCACTTTGATTATCACACCAAAGTGTAGTCGTATGTCGCTGCTGAAAGCCAAACTCTGATAGGATCTGACGAAGCCATAAGGCTTCCTTACTAGCTTCTACGGCACCATGATACTCTTCTTCTATTGAAGAAAGAGAAATGGCACCTTGTTTCTTGCAAGCCCATGTAATAGGTCCTGAACCAAGAGTGAACACATAACCTGCAGTAGACTTCCGATCATCAGGGTCACCAGCCCAATTGGAATCAGTGAAACCATCCAATAGAGGAGATGCTTCAGCACTGTAATGAATCCCAAACTGAACTGTACCTCGAACATAATGAAGTATTCTTTTAGCTGCTTTCCAATGACTTTCACGTGAGTTTTTCATAAACCGAGCAACAAGGCCAACAACAAAGGAAAGGTCAGGACGAGTATGGGTTAGATACAAAAGATTTCCTACAAGTTGACAGTATAAGGTAGCATCAACTTCAGGAGAAGTACAAGTGACTGAAAGTTTAACTCCAGACTGAAAGGGAGAAGGGGTTGGCTTATAGTCTTCCATGTGAAAATGGCGAAGAATATCACAGGCATACTTGGACTGGGAAAGGGAAATACCTTCCTTGGATTGCAAGACTTGAAGACCAAGAAAATAATGTAAGTGTCCTAAGTCTGTCATTTCAAACTTCCTTTTAAGGCTAGACTTCACATGGTTTATAAGGTGGGGATCACTACTAGTCAGGATAAGATCATCAACATAAAGAACAAGAATGATAAGAGACTTGCCCACTTTCTTGGTGTAGACAGTATTGTCAGAATGACACCTAGAAAATTCATTTTCTAAAAGAAAGTTATCCATTTTGGCATACCAAGCTCGAGGAGCTTGCTTGAGACCATAAAGGGATTTCTTAAGCCGACATACAAGGCTGGAGTCTGTTTGTATAAAGCCAATAGGTTGTTCCATATAGATTTCTTCATGCAAATCCCCATGCAAGAAGGCAGATTTAACATCCATCTGATGGACTTCCCATTTGAAAGAGGCAGCAAGGGAAAGAACAAGGCGGATAGAGTTTATTTTGGCAACAGGGGAGAAGGTTTCAGTGTAGTCAATGCCTTCAACTTGTGAAAAACCCTTAGCAACAAGACGAGCTTTATGTTTATCAACTTTACCATCTGGTCCATACTTGGTTCTGTAAACCCATTTGCATCTAACAATTTTTTATCCCTTTGGTAGAGGAACAAGATCCCATGTATCATTTGCCAATAATGAATGATATTCTTCATTCATAGCTGCTTCCCAATCTGGATGGCCTGAAGCTTCTGCAAAGGTGTCAGGATCATAATTCATTGAAGCTTGAGCCAGTAAAGAAGAGGCTCTATCAAACTGAGAACGTGTACGTCACTGATCTGTAGGATCACCGACAAGATCACCTGCTGCATCCTGAGTAGCACAGACCCATTTTGGAAGCTGCGGAGCTGAAGGAGGATCTTGAGAAGGTGGGGGAGGATTTTCATCCTCGCTTTCATCATCTGAAGAAGAAATATTTTCAAAAGTAGAAGAGATAGGGAGAGGTGGTACATCCGCCGAAGTAGGCTCGTAGGCCGATATATTTTCAGCAAACTTTACATCTCTTCTAATGATAACATTTTTGGACTTAAGTGGAATAATTCTATATCCTTTGACATCTTCAGAATATCCAACAAAAATACATTTTTCACTCTTAGGTTCTAAAGCTTTATGTTTCTCATCGGGAATATGGGCCCATGCTTCACTTCCAAAAACACGAAAGTGACTCACATCTGGTTTAATTGAGCTCCATGCTTCTTCTGGAGTGATATTCTTTAAAGCCTTAGTAGGAGTGCGATTTATTATGTAATTTGCATAGTTAATTGTTTCTTCCCAATAATTAATACTAAGTCCTTTAGATTGAAGCATACAATTAGCCATTTCCTTTAAGGTGCGATTCTTCCTTTCAGCTACACCATTTTGTTGTGGAGTATATGGAACAGTATGCTCCATTTGAATTCCATGCTCAGTGCAAAAGTTGATGAAGTTGTTTTTAACATATTCTCTGCCATTATCAGATCTTAGCTTAAGAATTTGATGTCCAGATTGTTTTTCAACAAAGGCCTTAAAGGCCAAGAACATGTTAAATACTTCACTCTTGAGTTTTAAGAAGTATACCCAAGTGAATCTGGAGAAATCATCAATGAAAGTTAAGAAATAATTGTAGCCAAAGAAGGAAACAACTGGAAGTGGACCACATAAATCACTATGCGCAAGCTGTAAAGGGGCTGAGGTGTGCCAAGAGGCACGTTTTTCAAAACTGTCCTGATGATGTTTTCCGAGTACACATCCGGAACAAACACCATCTCTGCAAGATACCATTGGAAGACCTGTCACCATATTTTCTTTACATAGATTCTGAAGAGAGCGATAGTTTAAGTGACCAAATTGCTCATGCCAAAGTTTTCTCACTTCATCATTATGAGCAACAAATACTGAGGGAAGATTTGATGAACCAAAGTTGTGAAACTTATACAACCTTGTAGAATCATCAGCAATGCCAGTAGCTAAAATCTGTCTAGGATCTCTTAGGTCCTTAATTACAACATCGTGAGGTGAAAATTCAACGATTTTTCCTTCACCTGAATGAGTTATCTGATATACAGATAGAAGGTTGCAGGATAAGGTTGGAATACATAATACATCATTAAACTGACCATTGTCTATATGAACAGTTCCAGTCCCTACAACACTAAGAGATCTATCATCACCAACATATGTATTTTTGGTGTTACAATCATTTAAATAAGAAAACATTGTTTTGTTTTTGGCCATGTGATAAGAAGCTCCAGAATCAATGAGCCACTCATGAGAATGAGAAGAAGAAGATACATTTAGTGCATAGCCAGACCGAGATGCTTGACAACCACATGCAGAAAGTGCCATTCCTAAAGATGAAGTTGAAGTTAAAGAGTGCTCGAAATGGATGTTATGCTTCTTCATTGCTGCTTCCATGGCTTCCATCTTCTTAAAGTTCTAAGTGGCCATTTCGATTACAAAAGTTGCAATGTCTATTAGTCTTCTTCCCTTTGTTTTTATTTGTCTTATCATTTTTTTGAAATGATTTTTCATTTTAAGGCTGAAATTGCTTAGGACCCTTGTTTGGTTTAGGACCATTCTTTTTAGGATACAACTTCTTAGGATTCTTTGGATTTGGTTGCTACTGGGCGGCTAACGCTTTCTTAGAAGAGTTTCCAAGATTAAGAAGACCAAGGTGTAAGAGTTTTTCTTGTTCTCTTACTAAAGAATCACAAAAAGAACCAAAGGAAGGGGACTTGTAGTCTTGTCCTTGAGAAATGAAGGCTTTTCTTGTAGAATGGAAGGTGGAAACAAACACAGAGTAGGCTGGTCCCAACTTAGTAAGAATGGAATAGATAAGGTTACTATCTTCTTTCTTAACCTTAACACCTTCCAAGAGAAGTCTAAGGGTCTTGAACTTGGACAAAAAATCTTCAATGCAAGAAAAATTATTGGGGTCCAATGTAAGCAACTCATTTTCAAGTTGATGGGCTCTAAGTTCATTTTTAATTCCAAAGACTTTAGTAATCTGTTTCAATGCTTCATTAGGAGCATCAAGTTCTGCAATATGGAATCTAAGATCTGGAGAAATAGACATCCCTATCAACCCACATGCTTGATCTTGCCTATTTTCCCATTTAGCTGCCTTATCTTCATCTTTCAGTTTGGTTTCTTGGCCTGTGGCTATTCTGTAGAGATCTTTACTTCTAAGTAAATCCACAATGTGTTGGAAATAATACTGAGAGGGGGGGGTGAATCAGTATTATCACATTAATAAAAAAATTTCATTTCCATAATCAGATTCATATATGCTACTTCCAAAACTTCTTATGATTAAGTTAATTGATCTTCAATGAGTGCATTAGAACATTATCAACCATATTATCAGATAACAGATGCAGTAATAGAGAATAGATCATCACACATAAGGTACACACATGAACACCATGATATAAGGTGGAAACCCAATGTGGGAGAAAACCACCTGCTGCAAGTCATCTCAATCTTCTTTAATAAGAAAATCCTTTTACAATATTTTGTACTGGTGCAGTCTTATACTAGCACGGGAGATACAACCCCCTTTGCTCTTGTACTAGCTGATCCATTTACTAGTACGCAGGCTGCTACCTGCTACAATGCTCCAAAGATTTCCTTTAGCTCTTGTACTAGCTTAGATACTAGTACGTAGGTGCTGACCTACAATCTTCTCTCCTCCAGGTACCACGTTTCATCAATTTTCAGACTGGATACACTGAAGCACAACACATAATCTAAAAGGGCACTTTTCATCCAAACACCATTGAAGCTCATAATCAAACAACCTTCTTAATCACCCAATCACCAGATCCATCCATATACAATGATATTATGAGAATTATCAACCAGATCTAGTACATCAGATCACATGGAGATAAGTCATTTTAAAACCGATCCATTCATCCAACAAAACTGAAGTTAATCATAATCATTTACTTAATCAAGAACATAATACGAGAACCAAACATCACTTCAAAAACCTAGATCATAAAAATGATAAACAAAGATTTCAAGAGAAGTAAGCAGCTTCACCCATGTACTGCCTGCTTACAGTACGCACCCTACTCAACTGCTCACCTGCTTACGTACGCACTGTACACAACTGCTGACCTGCTTACGTATGCACTGTACTCAACTGCTGACCTCCTTACCCACGCTCTGTGTCCATTGAACTGTCTGCGGACCTCCGCACCTGCAACCCTTCTGTTCCTGCGTACCAGCGCACCTAAAACCTTCGTGCCAGCATATATACACACTTTTGTTTCACTGTACCTGCGTACCTTCGGGCATAGATAATTTCAAGACTACAAGAATAACCCAGACAGTCAGATCTACAGATCTCATCATGCGCTGAAGAGATCTCAATCCATCAGTAGATTCGCCTTATTTAGATCTAGACATTATTCCCAAGAGATCATAATATTTCAGATCTAGCTCTCATAAGATGTTCAACCCCAAAACATGCACAAGCCAAATGATCTCCTTTGCTTTATATAGGCAAGCTCTTCCTCAAATCATGGATCAATACCACGAGCCAAAACCATAATAACACAAATACCGTCGGCTAAATACCAAGGGTTAAACATAAGAAACCCCACGTGTGCTTTTCTCTGCCTTGAAGTAAGTGCACTGGGGGTACGCACCTCCTGAACGGGATAACTGCGGGTATGTACGCACTTTATGTAACATTGGCCTGCGTGTACGCACCTTCTGTAAGGTGTACCTGCATACCCCTTATTTTCTTCAATATTTGATAGCTGATCATCAATCTCTGCTGCTGTGATCTATCACCTGAATGGGTTGCCATCAAGGACAACACTTTAGCCATAATGCCAACAATCTCCCCCTTTGCACTTGATGGCAAAGCTTACTAAGAACTTGCCATTTGATTCCTTTGAGCTATCCTGCATCTATGTATTATGTCACATCTGATATCTCTTCTGTAGATTCATCTGAATGTATATAAGTGAGATGATCTTCTATGAGAGGGTTGCCATCAAGTACAACACATGCATCATAATGCCAACAATCTCCCCCTTTGGACTTGATGGCAACAACACCAAATCACTCTCCCCCTTTGACATCAAGGGCAAAGGGGTATGCTCCCCCTAAGAACATGCTCCCCTTGACTATAAACCAGATCTGCTGAAGTCTTTGAATGAGCTCCCCCTTTGTATATGCCATGGTGCTCCAATCTGATAATGGTCTTTCTGAGAACAAGCTGAGATGTCTGCTCTGTTATATAGAGTTGTTCATGCTCAAGCTCCCCCTGACTGTAAGCAAGGTCTGCAAAAAGATGTTCTACAAGAAGAACATGACTCTATATATCATAAATGACCTTCCTATCACCAAAAGACTCAATGCATACATTCATCACAATGGTGATACATCAAAAAAAAAAAAAAAATTACATATGATAACATCATTCATCCCAGGCATAGTGGGGAAACATAGGCCGTTACATGACCTGAAGAGATAACTACAATAGAGACCCACTATTACATCATGAGTAAAGACCAATCACCCAAGATAAACATCAGCAATCAACACTGTATGATCTGCTTCATAGTATCTGTCAACATCAACTACCATAGCCATCCAGATCTGCATGAACTAAGAGTCATCAAATGGGAGTATCTGCATCAATCAACATATGAATGAAACCTATCATCATAAAGATCTCATCATCATCATGTCTCCAACAATGAAACTTTGAATAATCATCCATGTATCCAGCCAACAATCTTCATCCATATATGTACCAAGAACAATAAAGACTCTATGCAAGCAGTATTAGAGAATCAACCACAAATTTGATCCAAGAACCATGTCACCAACTCATAACCATAGCAAGATGAATCATAAGCATCATCACCAAGGACCATAATTCCAACAATGCATTAAGAACATATGCTCCCCCTAAACTGGTGCTATCTGTCAGATCTGATCATGCATATCAATAAGAAGAGTCAGCCAATAAATGCTTTAAGACAGGTACGCAGTTGTGCTTTATCTGTCCTGCGTAGCCACGCACTTCTCCATCTCCTCCCCTGCGTATACCCGCAGAGAGCCTTCTGTTCCACTGCGAACCCACGCACTGCTTCTTCAGTCGCGCTGCGTACTGTTACTGTAGGTACGCACCCAGAGACACTATCGCGCCGCGCACTGCTACTGGAAGCACGCACTCATAGAACCAATCGCGCCGCGTACTTTTTCTGTGCGTACGCACCTGAGCCTCTTCTGCTCTGCGTACCCACGCAGGTCTCCCTCTTCTGCACTGCGTACCCACGCAGCTCGCCTTTTTCTGCTCTGCGTACCCACGCAGATTTCCTTCTTCTGCTCTGCGTACCCACGCAGCTCTCCTTTTTCTGCTCTGCGTACTTCCGATTAGGGCCGAATACAAGTGTGCCACAGTTAGACGGATGCCCAGATCTGTTCATGTGCTCGAGAGATTATACTTCATAGATCAACTTCACTTTCCCTACTGCCTTTCTTCAAACAATCATATACGCGATTGTGCAGTATCCAATTCGCGTATATACGCGACTTCCCTTTATGGAGTTTGCATATGAGATTCAGGACACTGAAGTTTTGTACTTTCAGCTCCCTCTGATTCTGGTATGTCTGTACGTTGTGCTGTGCCACTTTTTTCTGACTGTACTTCCTTTTTCCTCCATATCTTCAAGTGTGATGATGACATTTTCTCCTTTTGATATGGTGCCCATACTTTGTTCCTGCATTCCTTAGCTATATGTCCAAGCTTGTTACATGCATAACATCTTACATGTTTCATATTCCTCCTGTAACAATCAGCAGCTTTGTGACCAAACATATTGCAAGCAAAGCAATATCCATAAAAGTACCTTGATTGAGATGACCTTTCTGCATAATGGTCTTGAGCTCTTCTTCTTCTACATCTAGCTGCAACATGTCCAAGATTAGGACATACATAACATTCAACATTTTTCATAGGAGGAGTAAAGGATTTTCTTTGAGGAATCTCTTTCCTTGGTTGATGATGAGATGGATCTTTCATTTCTTCATTGATCACTTTAGATTTCTCTTTAGAGTTCCTTGCTTCACCTTATTTTCTTCAATATTTGATAGCTGATCATCAATCTCTGCTACTGTGATCTATCACCTGAATGGGTTGCCATCAAGGACAACACTTTAGCCATAATGCCAACAATCTCCCCCTTTGCACTTGATGGCAAAGCTTACTAAGAACTTGCCATTTGATTCCTTTGAGCTGTCCTGCATCTATGTATTATGTCACATCTGATATCTCTTCTGTAGATTCATCTGAATGTATATAAGTGAGATGATCTTCTATGAGAGGGTTTCCATCAAGTACAACACATGCATCATAATGCCAACAATTTAGGACCACCATTGGAAATAGTTGGTGCTGTCAAGAATAACTTGGCATGGACTTTCCATTTTAATAGAAACTGAAGCTATAGATGCTGAAACTAAGTGTTGCAATGGAACATTCTCGAAAAATTAGGCTATTTAAAAAAAAACGGTTATGAAAACGGCTTTCGGATGAATAAGTTATGGCTTTTTGAAGAAAATTTGATGAAGTCGCCGACGAAGTGCGGGAATGTGCGGAAATGAAAAAATCCGCCCCCACAAAAAAGAGACTTGAACTCAAGACCTCTACTCTCATAAATTAGCTTTGGACCAAGTGAGCTATACAAAGTTTGAGAGAGAGAGAGAGAGAGAGAGAGAGAGAGGGGGGTTGAAGCTTTGGGTTGCGTGCTTGCTTTGAGAAAGCTCTTTTCCCCTACAAAACAAAAAACACAAAACCCAACATGAACACAAAAAAAAAAAAGAAAAACGAACCTTACGGCTCGAAGTTATCTTTAGCCTGAAACTAAATATTTTTCTCAATGTTTCTGATTTTCTGAGATCACACTAAGGCGCAGCGGAAAAGAACATACGCATGAGAAAAATCCTTCCTTTCTATTTCTGATTTTCCTAGATCGCACAGAGTCGCGGGGAAAAGAACATACGTAGAAATGAAAGGTATAGATCCGGTAATAAAAAAGGCTAAATAAACCGAAACCGAAATAAACAGAGAGAAAATAACTGTAAACTACAAATAAACATTGTATACCTCCAGATCTTAAAAATGACGCAGCTAGGGCTATCGGAAACCTTTTCGCGTGAAACGAAAGGGGTTCCTCACTGGAACAGATGCTCCCAAAACAACAGAGCAGTCCTCTCAGCTCGAAAGCAGTCAAAAACAGTAGATCTAGGAAATGGTAATTGGATGCAGTTCTACTAGCTTTAGATTTGGATCACCAATGGACGCGGCCCTCAAATAGCTCTGATACCATGTAGGAATTTACAGGGTAAGTTCCCTAGACATAACACCAAAGGACACCGCTCACAACAGATCACAGATTAATACACCAATACTTTTGACGTGGTTAAAACCCTCAAAGAGGGAAACAGTCAACGGCCTGAGCCAACACAGCCACTTCAGGCAATTTATTAATAAAAGAATGAAAATTTACATAAGCTTCTCTCATGCACAGTTAACCTACAAATGACCCTCCATGCTCTTTAAATAGAGATCATGGACCAATCGGGTGTTAAGCCACGGATCAAGTGTCGGTAATACCGAGGAGAGAATGAATCGTCGGATCACTACATATCGTGATCGTCGGATTGTAAGTTTCAAAATGTACATAGTAAAGAAGCACACTTTACCTAACTCTATACTAGACCAAGTTATACTTAACTATTTCCTATGTGTCAGAATATCCTAACAATAAGATACTGTAAATTAGCTACTATTGGTCACCGATCAAAAAATAGTTGTTTATATGCAAATTTTACTCGTTTTTTTAGTAACTAATTAGCCATTTTGTTCTAGTGAATGGTGTCAAGACAAAATATGACTCATGAGGCTCAAGGGTGATGATAGGAGAAAAGAGTAACAAATAACAAGAAAACACTTAGTGCGGTGGTGCCAAGTGCAAACCAAATATAATGATATGCTACTCTAATTCAAGTAAACACGTCCTATTAAAGAAAAAATAACCTCTAGCCTAAAGTTGAGCTAAATCCTCAAATAAGTCCTAATTCTAGTGTTTCATATTGCCTTCCAAGAGACTTCTTACTTGACATAATATGTGTTGGAAATAATACTGATAGGGGGGATGAATCAGTATTAGCAAATCAATAATTTTGCATTTCCATAATCAAATACATATACGCTACTTTAGTTAAGGGAACTCGCATGTACATGCAACTTTGTTTTAATGCAACTAGCGTATATCCAGCAAACTTTTGATTCAGTTAATTCATCATATGTGGATCCTTAATCAGTGCATCGGAACCTCATTAACCATATAAACAGTAACTAGGTGCAGTAAAAACAGAACAGATCATCACACATAAGAAACACACATGAACACCAAGATATAAGGTGGAAACCTAATGTGGGTGAAAACCACCTGCTGCAATCATCTTTGTCTTCTTTTAATAATAAGAATATTCTGTTTACAATTTTTGTACTAGTGCAGCCTTATACCAGTACGCAAGCTTCTACCTGCAGAAGGCTATAACCTTCTCTCGTTCTCCAGCTTCTACTGGAAGTGAGCTATAACCACCTAGCTCTTGTACTAGCTGATATGTTTACTAGTACATAGGTGTCGGCCTACAAAAGGCTACAACCTTCTCTTTTATTTCAAGGACCATGTTTCATAAATTTTCAAACTAGATCGATCAGCAACATCATTCAATCATCAAATATATCTACATCAACCAATCTCCTTTTGAACCAACCACAACTGAATCAATCAATCATTCCATCAATCTGATCATTCAGAATGTTGTCACCAGAATATAGTAACTAGAACCCAAGCAATAACCCAGAACACCGCAACAACAAACAGAAGCAACTAAAACATATTCTGTGAGGTATACGCTACTTCCATGTGTCAAACCTGCATGCATACACACTTTCCTCAAACAAAACTAGCGTACAAATCTGCAAATCAAATTTATGATGTATACGCTGTTTTGATATGCAGAACCAGAGTGTATGCACTTCTTTTCTAAAGTGGACCTGTGTACAGATTTGTAAAAGATGATTTAAACATAACAACTATTCTAGAGTTTAGTCATACCCAGATAATCATATTTATAGACTACAACATGCGCCATTTATTTAGGTACATGAGAAAACCACATAAAGATAATTCACTTCAAGCCTTAAGATCCTGATACATCATTAGATCTTATCCTTCATCAAGCGCTAAGGTTCTTCCTCGGTTTAGATCAAGCATGACACCATAAGCCAATAACCTACATATTAGATCTCACTCTATATCAAATATTCGATACTTGCACACATGGCCTAATGATCTTCTCCTCCTTTTATAGTTTTAGGCCTTTCTCAATACCATGGACCAAAACCACTTAGGATCAATACCTTGGACCAAATACCTGGGGTCAATACCTCAGACCCGATACCTTGGACCAATACCATGGATTAAAATACCATGGACCAAATACATTGGACCAAACATTTAGTTTTCCAAGGTATACACACTTTTCCTTTTGTGAAAGTGCATGTGTACTTATATGCGGCTTGTATACAGTGAACTCACGTGTACCTCTCTTTCATCATTCTATGTAGTATGATCTGTAACTCTGTGCTATTAACCTGCAGTACTATGATCTGTCATCTGAGTGAGTTTCTTTTTGAACTAATTCCTTGAAGCTGCCCTGCATTTGATCATATTTGTAAACACTCCTGTTATGCATTCTGTCACATCTGATATCTCTTCTGTAGATTCATCTAGTTACCATATACAAGAGATTTGTTTTGTTACAAGTGGGTTGCCATCAAGTACAATACATACATCATAATGCCAACAATATCCCCCTTTGGACTTGATGGCAACAACCACACCAAGTCACTCTCCCCCTTTGACATCAAGGGCAAAGGGTCATGCTCCCCCTAAGTGCATGCTAAATTCTCTGATATGATGAAGTGCCGATTGAGCTCCCATGTTCAAGTCCATTCTCCCCTCTGAGCATAAGCAAAGTCTGGAAGAATATGTTATAAAAGAAGAACATGACTCTATACATACATCACAAATGACCTTCCTATCACTAATGACTCATACATGCATCCATCTCCCAACCAAGTGGGGATATACCAAATTTGACTCATCCCATGCATAGCGGGGTTACAAATTAGGTCTTTTCATGACCGTTACATTAAAAGATATACATGGAATATATAACAGAGACCAAATGTCTTAAACAAGGCCATGATAGTCATCAACAACTATCATTAGCAGCAATTGTCAACAACATCTAGACCAGCAACATGTATATGTCCATCAATAGTTCCCAAAATATCATCAACCATGTTCTCCTCGTGAACCTGTTCCACCTATCACTGCCAGATCTGATCATTGCATATGTCAGTAAGAGATATCAAAGCATCATCATCAATCAGATATACATCAAGTGATCAACAACAGTATGAGGACCAGTATATCAACAGATTTAAATCATCATCAAACAGAGCAGATAATTGATAGAACCATAGCAGACCCCACCTTTTTTATGAGTTTGGCCCACTGTTTTTCTTCAAACCAACATATACATGACTGTGTCCACAGAAACTTGCATATGTATGCGACTACACTTCATGAAACTCACATATAACCACCTTTCTCTGAAAAATAGGATTTAACAGCAGGATAATGTAGCAAGTACTCCCAGATTTTGCCTGAGATATTCAAATGTCTCTCTGGGGAGTGGTTTACTGAATATATCAGCAACCTGTTCTTTGGATGGAACATACTCCAATTTGACTTTTTGTTCAAGCACTTGTTCACGTAGGAAATGATATTTGATGGGTATGTGCTTGGTCTTGGAGTGCATGACTAGATTCTCTGAAATACTGATGGCACTTGTATTATCACATAGAATGGAGATGGGTGGAGTACATGTGATCTGAATATCTTGTAAGGTTTGCATCATCCAAATTAATTGTGTGCAGCAAGATGCAACAACCACATATTCTAATTCAGCTGTAGATAATGCAATTGAACTTCGTTTCTTGCTGAACCAAGACACCAACCTGGAACCCATATAGAATGCACCACCACTAGTGCTTTTTCTGTCATTGACACTTCCTGCCCATTCTGTGTCTATATACGCATGAAGTGTAAGATCTATATCTCTAGGATACCATAAACCAAAGTTCTGTGTTCCTTGAAGATATTTGAAGATCCTTTTGACTGCCTGAAGGTGAGATTCCTTTGGATTTGCTTGGAATCTTCCAACTATTCCCACTGCATGCATGATGTCCGGACAGGTACTTGTTAGATAAAGCAGACTACCAATCATGGATATGCAAGTTGGTTGATGTACCGCTGTTGATTCATCATTTGAGCTGAGACTACATCCTGTTACCATTGGAATACATACTGGTTTAGAATCTTCCATGCCATACTTTTTCAGGATCTGTTTGAGATATTTGGTTTGTGAGAGAAAAATACCATCTTTATTTTGTTGAACTTGTAGACCAAGAAAGTAGGTAAGCTCACCAAGCAAGGACATTTCAAATTCTTGCTGCATTACTGAAGAAAAATTATGACTCATGGATTCTTCATTGCTACCAAAAATGATATCATCAACATACACAACAATTATTAGCAATTTATCAATGTCCATCTTTGTATATAGATTGTTATCTACCAACCCCTTTGAAAAACCTTGTTGGTGGAGATATTTGTCAAGATGGTAATATCGTGCCCTTGGAGCCTGTTTTAGACCATAGAGATCTTTCCTGAGTTTGCATACAATTTTTGCATCATTTCCAAGAATGAATCCTTCTGGTTGTTCAATACTTCTTCTAAGTCTCCATTAAGAAAGAGAAATTTTACATCAATTTGGTATACTTTGAATTTCTGAAAACTAGAAAGAGCAAGAAACATTCTGATGGCTTCAAGTCTAGCAACAGGTGCAAAAGTTTCTTCAAAATCTATACCTTCTTGTTGAGCATATCCTTTACAAAAAAGTCTGGCCTTGTTTCTAACAACTTCTCCATTTTCTTTCAGCTTGTTTTTGAATATCCATTTAGTTCCTATGATATTCTTATCATGAGGTCTAGGAACTAATTCCCAAGTATTATTCTTTTCAATTTTCTCAAGTTCTTCATTCATGGCTTTGACCCAACATTCATCTCTGCATGCTTCATTTACATTTTGAGGTTCAGTGGAAGATAGTAATGATAGATAGCTTGAAGATTCAACAATGGTTCTTCTAGTCCACACACCTGCCCCTTTTTCCCCTAAAATTTGAGCTTCTAGATGATTTTTCTGAACATACCTGGATGGAGTCTTTTCTTCTATCGTTATCTCTTCTTCTGGTGCTTCATTGGTTTCTTCTTCAGAATCAGTGTGATTTGATGTGGGAAAATGATCCTCATCTTCTTCATTGTCATAATCTTCGGTTTTTATCTGTTTTGGATTTTTGCATGCTTCATCAACCACAACATCAATACTTTCAATAATTTTCCGAAGTCTTTTATTATAACATCTATATCCTTTACTTCAAGAAGAGTAGCCAATAAGAATACCTTCATCTGCTCTAGGTTCAAACTTACCAAGTTTTTCATCAGTCCTTTTGATGTAGCATTTACTTCCAAACAATTTGAAGTATTTTACTGTAGGAGTCTTACCATACCAAAGTTCATGTGGAGTTTGAGTGTTGTTTACCTGAACATTTGCTTGGTTGAGAATAGTGACGGCGGTGAATGTAGCTTCACCCCAGAAGGTTGCAGGAGTTCCAGATTCATCTAGCATAGCACGAGCCATTTGTTGAATAGTTCTGTTCATCCTTTCTACCACTCCATTTTTTTGAGGAGTCCTTGTGGTGGAGAAATGCCTTTTTATTCCATGTTGTTCACAAAAGTCAAAGAATTCATCTGAGGTAAATTCCCCTCCTCGATCAGATCTGAGGAATTTGATTTTGCGATTTGATTCATTTTCAGCCAAAGCTTTGAAGGCATTGAAATTTTCAAATGCTTCATCTTTATGCTTTAGAAGATCTATCCAACACATTCTGGAAAAATCATCAATGAAAAATATAAAGTATTATTGTCCACGAGGTGAATTTTTCCTTGATGGACCACATAAATCAGTATGAACAAGTTCAAGAGGCTTACTAGTTGACCCTTCCTTTTCGATGAATTGAGATCTAGTTTGCTTATCGAATTGACATGATTTGTGTATAGTATTTTCAAGAATATTGATATTTGGAAGATCACGAACAACCTAGAGTCTGCATGCTTTTCTTATTTGAGAAAAGCTTAGATGTCCCAACCTTCTGTGCCATAGCCAGTTTTCATCATTTTTGTTTAGATAGCACTGTTGTTGTCCTCCCTTGAGAATGTATAGGTTGTTTGGAGTTCTTGACCCTTTAATCATGATTTCTCCTGTATCGAGCTCACGAACAACACATCCATTTGATCAAAACACTACTTCATTTCCTTGATCACACATTTGACTCACACCCAACAGATTATGCTTTAAGCCATCAACATACATAACATTCCTAGCTTTAACTTTTTCTTTCAAGAAAACATAGCCTTTACCTTTTATGATAGTAGGAGTGTCGTTTCCAAATGAGACACTCTTTTCATTTTCTAAGGCATTATATGAGTGTAGTTTTTCTCTGTCACCTGTCATGTGTTTTGAGCATCCACTGTCAATGTACCACTGGTTTTCTTGTCCTTCTGCATACAAGGCTATACCACATATTTCTGTTTGCGGTTCTTTCTTTCTCCATATTTTGGGATTTAATGGAGTTTTCTCCTTTTGAGCTATTTGCCGAAATTTACTCCTGCATTCAGATTCTTCATGGCCAAAGTTGTTACAGATTGAGCATTCTATTTCATTTTCAAGAAGAGAAAAGTTATTATAGGAACTTTTCTTGATCCCTGTCACATTCCTTTGATTTCGTGCTTCTCTAGTCATGATAGTTTTGTAAGCAACACATTGAGTAGCTTTGTGTCCAGAATTATGACATGAGAGACATTGACCATTAAAGAATTTCCTATGATTATTGAATATACTGACCTGTTGATTGTAGTTTCTATTGATATTCTTTGAAGAAAATTGAGTACGATTTACCTGAGGTTGATTGTGGCTTCTATTCATCCTTGAAGTAAATTGAGCCTGATTCACCTGGTGATTTGCTTTATGCCTTTGTTGATGATTGTCGAACTGTTCAATTCTCTTTGTTGCATCAAGATAGATTTTAGTGGAGGTTGATGACTTCTAGATGTTTCTTCAGTATATCCAAGACCTGTCTTTATCAGAGGAGAGCACTGCACTTTGATAATTTCATTTAATTTTTTTGATCCTTTAGCAAATCTAAGATTGAGAGCTTTTGTTTTCTCAAGATCCTTTCTTAGACCCACAATTTCACATTCTAGCTTTTCATTGTGTTTTTCTCTTTCAACAAGTTGGTATGTCAAGGAATATATAATCATATTCCTTTCTTCTAAATAGATTTTGAGTTTAGAGATTTCTTCATAAAGGTCGTCTTCATCTAAATCATCCACAAAATCATCATCTTCATAAGCCATCAGAAGTTTGTAGTCATTACTATTTTCATCTTCATCACTATTCGGTAAACCATCGCTATCTTCATGAGTATAGTAGCTCTTTTTACTTACACTTTGTTTTCTATTCCATTTTGCAGATTCCTTCCCTTTATCATATTTATCTTTATGAGGACATTTGGCAGCATAATGACCGACTCTTCCACATGCAAAACATTTGAAAGGTAGTTTACCTCTGAATCTTCTGGAACCTCGTTGAAGCTTCTTGACAAATTTTTCTTCCTCTTCTTCTTCTAAAACATGTCTTGATTCATTGAGTTCTTCTTTTCCTTTTTCTGAAGCTTTAAATGCGGCTTCTCTCATATCTGATGGACCTCCTTTTCTCATCTCAAAGGTAGTTAAGATTCCATGAAGCTGTGTCATAGTAATAGTCTGTAGATCTTGCTTTTCTTCTATGGAAGATACTTTTGTTTCAAATTTAGCAGATAAGGATCTTAAAACATTTTCAACTTATGTAACTTCCTTTATCTCTTCACCTATATTCTTCATGCAATTAACAATATCATCTATGTGTAAGAAGTAACTAGCTATACTTTCATCATTGTGCATATTGAGAGTTTCATATTGAATTCTGAGAGTTTGCAGTTAAGCACATTTTACTTGAGAGTCTCCTTCGTAGCTTAGAATGATTTTGTCCCATATTTGTTTGGTTGATTTGAGCTGCATAACTTTTAAAAACTTTGATTGTGAAAGACTTCCCAATAATGTATTGACAACCTTGGCATTGGTTTCATATTGCTTTTTACCTGTTGTATCTGTAGGAATTGCTGATGGAAATGTATATCCTTCTTCCACGATTTCCCATACATCTGTTCCAAGAGATTGAAGATACGATGTGGTTCTTGCCTTCCAATAAAAAAGTTACTCCCATCAAAGATTGGCGGTCTGATGGATCCTCCACTTTCTTGATTACTCATGATGATGGATCTTCCTTCAAGCGATCAAACTTCTTCTAAAAAGACCTGCTCTGATACCAATTGTTGGAAATAATACTGAGAGGGGGGGTGAATCAATATTAGAAAATCAATAATTTTTCATTTCCATAATCAGATTCATATACGGTACTTCAGTTAAGGGAACTCGTGTGTACACGCATATGTATTTAATGCAACTAACATATATCCAACAAACTTCTAATTCAGTTAATTCATCATACGTGGATCTTTAATTAGTGCTTCGGAACTTCATTAACCATATAAATAGTAACCAGCTGCAGTAAAAATAGAACAGATCATCACACATAAGAAACACACATGAACACCAAGATATAAGGTGGAAACCCAATGTGGGTGAAAACCACCTGCTGCAATCGTCTCTGTCTTCTTTTAATAATAAGAATATTCTATTTACAATTTTTGTACTGGTGCAATCTTATACCAGTACGTAGGCTTCTACCTGCAGAAGGCTACAACCTTCTCTCGTTCTCCAGCTTCTACTGGAAGGGAGCTACAACCCCCTAGCTCTTGTACTAGCTCATATGTTTACTAGTACATAGGTTCCAGCCTACAGAAGGCTACAACCTTCTCTTTTCTTCCAGGGACCACGTTTCATAAATTTTCAGACTGCATCCATCAAAAACATCATTCAATCATCAAGTATATCTGCATCAACCAATATCCTTTTGAACCAACCATAACCGAATCAATCAATCATTCCATCAATCTGATCATTTAGAACACTGTCACTAGAATACAGTAACCAGAACCCAAACAATAACCCCGAACACTACAACAACAAACAAAAGCAACTAAAACATATTTTGTAAGGTATACGCTACTTCCATGTGTCGAACCTGGGTGCATACACGCTTTCCTCAAAGCGAACTAGCGTACAGATTTGCAAATCAAATTTATGATGTATACGGTGTTCTGATATGCAAAACTAGTGTGTATACGCTTCTTTTCTAAAGTGAACCTGCGTACAGATCTGTAAAATATGATTTAAACATAACAACTATTCTAGACTTCAGTCATACCTAGATCATCATATTTACAAACTACAACATGCGCTATTTATTCAGATACATGATCAAACCACGTAAAGATAATTCACTTCAAGCCTTAAGATCCTGATACATCATTAGATCTTATCCTTCATCAAGTGCTAAGGTTCTTCCTCAGTTCAGATCAACCATGACACCATAAGCCAATAAATTGCATATTATATCTCACTCTATATCAGATATTTGATACTTTCACACATGGCATAATGATCCTCTCGTCCTTTTATAGTTTTAGGCCTTTCTCAATACCATGGACCAAAACCACTTAGGACCAATACCTTGGACTCGATACCTTGGACCAATACCATGGACCGAATACTTTGGACCAAACATTTAGTTTTCCAAGGTATACACACTTTTCCTTTTGTGAAAGTGTGTGTGTACTATACGCGACTTGTATACAGTGAACCCACGTGTATACGCGGCTTGGTCAATGGTGAGCCTACATATACCTCTCTTTCTTCATTCCATGTAGTCTGATTTGTAACTTTGTGCTGTTAACCTGCATTACTATGATCTGTCATCTGAGTGAGTTGCTTCCTGAACTAATTCCTTGAAGTTGCCCTACATTTCATCACATTTGTAAACACTCCTGTTATGCATTCTGTCACATCTGATATCTCTTTTGTAGATTCATCTAGTTACCATATACAAGAGATTGTTCTGCTACAAGTGGGTTGCCATCAAGTACAATACATACATCATAATGCCAACAATATGATCCCCACAAGCAGAGTTATCTAGAGAAAGGTGGGGTAGAGGACCAACTTCTTTCCCAAAGCTAATCCTATAGGGTATTTTCTTAAGATTGTCCAATAAGGTTACCTTCATCCCATAGGGGTGGTCAACTCTTGAGCTTCTTGGTGATCAACCACGACATGAAATTCCCTACCACTGTGTTGTGGTACTCAACATCACCCCATTATCTTTAGAGTTAGGATAAAGAATAATGGGGACCCTTTAAATTTTTTAGGATATAATCCTTCTTTATTTAGATAAAATATGATAAGTTTTATTTTTACTCGTTAATTTTTGAATAAAAAAACAAAATTTTATCAATAAGGTCATAAAACCTTTTAGGAATCCTTTTATAGTTTTAAAAAGATGAATTACAAGTCTAAACCAATCCCGAAATTAATGAAAAGATTATAAAATAATAGGTCTTATTAAATAATACACATAGTATCGACGATTTCAAATCTCACTCTTATGGTTTGTGATGCTACACTCGTGGCCTAGGGCAACCCCTCCTTCCAGACCTGGTCCTAAGATTTAAAAAACATGGTTTATCCCTTATATGCGACATTTCCCTGAGTTAAACGCGTGTATACGCGGGTCTGTGTATACCCAACCCGCGTATATGTATTAAAACACTTAAAAATATATAAAACTCCTTATTTTCAGGCGGAGATCGCGGGTTTTACCTGCTGATCACCTGTTAGTGCCCGTGGCCCAACTGTTCCCAACCAACTCCCAACTAAAAAACTACTTTGGGAGAGGTATAAAAAGACCTCAAAGGGAAGGCCTAAAGGAGGAGAGAAGAGAGAGAAAGGTTATTATGCTGAGATTTTTCCCCTCACCAGGTCTGAAGTCCCTTGTGCCTTTTGCACTTCCCCCATTTGTACAGGAAACACTTGTTTCCTTGTGTGTTGATGTTCATCCACCATTTAAGACATCATGGAGTAAGTCATGGAAGGAGTTTGTTAAAGGCTTGAGGCTGGAACCGATCCGGAAGGAAGCTTTGCTTGGAGCCTACTGAAGGTGACTCAGGTGAAATTATTCCTTTTTATGTACTTTATTTGTATATAATAAAAGAAACACATGTCTTGGTTCCCGATATAAATCTTCTTTATGTTTATGATATTCATGTTTAGAATTCATATGCTGATCCAGGTGGATGTTGGTGGCCACCCACCTATCCCATTTGGACCCCCACAACTGTCTCTTTCAGTCTTTTCAGTTTCCTAAATTGTAGCACAGTTTACTATTTTTAGCAGTTTTTCGGGTCCTGAACTTCCGGAGCCGTTTTGAGGCCCTAAACGACGTTTTTTTGGGAATCTGGGGCAACATGGGTCCATGGACCGATGTTGCCTCCCAAAGTGGTAGTACTCGGATAGATCTTTCTAACGAGCTATCGTACGCGTCAAACGGAGATCGTGTGCCAAAGTTACGACCCCGGGAAATTGATGTACCAATTTACCCAAACGGGGCCCACAATTTGGCGTTTCATCTTCTAGGGTTAGGTTTCGGGATGTGAAGGGTTTTCCATTGTTTCTCAACAATAAATAGGCCTTCGAGCCTCATTGTAATACAGTTCGGAACAGTTCAGAGGCATGTAGCCGCACATCTCTTCTCAGAGATAAGCTACCATCGCCCTAGCTGGTTTATTTCCATTTCTGGTTGTAAGCATATTTCAGTATTTTACAGTAATGAAATGAAGTATTATTTCCGCTGCATCTCTGTGTTTATGGTTATTACATCTCTGTATTTATGGTTATCTCTATAATCTATTGCGTTCCTGCTTAAATCCGGATCAGTGGTATCAGAGCGGTATGCTTTTTCTCTGTTTTTCTTTGCATGTCCCCAACGAGGTCGGGATATAAGGAGTTAGGGCTTGAACTGGTCGAACCTTTGCAAGACCAGCCTCGCAAATCCCGACGGCCTCCCATGGCGGATGAGAAGAAAGACGAGGGGGCAGGAGATCCTATCAAAATCTTGCTCGAAGAAGCGCTCGAGCGGCAAAGGAACGCGATGATGGATAGCTTTGCGCAGATCCTTCAGCGGCTACCCAGAGGTGACGCATCGGCTTCCAACAGTGACTCTGGAAATGCCACGCCGTTTAAGGTACAAGTTAATTTTGAAATCCCCATCTTCGAGGGTCAAATAGACGCAGATGCTGTAGATAAATGGTTAAATATGCTAGATGGGTATTTTTCTGTTCACGAATTTTCAAGTCGGGAAAAGATTGTTTTCGCTCTTCTCAAAGCAGCCCCCCACGTCAAGGACTGGTGGGAAACCTACTGCAAGCAGAAGGATGAAAGTACAAGCTCACTATTTTCAGCCGCACCCACTTGGAATGACTTCCGGGATGCCATCAAGGAGCAGTACTACCCTGTCGGAAGCTATGAGGACAAATACATCAAATGGACCACACTGCGGCAGGGACGAGACCAAGATGTGCCAGAGTTCACAAACATTTTTCATACCCTTCGCACACAGTTGGGTATCAAAGATTCTGAGCTGCATCTGGTACTCAAATACCGTGGCTGCCTGCACAAATACATCCAGGAAGAGATGGTGTTCTTGAACATCCCCTCACTCGGCACAGCATACCGATACGCTGTCAAAATCGAGCAAAAGTTCAAACAGAAGAAGCGAGACTTTGGATCTGCAAATCCGAAGCCCAAAGGACAAAGCCTAGGCGGGGTGACCCAAGACAACCCGTCGAAGCCGCAAGAAAAGAACAACACCATGAAGCCGAAGAAGGACATAGGGAAGTGGTGTGAGTTCCACAAGAGTCCCACTCATAACACAAGTGAGTGTCGGACCAAGCAGTCGCTGGTGGCTGAGTTGAAGGCTTCTGAATCCGATGCATGTTCTGACCCTGAGCCAGAACCCGACAAGGGGAATAGCAAAGGGAAGCAGATCATTGATGCAGATCCCAGCGCCACTGTTGCCACTGCCAAGATCAAGAAAAATGAGCCCGAAGATCCAGAGGAGGGGGAGCGTCTTTTCCACTCACAGATGTGGGTGAAGGGTTCACCGCTGCGATTCATTGTCGATAGTGGTAGCCAAAAGAACCTGGTTTCAGCAGAGGTCGTGAAGCGGTTGGGCCTACCGACTACACCACACCCGCAGCCATACAGTATCGGGTGGCTTCATGAAGGACGAGATCTGAAAGTTCGCCAGCAGTGCCGCCTTCCATACAGCATCAAGCCCTTCACAGACGAGGTATTGTGTGATGTTACACCTCTGGATGTTTGTGATGTATTATTAGGCCAGCCATACTTGTGGAGGCGACATGCTGTGTATGAGTCAAGGCCTCGCGCTGTCATTATTTCTTTGAATAATTCATTATACAGGATACCAGAGGTAGCCCCACCTACCGCCACATCTTTGATCACTACAAAGAAAGGCAGCAAGCTCATCTCACAGACCAGGAAATTTATCTGTCTGGTTCACTCCCAAAGTAAGGGGAAGATCGTTGCTACCTCCATGACCCCTGCAAAGGTTTCCTCCATGCAGCAGCAGAAGCAAAGGGATACGGTCATGACAGAACACAGGAACAACTTCTCCTCACCCACAGGGGTACCACATAAGTTTCAGGTGGGCAACAAAGTTTGGTTACATCTGCAGAAAGAACGCCTTACAAGAGCCCATCAGAAGCTCCGACCACTACGACATAGTCCTCACAGCAGTACCAAGGCTATGGGCAACAATGCTTTGAAGCACAGCATTCCTCCATTCCTTCGCTTGCACCGAGTATTCAATGTGGACCATCGTCGACCATGCTTCCCACCATCACTGGACACATCAGAGATTGCAGGACAAGTTCAGCAGATGGAGGAACTCAACGCAATGGGGACCATTGCTTCCTAAGGGGGGAGGAATGATCCAGGTGGATGTTGGTGGCCACCCACCTATCCCATTTGGACCCCCACAACTGTCTCTTTCAGTCTTTTCAGTTTCCTAAATTGTAGCACAGTTTACTATTTTTAGCAGTTTTTCGGGTCCTGAACTTCCGGAGCCGTTTTGAGGCCCTAAACGACGTTTTTTTGGGAATCTGGGGCAACATGGGTCCATGGACCGATGTTGCCTCCCAAAGTGGTAGTACTCGGATAGATCTTTCTAACGAGCTATCGTACGCGTCAAACGGAGATCGTGTGCCAAAGTTACGACCCCGGGAAATTGATGTACCAATTTACCCAAACGGGGCCCACAATTTGGCGTTTCATCTTCTAGGGTTAGGTTTCGGGATGTGAAGGGTTTTCCATTGTTTCTCAACAATAAATAGGCCTTCGAGCCTCATTGTAATACAGTTCGGAACAGTTCAGAGGCATGTAGCCACACATCTCTTCTCAGAGATAAGCTACCATCGCCCTAGCTGGTTTATTTCCATTTCTGGTTGTAAGCATATTTCAGTATTTTACAGTAATGAAATGAAGTATTATTTCCGCTGCATCTCTGTGTTTATGGTTATTACATCTCTGTATTTATGGTTATCTCTATAATCTATTGCGTTCCTGCTTAAATCCGGATCATATGCAAATGGTTGTTTGGATTTCATAACTAACTACCTTTATTTATAACATGAATATGGTTTCTTTATAAGGTTTTGTCCATATACTGTTGTGTTCTTTGGAATTGGTTGTTTTGCAGGACAAAAGAGAAGAAGGGAACTCCAAGAAGGGTTTGGACCCTAAGGGCCTTCTCAAACGTAGGACCTAAGGTACGTCCCCTTTACAATAGAATTTGCTTATAATAGCATAATGGCTGTGTGAATGTGTGTTTCTTTGAATAGATAACTTTCAGTCTGCTAGGGTTTCAACCCAAAAATCCCTAGGGGAACATTTCCCTCCAACAGAATTGGCGACTCCACTGGGGACAACACTCTTGTTGTTCCTAGTTTGGGTGTTTTCAAGCCAATCAGGGCTCAACTGCCTTGTCTGCTTGCTGTTACTGTCTGGTATGTTCTTGAATTTGAAGTTTTGCCAGTTTCTTCAGTTTGTTTTTTATTTTTCTTGAAACCTTTTATATACGCTGTTTTTCTTAGTTACAGAAGCGTATGTACGCATGTTTCTTTAAGTGAACCCGCGTATATGCAGGTTTCCTTAGTTACAGTAGCGTATACACGCAATCTATACATAAGTACAGTCACGTATATCTTGCAATTTTCAAGATTTGTAAATCTTTTTGTCTCTAAAGGTCTGTCTGGTAGTTTGAGTCAGTCTGAAACAGTCATTTTCCAGTATCAGTTGTTCTTTTTACAGCGAGCATCTTGTTCCGAATTCTCTCTGATTATAAGGAGTATTGGTCTTGTTTTTTGTTATTGCAAGCGTCATCTTTTCTTGTTCAAGCACGCAAGATTTCTTGTTTGGAATCTTGGCTGCTCTGATTCATCAAGGTAGGGAAATTGATCTCAATCTTCGTGTCAAATCTTGTATTTGGTGACTTTTTGTTTGCTTGACAAAACTGCTATTGTGACCATCCGCTTCATTGTTTCATGAAAGTTGGTGATTGACACTTTCTTGAAATTTGTCTTTTTGATCTTTTTGGTTATTGTTGCCAAAGCTTTCATTGCTTCTTTTGATTGTTAAGAGCATCCTTAAACACATCTCTTTTTGTTGAGTTTTGATCCATTGTGTGGTGTCAATTTGCAAAAGTTTTTGTTGCCTATTCTTCTATCACAAGTTTCAGTGTTGTTGAGAGCATTTTTGAAAATACTTTTTTGTTGTTGTGTTTGAAGAAAATATTTTTGAAAAACTTAGTTTTGCTTTCTTGAACTTGGTTTTCATTTGGTTTCCTTTTAGTGAATGAAAGTGCTTTATGTTTGTCTTAGAACTTGTTTTTAGTGTTTAGACGGAATGAATGGTAGCATCTCATATTCCATCTAGAAATTTTAAGTGGCAAGATAAAGATTGACAAGCAAGCAAATTTCATTTTTTGTTTTAGAATAGTTTCGAATCTTGCATCGACATATATTTGTTGCATTAGGATAGATTTGCATACCCTTTTAGGCATACATAGCTTTGTTATCTTTTGTGAGTGTGAAGTGTGAATTAACGAAAGAAATTTTCTTTTTATTAGAAGTTCCTCTGAACCCTATAGAAATTGCTCTTCATAAAAAAAACGAAGAAAGTGCATGTGCATGTAGTTAAGTTTTTATTAATTTCTTTTGCGTCAAAAAACACCACTAGTTTCACTTTCGTTACCTTGTAACTTAAAGAACAACCTATTTTAAAATCAAATGTTAGCTAAAATTCACTAGAACTTTTTGTTTAAGTCAGTTACACCAACAAGTTTAGGATTTTAGGGCCTTGGATTAGGCGAGTGGAGAGTTAACTCTCCAAGGCCATTTAAACGTCAAACATAGGAGTCTGAATAGTGAGTGAAAATCCAATAGCGTTAGGAAGACCAGGAAAGCTCCGGATCTGGGAGTTAAGCACGAGGGTCTGTGAAGACAGGGAAGAGAGATACCCCCTCTCCTACTTGTCCAAACTTACCTCACGACTGTTCCGCCTGGCTTCTGTGACGAGTTGGTATCCATAGTTGCTACTCCTAGGGATCTACACAGGTGGCTGCAGAGGGGAATCCCGTGGCATCTGAGGTCGATGTTGCATCACTCTCGACAGTACTACTGGAGGGCACCCTTGGGAAGCTTGGGGGCTTGCACCAGCGCAGGCTGTTGTTAGGAGGTCAACGTAACTTCCTCTTATACTTTGGCTGATAGGACTGGGCCCTCATCATCCCAAACTATCTTCGGAAGGCCCCTTAATTCACTTTCTTGTATTTTGGTGTTTGGTCCTAATCACCCGGAGTGGAAATACTTGGAAGTTGTTTGACTGGTTTTTATCTTTAGGGACTTTATAGTGTGTGCTCTGTGCTCTTAGTTGGCCTAGCTTTCAATTTTTTGAGTCTTTAGTTAGATCATAGCAAAAAATTCAAAGTGGCTGACTGATCTCCCAGATGGTCTCGAAGACTTCGTGGTCTTTCACCACCAAGTTTAGAGCCTTCTCCTAGAAGGCACAAAGGTAATACTACTGGTGGGTTTCATCCCACAGCAGTTGACGCATCGGGGATTGATCCTCCTCTCGGGGGCATTAGTGTTCAAGCAAGGACTGGCACTTCCGAAGAAGAGAGGGACACTCCAGTCCTTTCTTGAGTTCTCTTTCAAGCGGAGAATAACATAGAGGTAGAAGAACTCTCAGAGTCATTAGCGCCTCTGAATTCTCCACTACCATCTAGTCATCCAGACGTATTACAATACGTTGGGACTCCGACGCATAGACCGTCAAGTCTAGGTTACGCTACACGCTTACCATCGATGACCACTACTAGAAGCATGGCTTTTACAAGTGCTACGACTATGGAAACTCCAACATCGGTGCAAGGGGGAGGAACGATTTCCATCTCCTCTGCTTCCTTGTTTGGATCTTTTGCTAGCACATCTTTAGTTGGGTCTACCTCCATTCCGTCCACGAGTGGAAATGCCCAAACCAATGCTTTTGGTACTGGATTCTTCCATTTGGCACCCACTCACAGGGTATTCCATCGGTTCCGTTTAGTGCCGCTACGTCCATGATGGGTGAATCGACTTCATTCCAAGGTTTTCCTTTCGAAAGTGGTCATATACCACATTCCAACCTGACGATAGGATCCATGCCTTTTTCTTCTGTAGGACAAAGCAGTAATCCTTTCCAAGGTTGGACTAACCCTGGGGTTAGTGGCACGGGAACTAGGAATCCGTTTATCGGCCAACAAGGGAATAGGCCATACTCCACGGTTAGTTCGTTTCAAAGTATTCCTCCCTTAGCTTCGGCTTGGAATCCGTATCAGGGGTTATCAACTCCTTATAATCCTTTAGGAGGAAACTTTGCTAGTTATGGAGGTTTTGCGGCCGGAGTTGGTCAAACTCTGAATTTTGTTGGATCACAAGGCTTTCCTTTTGGTTCAGTCAGTTCTACTAGTTACTTCAGGCAGCCTGGTGCCTTCCAAAATCCAGGCCAATCTTTTCAGAACTTTGGGAGTTCCACCCAGTCTGGGTGGAATCCCCAAGGTCCTCCTAGGCTTCCATTTCTAGCAACGTTGAACTTGCTAGATCTCACTAAGTTAACAAACGATCCAATCAAGTACAATCTAGCCTGGCCTCCAGTCCCAACCAAACTCCCTTCGGACATTCCAAAATTCGAAGGGAAGAGTGGTGAGGACCCAGGTGACCATGTAACCACATTCCATTTGTGGTGCTCATCTAACTCCCTTATCAATGACTCAATCAGGTTGAGACTTTTTCAATGCACCTTGACTGGTAATGCGGCCAAATGGTATATAGAGTTGCTAGGGGGCAGCTTTACATCTTTTGCTGACTTAGCCAATATTTTCTTAAATCATTTCCAGTTTCCTATCCGTTATGATGCCAGAACTGAACTTCTGGCCACTTTTCGTCAGGATTATGCAACTCACATTTCTGACCATATTCAGGAATGAAGACGGAGAAAGAGGCTCATTAAAGCCGAAATCCCTTTGGAGTACCGTCTCGAGTGGTTTTTGAAATCTTTACAACCCGAGATCTCCAAAGATGTCTCCATTTCTGGAGTCTATTCTAAAGAGCAAGCCATTTTTAGGGCCCAGCAATTAGAATTGATCTACTCTTAGTCTGGGATCCTACAAAAATAATTGCCAGATGCTCCTAGGTCTAAGGTTGACATAGCTAAGTCGAAACCAGGTCCCCATGCGGATGGTATCATTGGGTTGGTAGACACAACTACCGTGAACTTGTTGAATCAATTGCAGCAGTTGTCCTTACAAACTGCTTCTAACAACCAAGTCACATCGTCTAATCCCCCAGCTTCCCAAACTTCTTCAATTAATGCCGTCCAATCTGATAACCCCAAAGGAAATCAAAATTCCAATGGGAAAAAGAAAGGACGAGGTAAGAAAAGGATCTAGGATGGAAAGCATGATGCAAATAAATCCGGCAATAATGCTGGTTGTGGTGGAAATGAGTCTAGAAATAAAGTCAAGTTTCCATACAAGTTGTGCAGTGGAGACCATTTAACTCATCTCTGCCCCAAGATTCAAGATGCTCAGCGCTTGTTAGGGCAGCAAGGGACTTCTAGTTCTCAGGCTGTGTTAACCAACCCTTTTCCCCAAGGGTAGCAAATGCTTGTTGGCATGAGCTCGAACCTTGGTATTTTCGCAGGAGGCAACCCGGAAGGTGACAAGTCGTCAAATGTTTTCATGATGGGTTCTCACGCTAATGTGGCCACACGGTCATGCAATTATGGTGAAGCGGAAACTTCCAAGGGTAAATCAGTTCCCGAAACTAACAACCCACTTCATATTGAGCGACCTTTTGTTGAGACTATACCACGGGTACCGAAAGGTTCCGCTAAACGCGCGACTATCAACCCTAATATTAGGGCAGCCCAAACTACTCCATTGTTGAGGATCTAGCTCAGAGTCCATGTGCTATGACTGCTTTAGAGGTTCTCCAGTCATGTCCTGCTCAAAGAAGTGCCTTGCTATCGACAATGGGGGCAGTGGATCCAAGTAATTCTTTAGCTCTCACTTCTGATATGAATAATGTCAAAAAGAGACTTCCTCATCACATGGCTTTCCAGATAAAGTATACCTACCAGAAAATGAATATTTTTTGGACAGTTATAGATGAGGGAGCTTCCACGTGTGTCATGTCTATGTCACGCTAAAAGGCCATTGGATCATTGTCGGTTGTTCCTTCACCTACCCTCTTGACAGCGTTTGATGGTCATTCTCATAGGCCATACGGGATTATCCCGGCCTTTCCTATATGTGTTGGAGGAAAGGTCGTTAATATCGAAGTAGAGGTCATAGATGCTAACCTAGACTACAATCTCCTCTTAGGAAGGAACTGGGTATATGAAATGGATGCCGTTGTTTCGACTCTATTTCGTGTCGTTTGCTTTCCTCATGAAGGGAAAATCATTAAGGTTGATCAATTGGATTATTGTCCAGTCGATCCTCAAGCAAGCTCTGACTCTACTGTTCCTTTATTGGGTAACCCCCATCCGCCTAGTGAGAATCTAGGAGTCGGGATGTATTCTTCATTGATGGGTACGTTTAATATTCCCCCTCCTACAGCTGGAATAGATACAATTTCATCCTCCAGGGACCCTTTACGGAGAGAGTTTGTTCAAACTCCTTATTTTTTGGATCCTGGAACATTAGCTTCATCTGTGACCACACCAGATGACGACAAGGTGGGTGGAATAGAATCTCTTATGTCTGCAGTAGAGCTTAGATGTGAATCTATCGATAACTCTACAGATAACCGTTCTACTACTTCCTCTGGGAAAGAGATAGATGGTGATGTGGCTCATTTTCGGACCCTTGATTCCACCTCTGCATCAGATTGCTCGGATATTGTTTTTCCATCGGACGAAGCAATATTTGAAGCAATGATGGCTTTAGATCAACCTTTGGACGATCTACATCGTCGGTCATGTTTTCATTCCCCTGTGCATGAAGTCAAATCTCAGTCCTCCATTTCGACTAGCGATGTTTGTACAGTCCCTTTGGCTCCAACACAGTTATTCGCCGAAGGAAGTATATTGATTGGTTCGATAATTGTACCTATAAAAATCCCTAGGAGTAAGGTGGCGGAGCCCCCTGACGGGCTCTACCTCAGGAAGTGCTTTGCTTAGCTTTGGCCAAGCAATGGCTTCTTTGTACTTTATGTATATTTGTACATATATCATCGAGAGTTTTTTGATATCATCACTTTTTGGTCTGCTGTGGTAGGTGTTGATGGATGACTTGGTCTATTTTGGGTTCGCCGATGGTGCTAGTCGGCACACTTGGAACCTCGCTTCCGTAGTTTAGGTACTCTATTATCCAACTGGTCAATTGATGGTATCAAGAGGCGTATGCATCGGTCCTGCTTCAAACAATATGGCTGAGTATACTGCCGTTATCAATTTATTATCCGAGGCAATCTCTCATGGGATCGACTCGTTGGTAGTGTATCTTGATTCTCAATTGATAGTGTCTCAATTAAATAACATTTATCGGGTAAGGGATCCATATTTATATTGCCAGTATTTAAGGGTGAGGTTGTTGCAAAGATCATTTACTTATATTAATTATTTGCACATTCCAAGATCTCATAATTGGTTAGCTGATTCTATCGCTAATCAGGCATTAGACTGGCACATCAATCATTCATCACAATAAAATCAAGCATCAAAAAGTCAAACTGTATATATATATCATAAAGCGTCTCGAGTGTACATATGTGTGTCCAAAAATATACAAAATTGGGACTCAAATGCCCATAATCATGTCCAGCATATCTAATGCCCCGGCTCAGGATGAGCGGCTATGTATGCAACTATCGCATTGGCCACATGCCGAAAAGTGCGAACCCAGTCACGTGGCATGCCAACCACATGATGTTGCATATCCTCGGGAAGGTCCTCTATGGCAGCCATCGGTACTCGGCAGCTCAGTCTCACCAAGTGTCGTTGGACGTTGTTTAGAGTCCGTTCTATATCAGCAGTCGCCTCTTCAGCTCCTCGACCGCTCCGTCCATGCCGCGGGAACCCATCTGGTCGTACCGGCCCAATGTCTAGAACATGATCATCATATCAGTCATTTGAATCTCATCAAAAATATTTTTCAAAATTCATCATTATATTTGAAAAATCCAAAAAAATCATAAAATTAAAAAATTCTTACCAATCTCGCCCCATGCTGCATTCGGTGGTAACGCTAGATCAGGATCTCCTCGGAAATCCAGCCCAGCATAGGGGTAGTCATCCACGACAATGATCTGCTGATCCCACCAGGTGAAGAAGTCATCGTCGAAGGCAGTCCTTGGGACCTCCCCACCCCCCAGACGTTTCATCAGATCAGCCCACCGGCCCATGCATGGATCGCGTGGGGTGCTGATGGAAACTGCTACCCTGGGGCGGAGTGCGAGAACCTTCTCGAAAAATAAAGTGCACAGGATAGTCCCATATCCAAAGTTTTTGGTCTGTCCCCTCCTAATAGAAGTGAGCTGGCTCTTCATGTTGGCCAGAAGAGGAGTACACTAGTCGAACACAGTAGTGAGACAGTCAACTGCCACGCTCATGGTCAGCCGTGATGCCTGATGCAGAGAGGACGATCCGTTCACTCGAGCTATGGTGAACAGGATTATCCTCAGCGATAAACTCGCCACATGTGTGACAGAAATCTAGCTCCCAACCTTCTTGGGATGTCCCGGGAAATATATTTGTACATAGTCCTCTATCGTGAGACTGCTCTGTGTCCTGCCCCGGGAATGCACTACCTCTCCCCTTTGTGAAAGGCCCGTGATGAAATAGATATCCTCCACTTCTACCCTGAGTGGCATCTGATCAATCATAAAGGCTTCCTCCTCGACGTCCCAATAATCAATGAGCATCTCAAGCAGACATGTGTTTGCTTTCATATTCGGCAATTTGAAGAATTTAAGCAAATCGCATCCCCGTAGGGCATCTAAAGCTTCTGTACTATTCATAACTTCATTATCCACCACTGCATGCTCTCTTTCACGCCATGTGACAGGCATTCTGAGAAAAAAATGATTTGTAACCGTTATTTTTTGTTTAAAAATTGTTCGTGGCGTATACGCGGGTCCCTGTGCACACAGTCGTGTATAGGGCCCGCGTGTACACGGGTTTCATATTACCAACCCGCGTATACGCCGCGGAGAAAGTTTGGGAAAAAAAATTCAACGGTGAAACATTAATAAAAAATCTTAAAACCAGTCACAATCAATTACAAGCTAAGTATAAGAGTTACCTGGAGGTTTTTGACGAATTTGAACAGTTGAATCTGGCTATGGGAAGTTTGCTCCTTTTGCTCCAAATCCTTTGCTCTGAAACTCAAATGGTAAAAATGGTGAGTCCAAAATCTCTTTTATAAGTTTTGAGAATGCAAAATTTTTTCAAAATTTTATTTTGTTTGGCCTCATGTGACTTTTAACTTGGGAGCTTGGAATGTCTAGATTGGTTTGTTTTTCAGGACATTTTGGACATTTTCCAGTTTCGAGACGGTTCCATGACTGCTGACTTGTCATGGAAGGTATCGTTTTCTCACAGGCATATAGGTTAGGGACACCATTTTTCCGTTGCATTATGCATACTAGCCTCCATTTGCCAATACATCTGCCATAGGGTCGACCCCATCGTGTTATGGTTCGTAAGCCATCTTCACTCGCCGATTCTTTAAATCATGACATGATGGTAGAGCCATCCTTTACATGGGCATCGTAGTTAGCACCTCACTGACATTTGTTGCCCATGCTGCTTTGATTTGAGTAGGCTTGAGAGTCCTCTGTAGTCCTGCCATGACTTATGCATTGAAGACTCATTCCTCTTTGCTTCTTCGCTTCGTTCTGGCCTTATACCCTAGAGGCTCCTTTGTGTTGAGTTGTACTACTGCATTGCATGTTGACCACTTGCACCTTTTGGCCTAGAGCCGGCTTCACTTGGACTCGTGTTTAAGCCAACTTTTGACCATGACAACTGCAAAATCAACCTTGCATACCTTTGACTTCTGCAACTTGACACACCTTGACCCGTGGAAGGAACACACCTTTGAGTGTCACTGACCAGTTTTCACCTCCCTGCATTGAGCATAGGAACGTTCCATTCCCAGGAACTAGATCATCTGTTTCACCGACACTCGTTCTTTCCACTATACCATAGCATTCTTTTATTCTTTTTCAAGCTTAACAGAAAAAGACAAAAAAATAAATATTCCAAAAAAGAGCGGGAATGGGACATTATTTCCATTTATTGTTGGCAGCTAGAGTCAGTCGTGTCGCCCTTGAACAAAGCACTCAAAACAAAGTCTCCTCCGTTTGGGCAGGATTTAGTTTGACTTAGGTACACCTTAACCTTTTTATTGGGTCAGTTCTCCCTCGATTGGTTATCTCTTCCAATCATATGGAGGGTTCGTTCGTGCCTCCTGCATGACGAACTTATACAGAGTCATCATATGCTGCCACATAGTCACATTGAGTCGTGCTTTTGTTCAAGGGAAGTTAGCCTGAGTTGGCCTTTCTGCGGTGTCTCTTGACTCATTTTTCAGTCGGCCGTCCTTGGTTGTCAGTATCATGTCTATCATCACATCAGATATATTGGTCCTTGACTCGTGCCAGTTTGAGAAGGTCCCCATTGACTTCTTCCTGGCGGGTCTTGTCCTTATCGACGACGACACCTTGCTCTGAGGACAGGCCTAGAGCTGCACCCTGGCCCTATTTTCATTACTGATAGGTCACCTTGTGCTCAGCATCGATCAGTATCATGGGTCTTTGACTGAGTGGTTTCCCTTGTGTTCGACATCAACTTACATTATCACACATTGGGATTCGTGCAATACCTTGGTTTCCATTTGACCCTATTGGTGGATACCTCGCCTCCGTGTGAACTTTCATTATTGGTTGGTTCAGAGGGTTTCTGTCGTGCGCTAGCCACATCTTGTGTACGTTGGAAACGTACTTCGGTTCAATTACTACATCTCTTTCGTCTGATTCCTTCCACATTATTGGCCTACGGGTTACACTCGCGCTAGATTGATGAAGGATGCCTTAATGCCTTCCTTCTAGCGGATCTTTCCCTATCGACTTCGACTCATTGATCTGGGGCAAAGATCTAGATTCCATTTGGTAGTACCTTGGGGTTTGCAGTCATTAGTGGCAGATCCTTCGCTATCGACAGTGGGAAATCATCATTGTCTCCTAATTGATAGATTCGTACAGGTGTTCGACTCCAGCTCATCTATTCACACTTGTTAGATTGTACTGGGTACCTTGACGCTCATTATCATTATCGGTGAGTAGTATCGCATTTGTTAACGGTATACATCAATGACCGGTAATCAAACAATTTCTCACATGGTCGACTTCAAATCATTTATTCCCATGGTGTAGAAATGTACCACAGCGGTCGGTGAAGACCTCAGGTTGTATCAGCATTCATTGGTTCACTTGACAGTTGCTTCTGTTGCTGCTAGTTGATACCACTCCACCTTATATGTTGCAGTCAGTCATGGTGACATTCTATATGCTGGCACCTGAGTTTGAAGTGTAGTACCATCCTATTCCATCATGTTCAATTGGTACCTTTTGGGATCAGTCTTTGATATCAGTGATCCGTTGCATCTTTCAGCATCATTGACAGTTTTGTATGTGATATTTAGACAAGTACTTGTTCATCATGATCAGATGATCCATTATGTATTTTCCAGTCATTTATACTTGTATACTTGGTGGATCCGCTTGTACTTGATATGCAGACTTGCTTTAATTTTTCTTAGCATGGGTATGCCTGCTTCAGAGAGTGTTTCTTTCTGATCTCCTTTGGTGGCTTGGCAGGCTGAATTCTGGTGAAGTCGTCCTCGGTTTTTGACAGATTTCCTTTCCATGTACTTGCATAATACATTTCGGCCATCATGTACCCCTTCTGACCTCATATATCAGGGGGCATTTGTTGTAGCTCCAAATCTCACTCTTATGGTTTGTGATGCTGCACTCATGGCCTATGGAAACCCCTCCTTCCAGACCTGGTCCTAAGATTTAAAAAACAGTGTTTTATCCCTTATACGCGACATTTACCTGAGTTAAACGCGTGTATACGCGGGTCTGTGTATACCCAACCCGCATATATGTATACGCGGGTTTTACCTGCTGATCACCTGTTACTGCCCATGGCCCAATTGTTCCCAACCAACTCCCAACTAAAAAACTACTTTGGGAGAGGTATAAAAAGACCTCAAAGGGAAGGCCTAAAGGAGGAGAGAAGAGAGAGAAAGGTTATTATGCTGAGATTTTTCCCCTGACTAGGTCTGAAGTCCCTTGTGCCTTCTGCACTTCCCCCATTTGTATAGGAAACCCTTATTTCCTTGTGTGTTGATGTTCATCCACCATTTATGACATCATGGAGTGAGTCATGGAAGGAGTTTTTTAAAGGCTTGAGGCTGGAGCGGATCCGGAAGGAAGCTTTGCTTGGAGCCTGCTGAAGGTGACTCAGGTGAAATTATTCCTTTTTATGTACTTTATTTGTATATAATAAAAGAAACACATGTCTTGGTTCCCGATATAAATATTCTTTATGTTTATGATATTCATGTTTAGAATTCATATGTAAATGGTTGTTTGGATTTCATAACTAACTACCTTTAGTTATAACATGAATATGGTTTCTTTATAAGGTTTTTATACTGTTGTGTTCTTTGGAATTGGTTGTTTTGCAGCACAAAAGAGAAGAAGGGAACTCCAAGAAGGGTTTGGACCCTAAGGGCCTTCTCAAACATAGGACCTAAGGTACGTCCCCGTTACAATAGAATTTGCTTATAATAGCATAATGGCTGTGTGAATGTTTCTTTGAATAGATAACTTTTAGTTTGCTAGGGTTTCAACCCAAAAAACCCTAAGGGAACATTTCCCTCCAACACTTCTTGGTGATCAACCACGACATGAAATTCCCTACCACTGTGCTGTGGTACTCAACAACACCCCATTATCTTTAGAGTTAGGATAAAGAATAATGGGGACCCTTTAAATTTTTTAGGATATAATCCTTCTTTATTTAGATAAAGTATGATAAGTTTTATTTTTACTCGTTAATTTTTGAATAATTTTTTTTTTATCAATAAGGTCATAAAACCTTTTAGGAATCCTTTTGTAGTTTTAAAAAGATGAATTACAAGTCTAAACCAATCCCGAAATTAATGAAAAGACTATAAAATAATAGGTCTTATTAAATAATACACATAGTATCGACGATTTCAAGGAACAATCTCAAAGATAAAACTACGAAAAGCTGAAATGTGAACTTGTGAATTCACGATAAGACAATAAGCCAGATACAAATGCAAATTGCAAAATTGCGAAATGCGAAATAATAAATTGCGATATTGCAAAATGCGAAATTACAATAAACCGAATTACGAAATTTCGAGCCAATGTTGCATTACGTCAATTGATGGATATCGATATCATGATCTGTTAAATTCCAATATTTTTCTAATATACATCATGCGCCTCTGTACTTTTCAAAAATTGTAGATCGCTGAGCAACGTAATGTCACCTGATCACACATGCTGATAAAATATTTTTCAGTATAATTACAAGTGTCAGTATCATGTGAAAAAACGTATAGAAATTTAATGACCACTCTGCGTAGTTCTAATTTTGAAGTTTTTATAGATTGGTAATAATTTTTAGTTAATGTGAAGGGATTTTCATATAACTTGCATTGAATTGATATGACCATTTTCATCCTTTGAAGCTCTTGTTGCTTATCTTGGTTGGTTTCTTTATAGGTAAATTCTAATAAAGAGTAGTTAAAGGATATGTCAAGAATAATCAAGGCAAGGAGGAAGTCCGTAACACAACAAGAACTAGTCTTGCCACCTGAAGAATTGTACAAAATGTCTCCATTGTTTACAGATACTACATGCACTCTGAACGCAGGTTTCGCCTCCTGGTAAGTGATATACAAGCTATTCGAGGATGAAAATCCGAGATTAATTGTGAAACAAACTGTTACTACTGATTATTCTCCTCCAAGTAATTGCGCTGCAATATGGAATGATGTGGGCAATTCATTTCTTCATAGAATTGTTGCTCGCCCTAAAATCCTATCGTATACAAATATGGTGAGATGGGTTATCGACCAACTTGACATTATAGAAAGAACATTTATAATTCAGAGGAAGATAGTAATTGGGTCTTTTAAAGCCGAGGATTTATGGAAAATTTATCATCTACCTCCACCTCAAAAGAGGTATGATAAAAAATTCCTCAGAAGAGGTATGATACACAATTCGTTCAAAAATTCATGCAAGAGAATCCAAACCTTGCGGACATGATCAGAGAATGGAGAAGGGACCCAAAAAAACATAAGTGAGAGGACATGGGTATGTATTCATTAGCCTCCATTATTGGCCCTTTCTCTCATATTGCTACAATGTTATGTTGCCTCTATGGTTATCTAAATACAGAAAAAATATCTGAAGAATGGGTGCCATTAATAGAAGCCTCTAAAGATGACTATATCATGGATCGGGTGACTATATTATCCAACAATTTGACCACCCAAATTTGTAATTACATAAAAAAGCGCAATGTTATCGAAAGAATGACTTCTCCTTTATTTATGAGTGTCTATGTCATGGACACAATTTGTTTTTCTAATGATTTTACATCTCTTGGATTGAAATGGATAGACAAATTTCCTAGCTCTATTTCTATTTATATCGATATCATTTGGGAATCGAAATATCATGCTCACTTCTATAAATTCTGTCATGAAGTCGTGCTCGCCATCCAGCAAGAAGTATTTGGCAGAAAAACCCCTAGACTTACTGCAGAAGCCAATAAAGAACTAAAGCCTATAGGAAAGTGGTTTGGGGAAGAATCATTGACCTGGAATTGTGTTTTTTGTAGCCTTGACCATCCTCATATTTTTCCCCTTTTTGTCCAAGATAATTTGCTAGCCAAAGAAGTCGCTTACCAAACAATTGGTAAGGGCTTAACTAAAGTACTTAAAGATGCCAAGAAATTCGCATCGCCAAGTTTTCCTATTTCTTGTGGTATCTATGCCTTGGAAATATTCAAAATATTCTTCAATTGAGATTGACCAATTAAGAGCCTTTAATATTCCAACCATATTAAACAAACCATATGACCCAGGGGTGTAGAAAAAGATGTTACAACACAGGCTAAGCTCAAATCATTTTTAACGTGCTTGACAAATTTGATGATTTGTTTGAAATGGTTTAGGAATATTATATGATAGAGAAATTAGCAACAGACAGTCTAATTCCCCACGAATTTATTATATCGAATCAATATCACCAAAGAAGAATAGCTCATTTTCCTGATTCACTGTTAAAGAAATTCTGATAGAATTTAGAAACTTCAGACGCACCAACTTCCACCTCAAAAGCTCCAGTTGCTTCCCAAGTATCTGAAACAACCACTATGGTTGTTGAGCAGAAACGAGAAATCAAAGAGAAGAACAAATTAGATGAATTATGGGAGGATTTCAACTGCGTTTTGACAACAAAAGAAGCTCAAGATACAAATGTCTCGGCTGATAGACAAGCATAACAAGTTTTAGTAAACAGAGAGACATAGTAGGTTCCAGAGACTACAGGGACAACCTCATTTACTTTTAAGGCTTCCCAAGAGAATACTATTCCTAAAAATATCGAGAATAATAGTAATGCTGAGATTGTTAGTCAATCAAATGTTGCTGATGAGATGGAGAAAATTCACGCATTTACTATTGCTGAGATAGTTCTCAACATTGAAGAAATCCTGTCTTTGGATGTATTTTATAGTCCAAAGCATAAAAAAGTAATGAGAAGGTCAAGGAAGAAAAGAAAGCTAAAATAGTCGTAAGCGCTAGTTACAAATGATATTTATTTTCAAGTTATTTGGAAAGGAACTCAATCAACCCCGGACGAAGAATTAAATAGATTATCTCAGTTCGCAGGAGCTTATGCTAGTGCTACCATTGACAAAGTTGTAGAAATACAATTGCTAATGAGGGAAAAGGATCAAAGGATTTTAAAGTTGGAAAAAACTTTTCAAATAGAAAAGCAATCAACTGAGCAACAGTGGCAAACAAATATTATTGAGCTGCAAAAGTGCTTTGATGATTTAATGATATAATTTGAAGCTATAGTAAAGGAAAAGGATGAACATATGTTACAGTTGCAACAAAGAATAAACCAGCTGAGAGAAAATCCAGATATAAATGAAGTCTGCAAAGAAGCATCAAAACTAGATATCCTCTTAACAAAGCATCAAGCCTTTTTCTATCACAAATTGGCCTTAATTCATGACTTTTAAAAGGCCAGTGATTCTTTTGTAAATAAATTGTCTGACTTGAGGAAATTTTATAAAGATATTGACGAGAAAATCTCTAAGTATATAGATTGGAAAGACAGTGCTCAGGGGAATATCATCTGATCTTCCTTGAATTGAACAATCATAGAAGGATATCGTATTTGGTGACTTTGATATCAAAATTAAACAGGCAGATATGGCTATTATTAGAGCCAGAACCCTTGCCTCAAATTTCACCGAATATATCAAAAATGCCTTATTGCAAGCCAATCTAATTTAGGAATGGCTAAAGGACACCTTGCCAGATGTCATAACTTTGAAAAAATATTGGCAAGAAACATCTAAAAATAAGGTTCAAGAAATTCAGAGTTGATCACAAGCGAACCTTGAAAGTTATTAGCATTTTCTCATGAAGCCTCATAGTCAATGGCTCATGTTGAGGCATCTCTCAAACGTAGCGCTATAGTTTCTTCCGACACTTAATGATGCAGTGTTTACAGGACACATGTGGATGCAACCGATACATCCCCCGCAGATGAAGCCACTCACAGACATACACAATCTCAGAGAGAATATGAGGAATCAATCTAGCGAACAGTCATGAGTGCTTGTTCCAATAGATCACAAATTTAGCTATCCTTTATCTTAGATTAGTTTGTTAAAGATTTTTTGAAAACTTTTATTTTAAAGTTACTATTTTGTAATATTAATAGGCTATTTAAACCCCTTTCATGAATTTAGGAAGGGGTCCAGAATTTTGAGAAGACAAGTTTTGAACTTGCACTATTGCTTGATTCAGAGTTATCTAATTGAGAAGATGAGCTGGAAAGCTATCTTTTTCATAAGAAGAGTGATAATGCACCGGGTATTATTATCTTTGTGATATCGTTATGTATGTTTGATTTAGATAGTGAATATATTATGTGATATTTTTTTATATAAATTACTTGATAACAATCAGTGAGTATCACTGTTGATGTGCAGGATTGGATGATTTCTGATTATGATTGAGATAATGAGATCTTTTTATATGATTTACTTTTAATTAACTATTTAATTAATTTAGTTTAGCATATATGATTTGTATTCATTAAAGTATTGAATGATCTATATCGCTATTTACTTTGTGAAATCTTTCTTTGAATCACATATGAAGATGTACTATCCCGGGAAATAAGTAGAATAATTTTATTTAGTAATTTTACCATTAGCTATAAAATAATTCCATCAGTTTTTCATTTTGTTACTATATTAAATCTCTCTAAAATGGAAATTTGGTCCCTATATATCCAGTCGGACCCACCAATTTCAACGGAAATGGAGTTTCTTTAAGCTCCCGACTGGGTGGTGTTCCCCGATGTTGAGGTAGCCAAGGTCCAACCTTCAACATTTTTGGCACTAGAAGGAGGACCCCTAATTATGAATGGAAATCAATTCTAATCCCAAATCAAAATTTCATCAGAAGAGTCATCCGCCCTCAAAATCTCCTCTGGCTTCTAGATCTCACTTGAAATCTCCAACCCCTAGACTGGAAGTTGTAACTAAATCTCCTAGTACACACCCTAAGACAATCAATCAACCTCCTTTACAGGAGTTACCTGAAGTTCAGACTTTAATTGAGAAATTAGAGGGAATATCTATTTCCCAAGAAAAGACTCAACATTTTGAGTTATCTGAAGGTATTGTATCCTCATATTTTCCCACTTCACATATTTTGACTCGTTCTCAAAGTGAGAAATTTGGGATAACTACATTTGAGTTTCCCTTACCTTCTCACAGAAGAAGAACCCACAAATCAGAAGTTCAATCATCCAATAGTGATATATTATCTTCATCTCCACCAAAAACACCATTATCTCACTCCACTTCATTCATTTCTTCCAATCCAAAGAATCCACTCATCCCTATCGTTCATTCCAAGTCAACAGGTGCTAGCTCAAGTGGTGCTAGCACAGGGGCTACTTCTTCCACCCAATTAGCCTCTTCTACCACTATAACTTATTCTTTTCAAATTCCCTTAATGGAAGGTAGGCAACAAAACCCACCAATGGCCAAACCAAGGACTAGTCCTGGAGCTGTTCAGATGGTACCACATATCCATGTTGGACACAGATTGTCATTGATGTCAATATGGCAATATTCAAGAGAAGGAGACAAAGCATATCGGAGCCGAGAGGATCAAAAGGAGCCAGAGGAACCAAATCAGAGGAGCCACATATATCAGAGCAAGAGGAGCTATCAGAGCCATACTTATAGACCATACATTTATGCCAAACAAAGAGGAGCAAATGGAACAGAGCAGATGGAGCCATATCAGAGGAGCTATTGGAGCAAGAGGAGCCACCAGAGCAAGAGGAGCCATATCGGAGACAATACTTCATATATATACAGTTGTGTTTAAAGCCAAACTTGCATCAAAGCGGGAGAATACATAGGAGCCGTCTGATCCGCCAGATCAACGGTCCAGATGAAATCGCAGAGGAGCAGAGAATCCTTATCGCATCGGCGAAAGTCCCTTGGAGTTGTCGGAACTGTTCAAGGTGCAATGGATTATGAACCGTCGGATCACAAGTCCGGATCGACGGTCCTAATCTTATCGGCGATCGAAGAAGTGGGAGCCTTATAAAACTGCCGAAATGTGCAAGCTCCGAAATCCGGAGCCGAAACTCTTATCAAGAAGAATAGAAAGCATATCGGGTCCGTGGAGGACTTGTATCATTTCGGAGGTAGCGATCAGCGAAATCGCTGATGGACCTGGAGCCGAAATTAAGTTAGGAGGGAGTATAAAGGAGTGTCAGGTCCGCAGACCCTTTGTATTACAAAAGCGCCAATACGAACCTGCCGAAATCATTCGGACCCGAAACAATATTAAAGGGAGTCTAAAGCCATATCCGGTCCGCACCTCGTCGGAGGAATGGGTCTATTGTTTACAGCGAGTGCCGATATTTATCGAACCTGAACTATTATCAAAGGCAGTTTAAAGGTGGATCGGGTCCGCACCTCATCGGAGGTCATGCCCCGCCGAAAGGAGGAATCGCTGATATCTATCAGACCTGAACTATAATTAAAAGCAGTTTAAAGGTGGATCGGGTCCGCACCTCGTCGGAGGTCAGGCCTAAACAAGTCTTGCTGTGATAGCGAAATCCGGAACCGCCGAAATGTATGAAGGTGGATGCATAATATTTGGATTCTGTGCATTTGAATTAGAGCGGGGTTTTATAGTGGTTCCCATGTATTAACGTAGATATATTACCGCGGGGTTTAAGGTATATATATATTAAAGCGCTCGGTGATGGTTGATTGCGAGCGCTCGGTGATGGTTGATTGCAAGCGCTTGGTGATGGTTGATTGCAAGCGCTCGGTGATGGTTGATTAAAGCGCTCGGTGATGGTTGATTGAAACGCTCGGCTAGTGGCTCTGATTCTAAAATATGGAGGTAACTGACAGGGCAAGCATATGGAGGTAACTGACAGGGCAAGCAAGCTCTGAGGAAGCCGAAGAGTCCGCGGAGTAAGAAAGCCGAAGAGCCTGTGACGAAAGGAAGTCAAAGAGCCAGCAAGAAAGAAGAAATGAAGGGACAGAGGCATGGAGCATATAAAAAGCAGCAGAAAACAGAGAATTGGTGGTCGTTGGAGCATGGTATAACTTGAGTATGAGATAGTGGAAGCAGTAGAAGCAAAGGGGGCAGCAGAAGCAGTGGAAGCTGAAAAGAGTGCAACAGCACACTAGTGGATACCAAAGGGGTTGGAGCCTCATAATTGAACAAGATTGAAGTCCTTGGCAGTTGGTGCTCCTAAGTCCAAGATTGGTGTCTTGGAAAAAAGAGTTGGTGCTCTGGAGGTTGGAGCCTCACCAAAGTCCTAGTTGGAGCCTGGCAACTGATTGTGACCATCTATTTATTGTATTTATTTTACTATACAGTTTTATTAATAAAAGCGTTGATTCTTGTTGTTCATTTTGTGCTCTGAATATATATGTGTTAACTAGTAAAACAATAGTGAAAAATAAGAAATACTGATTCACCCCCCTCTCAGTATTTCCAACAATTGGTATCAGAGCCGGCTTCTTCATTCTAGCCTAACAGCTTGAAGAAGGATCAGCAACTATGATGAGAAATCATGAAGCCTCAGGAAAACCTCCTCTGCTCGATGGCACTAACTTTGGTTTTTGGAAGAAAAGAATGACTTACTATTTAATGTCCCTTGGACGTGAAGTCTGGCATTTTTGTCAAACTGAATACCGAGCGACTTCCACTCTTCCAACAGACCAAGACGAGAGAAAAGCCTACATTGCAAATGCAAAAGCCATGAACTCTATGGCTAGTGGAATCACTGATTCCGAGTTTACAAAAATCATGCACTGTAACTCTGCCAGAGAAATGTGGGAGAACCTAGTTGGCTTGTACGATGGAGACTCAAAAGTAAAAAAGGCAAAGCTTCAAACTCACAGAAGACAATTTGAAAGTTTGAAGATGGAAGAGGAAGAAGACATTGCAGCATACCTCCTCTGAGTAGCTGAAGTGGTAAATTCCCTGAAAGGGTTGGACGAAAAAGTTGAAGAAAGTACCATTGTTGAAAAGGTATTAAGGTCTCTTCCAGACAGATTTGACTCCAAAATAAGTGCTATAGAAGAATCAAAGGATCTTGACACCCTCAAAATGGATGAACTCCATGGAATTCTCACTGCCTATGAAATGAGGAAAGGTGGTCCTAGCGCCAAAGATGCAGCATTGAAGGCCTCAAAGTCAAAGAAAGGGAAAGAATGGAATGACTGTAGTGATGAGTCAGATATGGAATCAGAATTGGCTCAATATGTACAAAAGCTGAAGAGAGGATCTAAGCTTAAAGGCAAGTATCCTCTTATCTGTTTTAAATGTGGTAAAATAGGTCATTATGAAGCAAAATGTCCTCATAAACAAGACAGTGATGATGAAAGAAATTCTAAAAGAATGACATACAGAAAGAAAGGGTTCAATAAGAAAAACTTTCTCTCCAAGCAAAGTGAGTCTGATGAGGATGAGTTTATGATCATCAAAAAGAAATTAGATGAGGAAAGTGATCATGATGAAAGCCAAGAAGCATTATTCATGGCACTCAGAGATGATGATGACTCGGGGCCAGAAGGAAATGTGGATGAATTGTTAATAAGTGCTATTGAAGAAAACGAGAAACTACTGAACAAAATTATCTCTCTCAAGGTGGAAAATGAGGAAATAAGAAGAAGAGAAGATCTCTTGGAAACAAAGCTTAAGGAAAAAGAAGAGACTTGTGAAGAACGTGAGGCCGAAGTAGTATCCTTGAGAAAGGAGTTGGAGCAAATTAGAAAGGGTTGTAAAAGCTCTCAAATACTTGATACTATTCTGAAAAATCAAAAACCTCAACATGATAAGTTTGGAATAGGTTTCAAGGGAGAATCCTCAAGCACTAAAAATAGTGCGAAAAGCTATGCTGATGCACTTTCCTGCAACCCAAAAGATGAAAAAGTATCTTATCAAAAGTGCATCCCAGATTCCAAGAATAAAGAAAGAGTTATTCCAAAGAAGAATGTGAAGTCGAATCATGGACACTATAGCAAATACAAACCTGTACTCCACCAAGGGCACATCAAAAATCCAAAGGAAGAGGGAGGAGTAATACTCAGAAAGGAAAGCGAATTAAACTGTGGTTGCTTCAAAACCATATTTCATGGACATTGTTTTCACTGTAAAAACTTCGGTCACCAAGCTAGACATTGTATGGCTCGCAGAAGTGAAAAGACAATGCAAAAGGACCGAGTAATCAACTCATATGCTCCCAAAAGACAGGGAAAAATCAAAACCTTCAATTCATTCGATCCCTTGACTAAATTTGATCTTACTTGCTCCTTTTGCTACAATAATGGACACTATGAACAAAACTGCCCACTCAAAGGAAGAAAGACGAGTAGCAAGATCTCTGCAATGGACAAATGCGGCCTGGCTCTATTTGCACAAAATAATGGAAACCAGTGGTTTGTGGATAGTGGATGCTCCAGACACATGACAGGAGATAGAAGGAAATTTATCTCACTGAGCAAAAAGGAAGGGAATGTGTCCTTTGGAAGCGGAACTGGCAAAATTATAGGAAGAGGAACAGTTACTCTGATCAATGGAAAAGGAAAAGCTCAAGATGCTCTGCTGGTTGACGGACTCAAACACAACCTTCTGAGTGTCAGTCAAATTTGTGATCAAGGACATAAGGTTGTTTTCAGCACCAAAGACTGTGAAATAAGGAACTCTGCCTCAGGGAAACTTGTGGCAAAAGGAGTGAGAACACCAGACAATATTTACATTCTGAACAAAATTCAGGAAAACAAATGTTGCTTGAGTCAAGCATATGAGAGTTGGTTGTGGCACAAGAGACTTGGACATACCAGCTTCGAAAATCTGGTCAATATCAGCAAGATCAAAGCTGTGCAAGACATCCCAAGGTTGTCCAAACCAAAGCAAGCAGTGTGTGGTCCATGTCAACATGGAAAATAGACCAGAACCAGCCACAAGACAAAGGAACACTGTACATCAAAGCCATTGGAGATCATCCATGCTGATGTGTGTGGGCCAACTAGAAATCAAGCACTCCAAGGAGAAAGGTACTTTGTGTTATCTGTTGATGATTATACTAGAATGATGTGGATATATTTCATAAATTATAAATCTGAAACTTTTGAGTGTTTTAAGAATCTAAAAGCCCTTATAGAAAACGAAAAAGATTCAAAAATTAAGTGTCTCAGAACAGACAGAGGAGGAGAATTCACATCAAACGAGTTCAGTGAGTTCTGCAACATTCATGGAATTAAAAGGGAATTTTCGGCTGCCAGAACACCTCAGCAAAATGGAGTAGTTGAAAGACGAAACCGAACTGTCCAAGAAATGGCAAGAACCATGCTATTAGCAGCAGACCTACAACCTAAATTCTGGAAGGAAGCAGTAGGGACAGTTGTTTATACATTTAATCAGACTCAATTAAGACCAAATTGTGACAAAACTCCTTATGAGCTATGGAAAGGAAGACCTGCTTCGGTGAAGTACTTCAAAATATTTGGAAGCAAGTGCTTCATAAAAATAAATTATGGTTCACCTGGAAAATTTGATTCTCGGGTTGATGAGGGGATATTTCTTGGATACTCTCCATAGAGCAAGGCTTACAAGTGCTACAATTTTCGACTGAAGAAAATAGTGGAAAGCATCGATGTTAAGGTTGATGAAGATCTTCCAGAAAAGGAAATTGAAGAACAAGAAGATGACTTTCTCATTGAAGAAGAAGAATCTAAAGAAGAAGAGATAGATGATGAAGAAGAAGAAGAGGAAAGAGAACCGTCTCATACCCCTTCAAAGATGAAGTATGTAGAAAGATACCATCCAGAAGAACAGATCATTGGCGATAAAGATGAAGGTGTGCAGACCAGAAGAAGGATAACAACCTCACCCAAGAGAAAAGCCATTGCCCTCCTATCTATGATAGAACTAGAAACATTCACAGAAGCAAGTCAGGATCCTCATTGGGTAAAAGCAACGGAAGAAGAAATGTCCCAAATTGAGAAGAACAAGACATGGGAGCTGGTACCTCATCCGAAGGACAAAAACATAATAGGAACCAAATGGGTGTTCAAAAATAAAATGAATGAGGAAGGACAGGTTAACAGAAACAAGGCAAGACATGTTTGCAAAGGCTATTCGCAAATTGAAGGAGTTGACTTTGAAGAGACGTTTGCACCAGTGGCCTGTATGGAAGCTAATAGGATGTTTTTAGCATTTGCTTGCTCGAAAGGATTCAAAATCTATCAAATGGACGTGAAACCAGCATTTCTAAATGGGGAACTCAAGGAGGAAGTCTACATGGAGCAGCCAGAAGGTTTTGATATGACAGCAGGAAAGGACCTAGTCTGTAAGTTGAAAAAGGCTTTGAATGGGTTGAAACAAGCTCCTAGAGCTTGGTATGCAAGACTGGATAACTATCTCCAACAACAAGGCTTCAAAAAGGGAGTGGTTGGAAGCAATTTATACATAAAGACAGATCAAGGTAAGTTACTAGTTGCTCTTGTTTATGTTGATGATCTGATTTTTGCTAGTAATAATGATGAAATGAGCCATGAATTTTCTCAAAGCATGGCAAAAGAATTTGAGATGTCAATGATAGGAGAACTTTCCCACTTCCTTGGACTTCAAGTATCCCAAACCAGAGTAGGATTATGTATATCTCAAGCCAAATATCTAAAAGACATGCTCAAAAAATATGGAATGGAGGACTGTGCACCCATGAGCACTCCCATGAACACAAACTGCAAACTGAGCAAAGATGATGACTCCCCTCTAGGAGATGCAACTCATTACAGGTCAATGATTGGAGCCCTTCTATACTTAACAGCTACACGACCAGACATAATGCAAGCGGTAGGAATGGTGGGAAGATTTCAATCGGCTCCCAAACAATCCCATTTATTAGCTGTAAAGAGAATCCTCAGATATCTGAAGGGAACTTCTGATTTCGGTCTTTGGTACCCAAGGAGCTCAACACTGAATGTAACTGCATAGACCGATGCTGATTGGGCTGGAAATATAGATGATCGAAAAAGTACTAGTGGAAATGCATTCTTCCTAGGAGACTGTTTAGTATCGTGGCTCAACAAAAAACAGTCATCTATATCATTATCCACAACCGAAGCTGAGTATATTGCTGCAGTAGACTGTTGTACTTAGATACTATGGATGAAGGAAGCGCTAAAGGATGTCAACATATGTACAGATCAACCAATTACTGTTTATTGTGACAACACTAGTGCTATCAGTCTCAGCAAAAATCCAGTGATGCACTCAAGAACCAAACATATACCAATCAAGTATCATTTCCTCCGTGAGAAAGTAGCTGAAAAAAACATCGCTCTGGAATATATCAGTACTAAGGAGAAGATAGCTGATATTTTCACAAAACCTCTTCCTCTGGAAGCATTCGAACATTTGCGACAAAAGATGGGGGTTATTTCTTTATCATCACTCAAGTTTATTCATAAAGATGCAGCAGAACACGGGGAGCAGCCTGACAGGGGGAGTTCGTATGCATTCCTTTGCCATTGATGTCAAAGGGGGAGAAGGCAGAAGAATATTGCCATCAATAACAAAGGGGGAGATTGTTGGACACAGATTGTCATTGATGTCAATATGGCAATATTCAAGAGGAGGAGACAGAGCATATCGGAGCCGAGAGGATCAAAAGGAGCCAGAGGAACCAAATCGGAGGAGCCACATATATCAGAGCAAGAGGAGATATCAGAGCCATACTTATAGACCATACATTTATGCCAAACAAAGAGGAGCAAATGGAACAGAGCAGATGGAGCCATATCAGAGGAGCTATCGGAGCAAGAGGAGCCACCAGAGCAAGAGGAGCCATATCAGAGATAATACTTGATATATATATACAGTTATGTTTAAAGCCAAACTTGCATCAAAGCGGGAGAATACATAGGAGCCATCTGATCTGCCAGATCAACAGTCCAGATGAAATCGCAGAGAAGCAGAGAATCCTTATCGCATCGGCGAAAGTCCCTTGGAGTTGTCGGAACTGTTCAAGGTGCAATGGATTATGAACCGTCGGATCGCAAGTCCGGATCGACGGTCCTGATCTTATCGGCGATCGGAGAAGTGGGAGCCTTATAAAACTGCCGAAATGTGCAAGCTCCGAAATCCGGAGCCGAAACTCTTATCAAGCAGAATAGAAAGCATATCGGGTCCGTGGAGGACTTGTATCATTTCGGAGGTAGCGATCAGCGAAATCGCCGATGGACCCGGAGCCGAAATTAAGTTAGGAAGGAGTATAAAGGAGTGTCGGGTCCGCAGACCCTTTGTATTACAAAAGCGCCGATACGAACCTGCCGAAATCATCCGGACCCGAAACAATATTAAAGGGAGTCTAAAGCCATATCGGGTCCGCACCTCGTCAGAGGAATGGGTCTATTGTTTACAGCGAGTGCCGATATTTATCGAACCCGAACTATTATCAAAGGCAATTTAAAGGTGGATCGGGTCCGCACCTCATCAGAGGTCATGCCCTGCCGAAAGGAGGAATTGCCGATATCTATCGGACCCGAACTATAATTAAAAGCAGTTTAAAGGTGGATCGGGTCCGCACCTCGTCGGAGGTCAGGCCTAAACAAGTCTTGTTGTGATAGCGAAATTCGGAACCACCGAAATGTATGAAGGCGGATGCATAATATTTGGATTCCGTGCATTTGAATTAGATCGAGGTTTTATAGTGGTTCCCGTGTATTAACGTAGATATATTACCGCGGGGTTTAAGGTATATATATATATATTAAAGCGCTCGGTGATGGTTGATTGCGAGCGCTCGGTGATGGTTGATTGCAAGCGCTTGGTGATGGTTGATTGCAAGCGCTCGGTGATGGTTGATTAAAGCGCTCGGTGATGGTTGATTGAAACGCTCGGCTGGTGGCTCTGATTCTAAAATATGGAGGTAATTGACAGGGCAAGCATATGGAGGTAACTGACAGGGCAAGCAAGCTCTGAGGAAGCCGAAGAGTCCGCGGAATAAGAAAGCCGAAGAGCCTGTGACGAAAGGAAGTCAAAGAGCCAGCAAGAAAGAAGAAATGAAGGGACAGAGGCATGGAGCATATAAAAAGCAGCAGAAAACAGAGAATTGGTGGTCGTTGGAGCATGGTATAACCTGAGTATGAGATAGTGGAAGCAGTAGAAGCAAAGGAGGCAGCAGAAGCAGTGGAAGCTGAAAAGAGTGCAGCAGCACACCAGTGGATAGCAAAGGGGTTGGAGCCTCATAATTGAACAGGATTGAAGTCCTTGGGAGTTGGTGCTCCTAAGTCCAAGATTGGTGTCTTGGCAAAAAGAGTTGGTGCTCTGGAGGTTGGAGCCTCACCAAAGTCCTAGTTGGAGCTTGGCAACTGATTGTGACCATCTATTTATTTTATTTATTTTACTATACAGTTTTATTAATAAAAGCATTGATTCTTGCTGTTCATTTTGTGCTCTGAATATATATGTGTTAACTAGTAAAACAATAGTGAAAAATAAGAAATACTGATTCACCCCCCTCTCAGTATTTCCAACAATCCATCCCATACCTAAGCATCTAGAAAGATGGTTACCAAAGTTCAATCCTGATGATGAACTTCCTGCTGAAGAAAATCTCCATAATTTTATGCTTTCCATTAATCTTAATGGAGTAGTAGAAGAAGATTCTGTAGTAATATTATTCCCATATGCCCTTGAAGGATTTGTAGGTTCGTGGTACTTTTCATTACCACCAGCATCTATCACTAGTTGGGATATATTTGAAGAAATTTTTTTGACCAAGTTTGGTCATAATCACACAACTACTACTCTAATCAATTATATATCCAATCTTAAAGCCAACCTCAATGAGAAAATCAAAGATTTCAATTCTATGTTTAATAAATTGTTAAATAAAATTCCAGATACCTCTAAATGTGGAGTTGATCTTCAAATTGAGTGGTATATTTATGTTATTCCTTCTAACATTGGAATTTTTGTAGATAGGGATAATAAATCCACTTTAGTTGATAATATGAAAGAGTCAATCGCTGTAGAAAAAATGATTCTCACTTTAGAGAAGAAAATTTCTCAAGAAGAGAAGAAATATAAGAAGGTGACTTTTAAGGAAGAACCAAAGAAGAAAAATCCTAAAGATCCTTTTGATCTTGAAGGATTACAAAAAGTTCTTAAAACTATGTCAAATACATGGTAGATATCAAAAAATAGCTAGCTGAGCCTTCTAAAAATCCTTTCCAATCTTTTAGGAGATCCCAAACAAAAAAATATCCACCTTCTAATGTCATATCAAATGTTGAATTTGAAGAAGAGGAGGAAGAGGAAGAAACAACATTATCTTCCAACGAATGCCAAGAGAAAGAAGAGTTAGTGAAAGCACATGGGTTATGGGATTTCATCCTCACTGCATCAGAAAATGAGGAGGAAGAAGAAGACTTAGCTGAAGAGACTAGAAGGAAAAAATCTATTGATTCACCATTTTCAAGTGAAAAAGAGAGACTAATTACTCCTATTAATAAGGATAAAAACACAATGAAAAAGCCTCCTCCAAAATATACTGAATCCATCCCATCCCCTTCCTATTCTCCTTCTACATCAAAAATCTTATTGTTTTTGATAAAGATAAAGAGTATAATATCGTGGAAGATATGAAGAAAGTTAAGGCCAATATTTACATGTATGAGGTAAGTAAACTTAAGAAACAACAAAATTTTTTGCTAAAAGAATTAAATGTGTTCCTTACATCTCCTATTCCAACTACAGAAGCCTCATTGGGAAAAGGAAAGGTTCCATATGATACTCCTAATAAGATTGATACTTCAAATGCAATTTTAATTGGAGATTGGTATAATTCTCATACCCCTCCTTTATTATTTACCTTTGATATTTTCAATAAAAATGTTTGCAATTTCCTAATAGACTCAGGTGATTCTTCAAATATAATGCCATATTCAATTTGTCTCAAATTGAACATAACACCTGAAAAGTCTATTGTGCAAATTGTGCAATTAGACAGAACCAAAGTCAAGATATTAGGAGGATTAAATTATGTTTTAATAATATGTTGGGAATGGAATCCCCCCACAGCATGGTTTGGGGCTCAAAACCAAAGTTTTGAATAATATTATTGTAAAAACTTTGCGAATTGCGGGCGCGGAGCACGAATTGTATGTCAGAGTCATAGGGCTGTCTGCCCTAAGTTTTGAATGTAGTGTCAACCTACCCATGGTCCACGGACCGTCAGATTGTATAAATAGAGTGAGGCTCTAAGTTGTAATGTAGTTAAGTCAAGGAAGTTAACAAACAGATGGATTAAAAAGGATAGCAAGCATAAAGCAAGAGTCTAGTATCTTGGGTCGTAGTAGTAGGAAGAGGCTCTGCATCTGAGTGTGTAGAGGCCTAGTAGAGTTCGTAGCTGAGTGCGCGAACCCCTGTAGCTAAGTGCGTAGGGCGGAGTCGAGTCTATAACCAAGGAAGAAGAATAATAAAGAGAAGTTTATCTGAATTTTGTATATCTGTTCTTATGTTATTACATGTTTCATATCAATTGCAATTATATTGTTTATTTACTGTGCACTGTTGTATGAATGGTGAATATTGGTAAATATAATTGAAAGCACACAAATAAGCTAAGTTAATCAAATAATATCGGGTTATTAGTAATGAATTGGGTAATAACACTATTCGGCCCTCGAGTAGGGTTGCGCGAAGGCAACATCACTGGATGCGAAGTATTGATAAGTGCGCGTAGCAACGTGCACATAGGGTCAGATCGCCGACCACTAGAAAACATCAGAAATCTCCAAGGTGTGGAAACTTGGTTCTAGAACCCTCTCATACTACTTCGGGTGAGACCTCAGTCCGCACTTCGTGGACTGTTGCCGAAAGGGCCAGTAGTACCGAGATTTGTTTGGCTAAATCACCTCTGAACCTGGATCAGGCCCCAACAAGCCAACAAATGGTTCCATTGTTGGGACTGAGATCTACATGAGGGATGTCTGATGTTGTGTCATTGGAATCCAATGAAGAAAGAAATTGAAGGGTGGTTGGACATGAAGATTCATGAGTTCGCAGCGCAGGAAAACAGGAATCTGTGAGTATCAAAGGAACAGTGGTCAGAGCACTAGTTATATACGAAAATCCATGAAATTTTCTTTGCATCCTTTCCCTCTAAGTTCTATGAGTGGATTGTGAAGATAGCAGACAATCAGGGAAGGTGTAGGCTCAACAAACCGATTGTGTGGACTCCAGAAATAGTGTGTATACTAGAAGCATTAGAAGATAAGATCACACACACTAAGGACCATTGGCTCGATCGAATTATAGGGGAGTTTATCACCGAGTTTGTGGTAGATACGACCGTCAGCTACAACGAGGCGGAATGATGCTTCCTCAAGGGACTGCAAGGCAAGTACATTAAATCATTGAACACTTGGATTAAAATGTTGTTGTGTGAAAAGTGGCTTATGCTAATAAATTAATGTTTGGGACTACGTGAAGTGGGAGGATCTATATAAACGACGGTAGTGCAAAGATAGAAAACAATCCCTTGATTTCGCCGCAGCGGGAAAGTGAAGAAGATATAACGAAAGTTTCTCCAAGAAGCGCGATCAGTCTGATAAGGCAGCGAATTCCGCGCATACCACCCCCACCTACACCACCACCAGTCTCACCACCATCACCTCCATCTCTGCCCACACCACCTCCACCACCACCACAGTTCAATATGGCGAGTGCGATAAAATTTCCGGTATTCAGAGGAGTAGGGAACGAAGATCTGAACCAATTTTGGTTCGTGGTAAAGGCCATATGGGAAGCACAAGGAGTTGTGGATGATAATATAAAGAAGGCAACATTGGTAAGCGCATTTCAGGATCACACACTAACATGGTACGTTAAGCACTCTAATGACCACCCGAACGAGAGGATCACAGATATCTAGGCTGCACTGAACAGAGAATATAGTAGGCCAATGTTGGAGACATAATTGATTATCAGGGTTAAGGAAATCATGATGCTTCCAGTTGAGACCCAATGGGTTCTGGATCAGAGACTGAAGAGTATGATCGTCGGGGCCAACATGACCTTGATGGATGGAAAACACTACGCATGGTTTGTAGCATCACTAATGCCACATTTGACGATGGCACTATTGCAGCACAAGTTATCCACCCAGGCCGAAGCTTTGGAGATTGCAATGAGACTACATGAGACTCCAATACAAGATCCTAGCCTGGGAGTTCAATAAATCCATGCGCAACTACAAAATTTGTGTTTGGAAATGCAGAGTTTGAAACAAGATAGGACAACTCGCCCGAAAGCGCACGAGGAGGTATGGTGCATAAAATGCAAAGGCTAGGGGCATGACAAGGACCATTATCCAGGTTTCACGAATTACTTGGCGGGAGGAGGGCCAATGCCCTTAACACTAGAGGCATAAGCAGGATCGAGCACGGTGCCTAAATTATGGTGCGTGATTTGTCAGATACAAGGAAAACAGACTACATATAACTGTCACCTATTACAGAAGTATACGCATACGTCTCAGTAATTGTTCTATAATTTCTGTAGATCGGTAGGCCATGATGAGAGCACCTACAAAAGTTATGAGTTGATGATGGATCGAACTCTTACCTACAGAGTGTGGACTGAAACACGAGCCCTCGATCCAAATCTAGGGATGGTGTGTGCTGGATTTTAGGGGCACGGACAACGTCGAGGAGGAATGGGGCCAGGAAGGGGTCACAAACAACTGATTTGTTACAATTGCAAAGGGCCAGGGAATTATGCCCTTGATTGTACAAATCCGACGAGAGCATCATGTTTATATTGTACTCAGTTTGATCATGAGACGGAGGACTGCCCTACACTGGTAGTGAGGCTGCACAATAAAGGGACACTCCATCCTCCCCTGACTTAGAGATTGCAAATGATGAACTCTGAGCTGTGTGAAGAGGACTCGAATGTAAACATAGTGCTCCGAAGCGGTATCATGATAGGAGATGAAAAATGTAAGCAACCTGAAGAAAGTGCATGGGTTCATATGGCTCCTACAAAGGAACCTGAATTTGATTTGGAGAGCACAAAAGAGACATTCATGGAAGTTAAGAAGAGCTTTACACAGGCCTCCACTTTAGGTAGTAAGGATCAAATAGAACCATGGATGGATCCTTCAATGCTCACTACCTTTCTGGAGACATGCATGAAACTGCTGCTCAACAGCAAAGTAGTGAAGGGGCTACAAGAACTTATCACTAGTTGTGTTGGGTCGGGAGAACCACGTGTAGTCTGGAAACTTGGAAAGCATGCATTACGAATAGGAAGGGAAATGAGATTGACTATGAAAATTGGGAAATATGAAATGGATCAAGTAATTTTAGATCTAGGATCGGACGCGAATGTGCTGCCAAAGCAAACATGGGAGCGTATGGGTAGGCCCACGTTGCAATGGTCCCCTATTCAATTGTGAATGGAAAACTAGCAGAAGATCCTACCAATGGGAAGACTGCAGGGAATAATGGTAGACATCGAAGGTGCGAGCGTGCTTGTAGATTTCGAGGTGATAGAGATTGTAGATGAAAACAATCCCTATCTCGCGCTACTGGGAATAGATTGGGCCACTGATATGAATGGAGTCATAAATCTGAAGAAGCACAAAATGATTTTTGAAAAAAAGTTATTGTGTGTAGTAGTACCTTTAGACCCTGCGGAAGGATCGCGCTACATGGGGCTAGTGCATGACGAAAAAAGCGATGACGAGCTAGTCTATATCCACAAGATATTTTCTCAAGAATAGGAGTGGGTGAATCCAATAGAAGATGGCAGAAATTTGTGGGAGAGCGGAATCTCTTGCACATCAGATTCGGATGAGGAAACAGAACGATGGAAGAACTGGTTACATGAGGTAACCACACTCAATTGCAACATGATGGTAAGATCATTGCATTGTTTGAAAACCAAGGCAAGAAATCTACCTATGTATGATGGGTTAACAATGGTGGATGAATTCCTGAACAAATTTGAAAGCGCAGTTCCAGAACAGTAGTAGTTCAATGCTCTAAAATGGGCACTGCGCGTGACACCTACATGATGGTGGGGAATGCATCAAAGAAGCTTTGAGGACTAGCACTGATGCAGAAGGATGATGTGCCTACGATTTGGGAAACCGAAGATGTGGCTAGCAGACAAGTATGACAGACACGATGATCCACGTACACACCTTGCGAAATGGACCAAGGTCTATAGGGAAGAGCCATAGCTTGAATGGGTGCATTTGTTCTATCATACTCTAGATGTTATACCCATGAATTGGTATACTGAGACAGAGCTCCACCATGGCATGAGTGAATGGGATATCTTGTGCGAAGGATTCCTACTAACCTTCATGTTTGAAGATCGTTGTTCAGATATTGTTGATGATGCGATACAGGCAGTAAAAGCAGCTATCTTCAAAATACCCCAATAACCAATGGAAGTGCTTCAGACAGAATGAGCGACACAACTGAGCTGCACGATGGAGTGTTATAATTTAAATGTTGAGGAGGATGATGATGACCCACGAAATATTAACATTCCAGAAATGGAAGGCTGTCGCGAGTTTTGAGGACCATCGATTGAGGATCCCGACATCATTGCACCGCTGAAAACAAAGCATGTAAACATTGGAACGGAGACAGAGCCAAAGTACGCAATGCTTGGAGACTACTAGGATGATGCCACAGCGGATAAGGTTGCTGAGTTACTCTGCAAATATCAAGACTTGTTCCCGACCAAAATAACGGACTTAAAAGGGATCATTAGCGACTTAGGGATAATGAAGATCACCCTGAAACCCGACGCGAAGCTCATTAAGCAGTGACCTTACCATTTGAATCCAAAATATAAGTAAAGGGTCCGTGAAGAACTAGACAAAATGCTCTCTGTCAGAATTATTGAGCTAGTGGAAGAATTCGACTTGGTGAGTCCTATGGTGGTGAGGAGAAGAAGCAGAAGGGCGAAATAAGAATATGTGTGGACCTTAGGAAAATGAATGATGCTTGTGCACATGATCCATTCCCAACACCATTTATAGATGAAGTATTGGAAAATGTTGGCAGCCAGGAAGCAGTGTGAAAAATCCTGGCATGACTGCCATGTGCTGTTGTATAACAGTAATTTTGAAATTTTTTTGGGGAAATTCAGAATGCACTAGCTGGGACCATACCTGGTTAAGAAGGTCACAAACAGATGCGTAGTCTAGCTAGTTAAGATGAATGGATAACCCTTCCCAGGAAAAGTAAATGGCAGCCGCTTGAAACCCTACATGGGTGGGCCGGCTATCTGACTAGCCGGTCGAAGCACAGTCTTCACGAACCAAGGAGTTGGACAAGGGTGCAAGACTATAAACATACACAACAGATGCGGTTATAAATGTACATAAACAATTTGGCCGTAGAATTCTTAGAAGAGATAATGCAACAGGCTCAACAAGGAGCCGCTTAGTGCACTGCAGACATCACGACCGTTCGGGACCAGTTGGAGAGACTCTGTGCCAAGACCATCACGTTGACTTAGTGACTCAAGGGCGAGTCATGATGTTTGTGTTGGGGGCGTATTGGGCATGGAATCCCCCACAACATGGTTTGGGGCTCAAAGCCCAAGTTTTGAATAATATTATTGTAAAAACTCCACGAATTGTGGGCACGGAGCGCGAATTGTATGTTAGAGTCATAGGGTTGTTCGCCCTAAGTTTTGAATGTAGTGTTGGCCTACCCATGGTCTGCAGACCATGGGATTGTATAAATAGAGCGAGGCTCTAAGTTGTAAAGTAGTTAAGTCAAGGAAGGTAACAAACAGATGGAGTAAAAAGGATAGCAAGCATAGAGCAAGAGTCTAGTATCTTAGGTCATAGTAGGAGGAAGAGGCTTTGTAGCTGAGTGCGTAGGGTGGAGTTGAGTATGTAACCAAGGATGAAGAATAATAAAGATAATTTTATCTAAATTCTGTATATCTGTACTTATGTTATTACATGTTTGATATCAATTGCAATTATACTGTTTATTTACTGCGCGCTGTTGTATGAATGGTGAATATTGGTAAATATAAATAAAATCATATAGATAAGCTAAGTTAATCAACTAATATCGGGTTACTAGTAAGGATTTGGTAATAACACTATTTGACCCTCGAGTAGGGCTGCGTGAAGGAAGAATCACTAGTTGCGAAGTACTGATAAGTGCGCGTAGCGATGTGCACGCAGGGTCGGACCGTGGACCACTAGAAAACATTAGACATCTCCAAGGTGTGGAAACTTGGTTCTAGCACTCTCCCATACTACTTCGGGTGAGACCTCAGTATGCTCTCTGTGGACTATTGCCGAAAGGGCTAGTAGTACTGTTAACACCCAGGTTGTTCCCTATGACTCCCAAGGGAATACGGCCGGGGTAACCACTAACCAATCTTTGGATTACAGCTTCTAGCCAAACTGTAATCAGAGAGGGCTCTCTCTTTAAGGTTTGTCTCTGTTTTGAGAAGAATTTTAGGCTAGCTATGATGCTCAAGGTTTATTTTTGGACTTGGTTGGGTGATGATTTCAATCAAGATATATATGTGCTCACTAGTATGTTCTAGGCCATTGGGCATGGAGTCAGTGGTCCTTTAGTAGTTTGGTGTGCTGTGTTGATACAGTAGTGATGCTGCAGAGCTGGATAAGTGTCTGAGAAACAATGCTTTGAAATTGTGATTAAGTGTGATGTATCCAGTTCATGAAAGGCAGTTAAGAATCTTCCAATAAACTGTTTATGCAAAGAAGTGAGAATATTATTTAGAAGCAGTGAAGAATTTCTAGACAACATTCACATTTATAGAATTAATGAAAAACATGAGCATTTAAGAATTCATGTCCATAGTTAATTTTGAAGAAAACATTTATAGCAATAAAAGATTGAGCACAGAGTGTAACCAAACATATCCTGCACTATCCCTTTTCTCTATTGCTAGATTTAGTGAAACATGAGCATGAGTTAATAACATAAGAGGACAAAACAGAGATTAAGAAAACTTATTATTCCATCAGACAGCACAAGAATTCTGCAACAGCATGCATGTCATCAGCAAGACATCAAATTTTCAGGAAATCACTGAGCTGGTCTAGCCCTTTGTATTAGATAATCTGAAAGTGTACAATATATTTGCCTCAGAGTGAAAATCACCAACCCCTTATGCGTTGCTAAGGGGGGTATATATACAAAATTTTACATAAGAAAAATATCAAAGAAATGAGTTAATGGCTCATTAATGTTATGCCAACTTCTGGAGCCTTGTAGCTGAGAAAGTTAATGCTGTAATAACTCTTCAGTGCTTTAGCTATCCAAAATAGTCAGAAACTGTTGACTTGGTGGCTGTTGGAGTCGGTTGAGGGTACGCTGTCCAAAAATCTGCGTATCTTCTTATCCTTTGGGCTAGTTGTCATTCTCCATGTGCTTAGTCACCTTTCAGCTGCCTTAAATGCTAACTTTATTCTGTTGTTTGTCTTCTAGTGAGTTGGAGCTGGCAATGACCGAGCAACTGGAGCTATCGTGGCAGAATTTGAAGCATTGCCTGCCACCAATCTTCCTTGGGCAACTGATGTCTCCAAATTTTTACCAAAGTTTCATCAGCCTCTGTATATCTGTAAAAATTTGGAGGAATTTCAAAAAGGTGCTTAACCTCATTTTCAATAAAAAACAGGCCTTCAAGTTTATTGTATAAGCTCTGTCCTGTTGGAGGCCCTGTTTCCTCAGAAGTACTGCCAGATGCAGTGATTTAATTTTCAATGTAAGTTGCCATCCTGTTGGTGTACTGCTCTCTGGAGATCAGTCTTCCTGCACCGCTTAGTAGGCTGGCCAGTCCTTTTGCTTGTAGTGCTGCCATTTTGTGTTGGTATTCATCCACCTCAGCCTGTATTTCATAGCACTTCCTCTCCACAGTTTGTACATAATTCCTGAGAGTGAGTACCTTCCTAGCTGTGAGGACAGCCTCTGTTCTGTTGACTATGCCAATGGCTGCCAGTTTCAACTTTTCTTTCCTGTTCAAAAAGTCTATCATTCTATTGGCCTGGTCAGGCCTGTTTCCCAGCGCTGTCTTGGCCCATTGAATCTCTGTCTGTGCCTGGCCGATTAAATCCATTTGCTCATGTATGGTTTTAATTGACTTCCATTGCTTAGTGATGGATTGGTCAATTTTGGCCCATAGAATCCTTTTTATTTGAGCCATGGTGCTTTCCAGATTCAGCTCCTTCTCCAGGGCCTTTATCCTTTGTTTTAGGGCCTTTATTTCTCTGCCTTGTTCTGCCACAGTTATTTTTGACTTGTTATATTTGGCATCTAATTCTGCCAATTTTTCCTTGGCCTGTTTTATTTCATTTTCCTGGAGCTCCATTTCTTTAACGGCCTTAGTCAATTCTTCCACACTTGTGCTGGAATCTGGAGCTGTTGTTGTTGCTGCTGCTTCTGTTGTGGGGGCCACTGCTGCCTCTGTAGTGGTTGCAGTGGTTGAAGTAGTTGGAGGAGCTTGGGATGTAGATTCTCCCTGTTTATCTTGTAATGCCCCTTCAAGCTCTTTCTCCAAATCAAGGACCTTCTGGTTTAGCTGCATTATGAGGTCCAGTTGCTCATCGGCCTGTTTTGCCTATTGTAAATCTGCTGTTTGAGGGTGTTCTGTGGGAAACAACTTCAACCTCTTCTTTAGTGCATTGAGGTCATCCTCCTTTTTCTTCATAAGGGCCCTTACACCCTTTGGATCCTTAGGATCATGTCCTAGGTCGATAATAATGTCCTCAAGTGATTTTATTCTATTGTCTTTAGCTAGGGAGGACATTCTTTCAAAATCCAACTGAATGTTGGTATTTTTTAGTGACTCTTTTAGTTCATGGGCCATGGTTTCCCTGTCTACCAAGGTTGCATAGACCATTTCTCCAGTCTGTTTGTGGAGTTCAATTTGGTCCATGGGATGGATGTCTTTGGCTAGGACCTCCACCCTTGTCTTCACATAATCTGCCCCTGATTTTGGATGGGGCACTGTAGGTTTGAAATGGCTGAGGATCATTTTCTCCTCTTGAATGTCATATACAGACATTAGCCTTTCTTTTTGGGCTGGTGTTGCATTAAGAAATTGTTTATAAACTTCCACCCTCAGCAAGTCATTCTGTGCCTTAATTTTCTTGAAAGAAGCCTTAGTGCTTTTGGGCTTCTTGCTCTGCTGAGAGGAGGAGGACACCTCCAAACCAAGTTGTAATCCTTGCTCCTGCTGAAAGGAGCTTGTACCTGTATGCTGGCTGCCCTCCCTGTCTTTCCTTGAACTGTCAAGGATTTCTTCAGTGATGTCTTCTACCTCTGGGGAGTCAGCCCTTGGCCTTTTGGTCTGGGGTTGTTGGGAGGATCCACTAGCAGGAGTGGACTCTTCTCTGTCTCTTTTCGTACCCCTCTCCTCCTGTGATGGGGTTTGCAAAATTGGAGCTGTTTGTGGCTCCGCTTGTGGAGGGGGAGTCTGCTCTTGTTGCTGCTCTAGTTGCTACTCTGGTTGCTGCTCTTGTTGCTGCTCTTGTTGCTGCTCACCTGAAGGGGCAGGATTTTCTTTCATGGTTTCTTCTTCAGCACCCATTATTCCTTTCCCTTTGTCTGTACTTGGTGCTGCTGTAGAAGGTGCCTGGGTGGCTGGTGCAGTTCTTGAGGCCGAGGTCCCTTCTCCTGCTGATTGCGGTCGTTTGAAGGGTACCTGCTGTACAGAATCTAGGTCAAGAGTCTTTTCCAGTTCCTTGACATTCTTTAGCATTGTCTCTTCTTCAGTTATTTTTTCAATTAAAGTATCCTGCTGCCATTCTTGCTGGTTGGCATATTTTTCAATGTGTGGATATTTGCAATGCTTATACCCTAGTAGCCTGTACTTGACTCTTCTAGCAGTAATGAAGCCTTCAGGGTCGTAGGGGCCCCACCAGAAACTATGTGATAGCTTGTATTTGTCTTTGAGCATTAGGTCAGCATCTTCCCATCCTTCTTTTTTATACATGATGAAGGGGCCCACCTGGTGCTTAAAATTGAGATGGGCTTTCTTTTTGGAGCTGTGAAAATGAGTGAGGTCAGAGTGAATTAACTGCCTATAATACTCCAAGGAAAATATCCTCATAGGCACATATTTTGGGAGCCTGTATGGACAGAGCTCACAGCCATAGACTTTGATGACTTTATGATCCTCATATAGGTACCAATCACCTATTTTGTAATTCTTGGAGAGCTGCAGGACTTTCTGTATTTCAGTTGATATTCTGGGAGGAGGGGACCTCTTCAACAAGCAAGAGACAGGGTATACAAATTGGTCAATAAATTCACAATAGGAATAGGGTGAATTTTGGACTTTGTGATAGACAGATGTCCAGAAGATGACAGATCTTCTTTCCCCTTTATAATCCAGCTTTTTGATGTAGCATGGAAAAACTTCGGAATGATAGTACATGAAAAGGTGGTATATATAGGATGAGTACTTGAAGACACCCTGTCTGTCTACTTTGCACAGCTGATCATGAATCTTGTTAGCTATGAACTTGGCAAAGTTATATTTGCGGGCAGGGGGTTGGCCTGGGCTGTAAGCACCTAGCAATACCAGCACTGTTTCATCCACATGCTCACTGGTTCTGTATCCCAACACATAAGCAATCATGTCTAGCAATAGTCTGCCTACCTCAGTAAAATAGACATCCAAGTAGGGAGGTGGCCCTGTGGGCTGGCATTCAGGTCTCATAAATGTCCTGGTGATCTTCTGAATATCCTCACTGGTCATCTTGGCACTAGTGTCCAGCAGATAATTCATGGAAAATGGGAACAAAAACTCAGTTTGATCAAAGTGGAGCATCTTATTGATGGATTCAGGATTAATGTGAAAGAGGATGCTCCCAGATGGAGACTTAATAGCTCTTTGCTGCACATCATAGTTTTCAGCACATAAGCGAATAATCTCAGGAAAAATATTGATAGAGGGGAGACAGTAGTATGGCAGATTTGACTCCCATATCCCATATGTATCTCGACCATTCAAGTAGTCATCTCTTAATTTCCTGAAGGTCTGCAAAAAGTCCCTGTTACCCACAAAGTCTTCAATGAGGTAGTCCCTGTCAGCAAGAGGCAAGGACTCCAGGTCTTTATTTGGTGCATTTAGAGGAGCAACACTGAGGGCTGAGGGTGTAGGAGCAGCCATTGTGCAATCTGATTTTGAACAAGGTGAGTGCAATGGTTTGCAACGTTCCTTAGAGCTTAAGTGATAGGCTTGCTGTAGATAATGCTTGGAATTTTCTTCAAAGTGGAATTAAGCAGGCTTGGCAGACTTGTCTCTGCTGTTTTTTTGGTAAATTCACAGGGATTGTGAATTGGTGAAGATGATTGCAGAGGATGTGCGGGCTTCAATTTGGTGACATGCAGACTTGGGCTTCCACCCGGCAAAAGGGAACAATGCCGAGCAACTCGGGGCTAAATTTGTAATTGTCAAGCCGTGAATTATCGTTTAAATGTCAAATTCGTGGAGCTGGGACAATGTGGGTTGATTTAAATGCAAATTAAGAAGTGGACAATGTGCAATTTAGGATTAGACTGATTCTTATTGGAGAATTCGTATAGAAATGGCATGCATAGGGGCGAAACAAGGAACTTGCGATGAATACCTAGATAAAATAGCACTGAATATCTTTGGGCTGAGCAGGGGGAGCTCACTGCAGCTGGATTGACAAGTGATGGCGGCCGCAACTTTGAATTTGATGGCTCGGAGGCAATTTCGCGGTAAACGGGTTAGCAGTGGCTGCGTCCTTTTCGCTTGAAAATGACCACAAACGGCTAGTTTGGCTGTTTTTAACGACAAATTTGGGCAAAAAGGGTCATTGGCGCTTTTTCCGCCAATGACGTCAGCATGACATCATGGCGGGCCCGGGGTACGGAGGGTGACATGGACGCTGAGCTGGAGGCCAGCGTGGACGGACACGGTGGTGGGCGGAGAAAAGTGGCAGGGCTACGTGGAAGGCCACGCGGTGCCGGGGCGGGCGGAGGAGGCACGACGTCATGATGACGTGTGAGTGACGTGGTGCCGTAGGGGTGGTATTAGGGAGGTGGTAAGCGGTCTCCCCGCACCACCTTTGGTGATAGGCAGTATCGGGGAGGGGGGCTCCGAACAACCCCAGCGCCTGCCACGCGTCCTGGGTACGGCCCCCATTACCGCCCTCTCCCCAGACGTTAAAGGGAGGCAGGTCGGGATCCGATATTGACCGCCCACCATTAGATCTGGGGTGGCGGAAGATCAATGGTTGGCGGACGCCGTAGTTTGTCGTGCAGCTTTGGGCGGGGACCCGCCCGGCAATAAAATATTCACTTTAATATTTTGGGCGCGGGACTTTGGGTTTAAGGGTTTCTGTGGGTTTTTGAGTTTTTGAATTAATCTGTCGGGGGAATAAGGGTTGTGGTTAGGTTTGAGTGAAGGGAAAGGGGCTCTTTGATGAAATTCTTTAGGAAAAGAGGGGGGATGATGGATTAGGGGGAGGTTATTACTCCAACCAGAGGCTAGAGTAATCCCATGACAGGGTTGACCATAGTCCCTGGTGGACTAATGTCTCCCTTAAACAAATTTATTTAGCTATAGTGCTAACAAGGGGGGATATTATACATGTTTTGGGGTTTATACACCATGGTGTTACAATAGTAGGGAAAAGGGGAACATAGGGGATTTAGATAATAAGAAGTTAGGGGTTAATATGAAGGGGGGGAAGGGGGTGAGAGGGTGAAACACTAAGTTTATATGAAAACAACTTAGTTTAGAGAGTAGATCAAAATAAAAAGATTTTTAGACAAGAAATGTGGCTCTTAAAGAACCAAGAACCAACATAAGACCTTGAATTCTTTCATGAAGGCAACTGGTGTGGGGATGTTAGTAATGAATGTGAAGGGGGGGAAACAGGAAGTTAGACATGCTCCTTTGCCTTGCTGCAACATGATGGAGAAGAGAAGCTTCTCTATGCCTTGATGTTTCTTTCATGTTAGACCAGCAAGATTCAGTTGAAATGAATGATATTTCTGCAACCCCATCTACCTACCCATCTACTTGCCTAGCATTTTTTGTTTCTTCATGGAGGGTGCACTTAGGCTTGCAGACCCTTATGTGCCTTTTTCTTTTGCTTTGGCTTTTCTTTTGATTTTCTATCTAAGGCTACCCTTATTGCTTCCAAGGCCCTAGATTAAACAATTGGGAACCTTCTTTCCCTACCTAACTACTTTGTCTGCCAAGATTGAACTGTTTGGACAGACTTCTTTCTCTAATCTATAACAAAAAATTGAAACATGGCCTGACCCAGCTTAAGCTGTTGGATCACCCATTGGGAGATAGGGCAGCATCAACCAAATGTAAATGTGTGTCTTCCATCAGAATATGAGATCTTTGCATTCCCAAAGTAGATCATATTGGCACTTCCCATGCCAATCATGAAAAATGAAACCTATTGGTATAGGTAGCTAACAGTGGCTCCACTTGGGGATGGTTTTTCTTCTTGAAAGACCAAGAACAGCAGGTCAGAATGCCTTGGCTCTTGATCTGTTCTTACCAAAATTTGAAAATTCTCTCTTTGTACTTCAAAACTGGAGGCTATTACCTCTGTGGAATTCCTGGCATATATAGCCCCTTTATGCTTATTTGTAGTAGCTTCTCAAACTGAACTATTTATGTGCTGAAAGAAAATATATACAGCTGGTTATATACAGATGGGGAAACTCTGTTATATACATGGAAAGTAGTCGAAATAGTGCTTCAACATCCTGCCGTTTACAGGACCTTCACCTAAGTCAGTGCCATCCAAATTTTCCAAAAAATAAGTGTTATTTCCCTGTAGTGCTTGTATGACAAAAGGCCCTCTCCAAAGGGAGTCAAATTTGCCATGCTTACCCTTGTCTTCTATTCTTGAATCCCACTTAAGCACTTTGTCCCCTAAGAAGAAATCTTCAGCCTTAGTTCTTCTGTCAAAGGCTTTCTTCAGCTTTTCTTGTAGGATTTGAACTCTGCTATACACTTGATCTCTGGTTTGCTGCAGACATATTATCTGATTTATCCTTCTCTATATGTCATTTGGCTCAGTTTGAATTTCTTGGAGTAACTTCATGACCGGTGCCCCTAGTGATGAAGGAAATTTGGCTTCTAGTCCATAAACTAACTCATATGGGCTGACCCCAATGGACCTCTTGGTTGTTAGTCTATCTGCCCACAAGGCATTCACAAGCTTCTTATGCCAATTCTTCTTATTTTCTTCCAACATCTTCTTTATGATGTTCACAAGGCTTTTATTTGATGATTCAGCTAGGCCATTTCCTTGGGGATAGTATGCAGTAGAATGGCCCAAGGTAATGTGAAATTTGTGGCAGAAATTGACCATCTTCTTGGATCTAAAAGCAGCAGCATTGTCTGTTATTATCTTGTTGGGGCAGCCGAATCTAGACAATATATTATTCTCCAAAAACTGAATGATTGTTGAATCATTTGCCTGTCTACATGGAATGGCCTCAATCCATTTGGTGAAGTAGTCTGTGGCTGTGAGGATCCATTTATGTTGGCCTGAAAATGAGGGATGAATTTCCCCAATGAAATCCAAGCCCCACTGCTGAAAGGGTCTCTCTGTTGCAATAGGCCTCAAAGGGAGTGGCAATAACTTTCTCTTTCCCTCAAATATTTAACATTTGCGGCATGAGGTAGTAAATTTCTTAACATCAGAGAAGACAGTGGGCCAATAATAACCAGCCCTTAGTATCTTATCAACAATGGACTTCTAATACAAGTGTCCACCACAATCACCTGCATGCAATTCTTCCATGATTTTGTTAGTCTCATTCTCAATTAAGCAGTTTAACAATATACCTTCATGGTTTTTCCAAAGCAAGTTGCCACCCATGACACAAAATTTTGAAGCTTTCATTTTTAGGAACCTACATTTAGTTCTGGACAATCCTGGGGGAGCACACAGGTTTTGTAACACATAACATATATCAGAATACCAAGGGGATTGTTCAAAGGCTACGTTGATCTTTGGAGTCGCCAGCTCTGGTTCACTGTCCAGTTGGTTAATGTCTAAGGCTTGAAAGTTTGCTTCTGTCATTAGTTTGGCCAAACCTTGCCCTTTTATTAGTTTTGTAGGTTTTATTTCAATATCAAATTCCAAGATGTTGGCAATCCATTTTCCTCTTCTACCCTCTAAATTCTCTTGAGTAAGTATGTCTTTCACAATGGGACTTGGTAGATAAGCTATAACATGGGAATATAGGATGTAAATCCTAAAGTCTTTGATGGCTTTGACCAAAGCATAAGCTTGTTTCTCCATGATTTGATATTTCAGAGGTGCATCTCTAAGAGCTCTACTAAAGAAAGCAATGGGTTTCTCATTTCCTTGGTCATCTTTCTGTAATAAGACAGCCGCAATAGTATGCTGGGAGGCAAAAGAGAAAATAATGAATTCTCTATCAAATTGAGGGTTTGTTAAGACTGGTGTTTGGGTAAAGGCCAACTTTATGCCTTCAAAAGCTTGATTTGCTTCTACCGTCCATTTCACTTTTGAATCTTTCTTTAGCATGTTATTCAGTAATCTGATCAATTCTGCTAAGTTAGGGATAAACCTCCTTAAAAAGTTAATCTTTCCCAAGAAGGCTTGCAATTCTTTGATGTTTCTAGGGTGGGGCATTTGTAAGATAGCTTGTATCCTGTCTGGGTCAATTCTAATGCCATCCTTTGAAATGATATGCCCTAACAGCTTACCTTCTTCTAAACCAAACAGGGATTTCTTGGGATTTAAAGAAATTCCATACTTCCTACAGGTTATGAATATTTGCCTTAGATGTTTCAAATGTTCTTGGTCAGATTTTGAGAAAGGTGTGAGATCATCTAAATAAATGACAAGGAAGTCATGAATCTCTTTGGCAAAAGCAATATCCATTGCTCTTTGAAATGTAGCCCCTGCATTCTTCAATCCAAAAGGCATTTTTACATATTTGAAGGTTCCCCATGGGGTTGTAAATGCTGTTTTGTCCTGATCATCAGGGTGAACTAGGATCTGGTTGAAACCTGAGAAACCATCAAGTAAAGAAATTCTTGAGGCCCCCACTACTCTTTGCAAGATGTGATCCATCTTGGGCAAGGGGTAATTATCTTTCAAGGACACTTGATTCAAGTTCCTTAGATCAACACAAAGCCTTATTTCACCAGTTTTCTTTCTGGTAGGAACCAAGTTTGAAATCCAATCAGAAAATCTGATTGGTGCTATGATGCTAGCTTTAAACATTTTCTGTACCTCTTGCTCCATTGCTGGGAGAAGCATAGGATTGATTCTCCTCAATTTTTGCTTAAAGGGTTTTTGATTTGGCTTGAGAGGGATTGTGTGTTGAATAACAGAGGTGTCATAGGATTTTAAATCCTCATAACTCCATGCAAAGACATCTTGGAATTCTTTAAAGAGGTCAATGTATTTAGGCTTCTGATCAGGTGGTAAAGATGCAGACAATTTAATTATCTTGGGTTGTTCTACAGTTCCAATGTTACACTCTTCTATGGTAGTATTGAGGGGTTGCAATTTTGGCTTCCTGAGAATATCATTTGAGTCGAAAATGTGTTCCAAGGGAGTAAGGCCTATTGGGAGGAAGTTGTCTTTCAGTTGTATAATTTCAGCTTCATTATCAGCTATCTCCTCACAACTGATTTGTTTAAGTTCTTGTAGATTTTCTTTGTTGAAAATGGTTGGATGCAACATTTGGTTTGCTGTTTTGGGTGAAATACTTGTTTGGTGCTGTTCACCTAGTGTTTGTGAATCACTTGTAGCCTCCATATCAATGTTTAGCCCTGAAAATTCCTGCTGCAAAGTCAAAAATTGATTTATATGGGTATCATCCTCAAACACTTGCTAGTCCTTGACATTGTTTGGGACAGAAGGTCTGTGTTTTACCTTAGCTGTAAAGAAATGCTGGGGTTCAAAAGGAAGTTTACAAGTGCTTGCAAATGTAGCCAAACTATGAGCATGCAGGTTATGGGTTCTAGGAATTTTGGTAATTTGAAATTCAGTGAAGGACTGTAGTAGTTCAGCAACAGCAGATCTGTAAGATCTCAGTCTTTTGTCATTGGTGACAAAATTACCCTTTACTTGTTGGATAACTAGGTCTGAGTCTCCTAGGATTGAAACCTTTATGGCTTGTAAGGATTTTACTAGCTTGAGGCCTAGTAATAGAGCTTCATATTCTGCCATATTGTTCGTGCACCTGAAGTTTAACCTATAGGCTCGGCCTTCTGCATGACTGTTTTGTTTATTATGTATCCAAACCCCTGCTCCTGCCCCTAACTTGTTGACTGACCCATCAAATTCGAGGAACCATAGGATATCCTGTTTTAGGGAAGAATTGTCAACTGTTATGGGAGTTAGCATCAACAATTTGAAATCTTGGCTTTTATTTGGTTTTCCTTCTTGAACTGCTTTGTTAATTGATTTCTCAATCATTATGTCTTGAACAACAGTTTCTTCATTTATATGCTGATCTTGCTTGAGTGTTGGGTTTTCTTCATCATTTGTGGGACCTGTACTATCATTGAAGAGAATATAGGAGTCTATGTCAGAATGGACAGCATATATGGGAAAGTTTTGAGGTTTTTCTTCACTGCTGACCATGTATTTCATAAGTGACTCTCTGTATAACCTCTTGGGTTGACCAAATACTGAGATGGTGGCATATGACATGTCTAATTGTAGGGAACCTTGGAGTTTAGCCCCCCATGATCTTGATAAGAGCATCCCATATTTGGGTGGGATATCAGCAACTACAACATCCATTAGGATTGTTTTATTTGGGTACTGAACCAGGGACACACATAAGTCTTTTATCAAGCCTAAACACTTAACTTGGCTAGAATCAAATGAGAATAGGTCCTTATATGGTCTTGTAATATCTAGATTCAATCTCTCCATGACTGATTTAGGCATCAGGTTGTGAGAGGCCCCTGAGTCAAACATTGCATTGTGTAGTATCTTATCATGAACATGTAGGCTGACATAGAAAGGAAAGATCCCTGTAACTGCTGTCTTTCCATCAACCTCTGGACCGAAAAGCAATTCTGGGGTGTCATCCAACACATTGACATTATCTTTATTACGAGTAAGTTGTAGGGACTTCTTGATTTGTTGTTTATAAATGTCATTCTTGGCTAGTTCTGAGAGAGGAATAGCTACCTTCAATTTGCCAATTTCAGCTTCTAAGTCAAAGGGTCTTTCAGATTGGATCTTGGTGTTGTGGGTGATAGCCTTTTCCTTGTTCACTAGGTTTTCTTCTTGATTCTTATCTTGATCTTGAGGCTTGTCCTTCTCACTCATCTCTTGAGCAGTGTTACTTGTATTGGGCTTCAAGGGTGATGTGGCCATAGGCTGTTGTTTTGAAGGCAATGGTTCAGTGACTTCTTGAATGTTTATTTCATTTGTAACTGAATCATTAGTGTCATTTGGTTCTGTGATTATGGCTCTTTTGGGCTGCTGGCTATCCTTTGTTTTTTCAAGTTGTGTTACATTTATAGTTCTGCTTCTTAGCTTATATTGTTTATGAACTTCATAAACAGCTGTGTCATAGCCTTGTTTAAAGTCAAATGACTTACCTGACCTGGTTTGGAATTGCTGAATGTCATCATCCTTATGATCCTCTTGACTCAAAAAAACTTGCTGCTCATCATTCAGGCCCATCAGGTTAATGTGGGTGTCATCTGTTTGCTCATTTGTAGTGGATGCCTCAGTATAGTTTTCCTGGAAGGGAGGTCTTATGTCTGGATCAGAACCGGCCTTGCCCACGTTTGGGTTTTGATTTCTCCTAAAATTGGGATTTCTGATAGGGTTACTTTGTGGTGCTTCCCGGGATGACTTTCTTTCAACTGATTCTACTCTATCACCCAATCTCTTCATACTAGTGAGAATTGCATCCAGCTTTTGATCAAAGGCTGAGGGTTCTTCTTTGAAAGTGGTTCTCTTTTCCAATCTTGCCCTGTTTCTTTTGGAAATCAGGTTAGCCTCTACTGTGACAACAACCTTTTGGGCATCTTCAAGGGTTTCAGGAGCTCTTTCCTTCAACTGATATGCCATATCAGGGTCAAAACCATCCGGAAATTTGTACAAGGCTAAATCAGGAGGAGGTCTTAAATTCTGTGGTATTGCGTTATATACGTTGTTGAATCTTGCACAATACTCCAAAACGGTCTCTTGAGGACCTCGTTTGATTGTATCATATTCACCAAGTATGTGCAGGGGATCTTTCTTTTTCTCCCATCTGTTAGTAAAGGCTTGATAAAGCTCATCAGGGGTTGTGATGGTATTTATAGCCAGTGATCTAAACCAAGTTCTTACATCCCCTGTGAGGCTCTGAACAAAGATTCTCATTCTCACACTGTCATCATCTATCTCATAGTTCTCAAAATGGTCCTGCATCCTTCTGGCATGCTGAATTGCTGTGAAAGGGCCAGTGGAGTCAAAATATGAGATCTTGGATTGGTAGTCCTGGGGTAGAGCTGCAGCATTAGCAGGCAACTGCAGGGGTGCATATCTATTAGCCATATTTGCAGGATTTATAGGATTGACAGGGATAACTAGGATAGCATGAATGACTGGTACAACAGGGGTATTGGGAACGGTAGAAACTAGATTGTTGGTCAAGGGAATATGTGCAGTGGATGGAGGTGTGAAAGGAGGGCTTTGAGATGTGGATGGTGAACTGGGGGAATCAAGGGTAGACCGAAATAGAACCTTGATTGGAGTTGGAACAGGGTTTGGATGAGCTGTCTCAGGACTTGAATCAGCAAGAGTTTCCTGTCCCTGCTGCTTCCTAATGATCTTAGGGAAATCACTGAGTTGGTCCAACCCTTTGTATTAGATAATCTGAAAGTGTACAATATATTTGCCTCAGAGTGAAAATCACCAACCCCTTATGCGTTGCTAAGGGGGGTATAAATACAAAATTTTACATAAGAAAAATATCAAAGAAATGAGTTAATGGCTCATTAATGTTATGCCAACTCCTGGAGCCTTGTAGCTGAGAAAGTTAATGCTGTAATAACTCTTCAGTGCTTTAGCTATCCAAAATAGTTAGAAACTGTTGACTTGGTGGCTGTTGGAGTCGGTTGAGGGTACGCTGTCCAAAAATCTGCGTATCTTCTTATCCTTTGGGCTAGCTGTCATTCTCCATGTGCTTAGTCACCTTTCAGCTACTTTAAATGCTAACTTTATTCTACTGTTTGTCTTCTAGTGAGTTGGAGCTGGCAATGACCGAGAAACTGGAGCTATCGTGGCAGAATTTGAAGCATTGCCTACCACCAATCTTCCTTGGGCAACTGATGTCTCCAAATTTTTACCAAAGTTTCATCAGCCTCTGTATATCTGTAAAAATTTGGAGGAATTTCAAAAAGGTGCTTAACCTCATTTTCAATAAAAAACAGGCCTTCAAGTTTATTGTATAAGCTCTGTCCTGTTGGAGGCACTGTTTCCTCAGAAGTACTGCCAGATGTAGTGATTTGATTTTCAATGTAAGTTGCCATCCTGTTGGTGTACTGCTCTCTGGAGATCAGACTTTGTGCACCGCTTAGTAGGCTGGGCAGTCTTTTTGCTTGTAGTGCTGCCATTTTGTGTTGGTATTCATCCACCTCAGCCTGTATTTCATAGCACTTCCTCTCCACAGTTTGTACATAATTCCTGAGAGTGAGTACCTTCCTAGCTGTGAGGACAACCTCTGTTCTATTGACTATGCCAATGGCTTCCAGTTCCTCCTTTTCTTGCCTGTTCAAAAAGTCTATCATTCTATTGGCCTGGTCAGGCCTGTTTCCCAGCGCTGTCTTGGCCCTTTGAATCTCTGTCTGTGCCTGGCCGATTAAATCCATTTGCTCATGTATGGTTTTAATTGACTTCCATTGCTTAGTGATGGATTGGTCAATTTTGGCCCATAGAATCCTTTTTATTTGAGCCATGGTGCTTTCCAGATTCAGCTCCTTCTCCAAGGCCTTTATCTTTTCTTTTAGGGCCTTTATTTCTCTGCCTTGTTCTGCCACAGTTATTTTTGATTTGTCATATTTGGCATCTAATTCTGCCAATTTTTCCTTGGCCTGTTTTATTTCATTTTCCTGGAGCTCCATTTCTTTAACGGCCTTAGTCAATTCTTCCACGCTTGTGCTGGAATCTGGAGCTGTTGTTGTTACTACTGCTTCTGTTGTGGGGGCCACTGCTGCCTTTGTAGTTGTTGCAGTGGTTGAAGTAGTTGGAGGAGCTTGGGATGTAGATTCTCCCTGTTTATCTTGTAATGCCCCTTCAAGCTCTTTCTCCAAATCGAGGACCTTTTGGTTTAGCTGCATTATGAGGTCCAGTTGCTCATCGGCCTGTTTTGCCTGCTGTAAATCTGCTGTTTGAGGGTGTTCTGTGGGCAACAGCTTCAACCTCTTCTTTAGTGCATTGAGGTCATCCTCCTTTTTCTTCATAAGGGCCCTTACACCCTTTGGATCCTTAGGATCATGTCCTAGGTCGATAATAATGTCCTCAAGTGATTTTATTCTGTTGTCTTTAGCTAGGGAGGACATTCTTTCAAAATCCAACTGAATGTTGGTATTTTTTAGTGACTCTTTTAGTTCATGGGCCATGGTTGCCCTGTCTACCAAGGTTGCATAGACCATTTCTCCAGTCTATTTGTGGAGTTCAATTTGGTCCATGGGATGGATGTCTTTGGCTAGGACCTCCACCCTTGTCTTCACATAATCTGCCCCTGATTTTGGATGGGGCACTGTAGGTTTGAAATGGCTGAGGATCATTTTCTCCTCTTGAATGTCATATAAAAACATTAGCCTTTCTTTTTGGGCTGGTGTTCCATTAAGAAATTGTTTATAAACTTCCACCCTCAGCAAGTCATTCTGTGCCTTAATTTGCTTGAAGGAAGCCTTAGTGCTTTTGGGCTTCTTGCTCTGCTGAGAGGAGGAGGACACCTCCAAACCAAGTTGTAATCCTTGCTCCTGCTGAGAGGAGCTTGTACCTGTATGCTGGCTGCCCTCCCTGTCATTCCTTGAACTGTCAAGGATTTCTTCAGTGATGTCTTCTACCTCTCGGGAGTCAGCCCTTGGCCTTTTGGTCTGGGGTTGTTGGGAGGATCCACTAGCAGGAGTGGACTCTTCTCTGTCTCTTTTCGTACCCCTCTCCTCCTGTGCTAGGGTTTGCAAAATTGGAGCTGTTTGTGGCTCCCTTTGTGGAGGGGGAGTCTGCTCTTGTTGCGGCTCTGGTTGCTGCTCTGGTTGCTACTCTTGTTGCTGCTCTTGTTGCTGCTGACCTGAAGGGGCAGGCTTTTCTTTCATGGTTTCTTCTTTAGCACCCATTATTCCTTTCCCTTTGTCTGTACCTGGTGCTGCTGTAGAAGGTGCCTGGGTGGCTGGTGCAGTTCTTGAGGGCGAGGTCCCTTCTCCTGCTGAGTGCGATCGTTTGAAGGGTACCTGCTGCACAGAATCTAGGTCAAGAGTCTTTTCCAGTTCCTTGACATTCTTTAGCATTGTCTCTTCTTTAGTTAATTTTTCAATTAAAGTATCCTGCTGCCATTCTTGCTGGTTGGCATATTTTTCAATGTGTGGATATTTGCAATGCTTATACCCTAGTAGCCTGTACTTGACTCTTCTAGCAATAATGAAGCCTTCAGGGTCGTAGGGGACCCACCGGAAACTATGTGATAGCTTGTATTTGTCTTTGAGGATTAGGCCAGCATCTTCCCATCCTTCTTTTTTATTCATGATGAAGGGGCCCACCTGGTGCTTAAACTTGAGATGGGCTTTCTTTTTGGAGCTGTGAAAGTGAGTGAGGTCAGAGTGAATTAACTGCCTATAATACTCCAAGGCAAATATCCTCATAGGCACATATTTTGGGAGCCTGTATGGACAGAGCTCACAGCCATAGACTCTGATGACTGTATGATCCTCATATAGGTACCAATCACCTATTTTGTAATTCTTGGAGAGCTGCAGGACTTTCTGTATTTCAGTTGATATTCTGGGAGGAGGGTACCTCTTCAACAAGCAAGAGACAGGGTATACAAATTGGTCAATAAATTCACAATAGGAATAGGGTGAATTTTGGACTTTGTGATAGACAGATGTCCAGAAGATGCCAGATCTTATTTCCCCTTTATAATCCAGCTTTTTGATGTAGCATGGAAAAACTTCGGAATGATAGTACATGAAAAGGTGGTATATATAGGATGAGTACTTGAAGACACCCTGTCTGTCTACTTTGCACAGCTGATCATGAATCTTGTTAGCTATGAACTTGGCAAAGTTATATTTGCGGGCAGGGGGTTGGCCTGGGCTGTAAGCAGCTAGTAATACCAGCATTGTTTCATCCACATGCTCACTAGTTTTGTATCCCAACACATAAGCAATCATGTCTAGCAACAGTCTGCCTACCTCAGTAAAATAGACATCCAAGTAGGGAGGTGGCCCTGTGGGCTGGCATTCAGGTCTCATAAATGTCCTGGTGATCTTCTGAATATCCTCACTGGTCATCTTGGCACTAGTGTCCAGCAGATAATTCATGGAAAATGGGAACAACAGCTCAGTTTGATCAAAGTGGAGCATCTTATTGATGGATTCAGGATTAATGCGAAAGAGGATGCTCCCAAATGGAGACTTAATAGCTCTTTGTTGCACATCATAATTTTCAGCACATAATCGAATAATCTTAGGAAAAATATTAACAGAGGGGAGACAGTAGTATGGCAGATTTGACTCCCATATCCCATATGTATCTCGACCATTCAGGTAGTCATCTCTTAATTGCCTGAAGGTCTGCAAAAAGTCCTTGTTACCCACAAAGTCTTCAATGAGGTAGTCCCTGTCAGCAAGAGGCAAGGACTCTAAGTCTTTATTTGGTGCATTTAGAGGAGCAACACTGAGGGCTGAGGGTGCAGGAGCAGCCATTGTGCAATCTGATTTTGAACAAGGTGAGTGCAATGGTTTGCAAGGTTCCTCAGAGCTTAAGTGATAGGCTTGCTGTAGATAATGCTTGGAATTTTCTTCAAAGTGGAATTAAGTAGGCTTGGCAGACTTGTCTCTGCTGTTTTTTTGGTAAATTCACAGGGATTGTGAATTGGTGAGGATGATTGCAGAGGATGTGCAGGCTTCAATTTGGTGACATGCAGACTTGGGCTTCCACCCGGCAAAAGGGAACAATGCCGAGCAACTCGGGGCTAAATTTGTAATTGTCAAGCCGTGAGTTATCGTTTAAATGTCAAATTCGTGGAGCTGGGACAATGTGGGTTGATTTAAATGCAAATTAAGAAGTGGACAGTGTGCAATTTAGGATTAGACCGATTCTTATTGGAGAATTCGTATAGAAATGGCATGCATAGGGGCGAAACAAGGAACTTGCGATGAATACCTGGATAAAATAGCACTGAATGTCTTCGGGCCGAGCAGGGGGAGCTCACTGCAGCTGGATTGACAAGTGATGGCGGCCACGACTTTGAATTTGATGGCTCGGAGGCAATTTCGCGGTAAACGGGTTAGCAGTGGCTGCGTCCTTTTCGCTTGAAAATGACCACAAACGACTAGTTTGGCTGTTTTTAACGACAAATTTGGGCAAAAAGGGTCATTGGCGCTTTTTCCGCCAATGACGTCAGCATGACGTCATGGCGGGCCCGGGGTACGGAGGGTGACGTGGACGCTGAGCTGGAGGCCAGCGTGGACGGACACGGTGGTGGGCGGAGAACAGTGGCAGGGCTACGTGGAAGGCCACGCGGCGCCGGGGCGGGCGGAGGAGGCACGACGTCATGATGACGTGTGAGTGACGTGGTGCCGCAGGGGTGGTATTAGGGAGGTGGTAAGCGGTCTCCCCGCACCACCTTTGGTGATAGGCGGTATCGGGGAGGGGGGCTCCGAACAACCCCAGCGCCTGCCACGTGTCCTGGGTACGGCCCCCATTACCGCCCTCTCCCCGGACGTTAAAGGGAGGCAGGTCGGGATCCGATATTGACCGCCCACCGTTAGATCTGGGGTGGCGGAAGATCAACGGTTGGCGGGTGCCGTAGTTTGTCATGCAGCTTTGGGCGGGGACCCGCCCGACAATAAAATATTCACTTTAATATTTTGGGCGCGGGACTTTGGGTTTAAGGGTTTCTGTGGGTTTTTGAGTTTTTGAATTAATCTGTCGGGGGAATAAGGGTTGTGGTTAGGTTTGAGTGAAGGGAAAGGGGCTCTTTGATGAAATTCTTTAGGAAAATAGGGGGGATGATGGATTAGGGGGAGGTTATTACTCCAACTAGAGGCTAGAGTAATCCCATGACAGGGTTGACCATAGTCCCTGGTGGACTAATGTCTCCCTTAAACAAATTTATTTAGCTATAGTGCTAACAAGGGGGGATATTATACATGTTTTGGGGTTTATACACGATGGTTTTACAATAGTAGGGAAAAGGGGAACATAGGGGATTTAGATAATAAGAAGTTAGGGGTTAATATGAAGGGGGGGAAGGGGGTGAGAGGGTGAAACACTAAGTTTATATGAAAACAACTTAGTTTAGAGAGTAGATCAAAATAAAAAGATTTTTAGACAAGAAATGTGGCTCTTAAAGAACCAAGAACCAACATAAGACCTTGAATTCTTTCATGAAGGCAACTGGTGTGGGGATGTTAGTAATGAATGTGAAGGGGGGGAAACAGGAAGTTAGACATGCTCCTTTGCCTTGCTGCAACATGATGGAGAAGAGAAGCTTCTCTATGCCTTGATGTTTCTTTCATGTTAGACCAGCAAGATTCAGTTGAAATGAATGATATTTCTGCAACCCCATCTACCTACCCATCTACTTGCCTAGCATTTTTTGTTTCTTCATGGAGGGTGCACTTAGGCTTGCAGACCCTTATGTGCCTTTTTCTTTTGCTTTGGATTTTCTTTTGATTTTCTATCTAAGGCTACCCTTATTGCTTCCAAGGCCCCAGATTAAACAGTTGGGAACCTTCTTTCCCTACCTAACTACTTTGTCTGCCAAGATTGAACTGTTTGGACAGACTTCTTTCTCTAATCTATAACAAAAAATTGAAACATGGCCTGACCCAGCTTAAGCTGTTGGATCACCCATTGGGAGATAGGGCAGCATCAACCAAATGTAAATGTGTGTCTTCCATCAGAATATGAGATATTTGCATTCCCAAAGTAGATCATATTGGCACTTCCCATGCCAATCATGAAAAATGAAACCTACTGGTATAGGTAGCTAACAAGTACCATGATTTGTTTGGCTAAATCACCTCTAAACCTAGGTCAAGCCCCACCAAGCCAACATAAGATTATCTTCAAATCCAAGGGTTTGTTAGATTATTGATATTCCTGAATTTTACAATCTTATTTTAAGTAGGGATTGGTCTGAGAAATTACATGGTTATTTTTCCACAGATTGGTCACATATCTGGCTTCCTTATAATGACAAACCATATCAGATTCGGGTAGAAAGAGAAAAGCATATGAAACACTCAATTACTAATTTAGATGAAGAAAATTAGCCTGTAGTTTTTACAAATAACATCCTTGGCAATTATTCTTCGGAATCTTTCTTTGGAAGTTTTGCAGCTTAGGAATCTCCTTTTGTAGAAAAATTTGTTTCTTCTCAAATTGATAATTATTTGCAAACACATTTTCCTTGATGTATTAATGTCGTAGTTATTGTTGTAAATAAACATGAATATTTATTTTGGATAATTTATTTTGATGGTTCTAAATCTAGTGAAGGCGTGGGAGCTGGGTGTATATTAATAAGCCATACTGGTGAAAAAACAATGTTATCATGTATGCTAGAATTTGAATGTACTAATAATATTGCAGAATATGAAGCATTAGTACAAGGATTGTATAAAGTGATAAATATTGGTGTTGAATATCTTCATGTATTTTATGATTATGAAATAAAACAAGTCAGAAACAATATTCATTGTGTTTCAAACCACCTTAGACATTAACAATCCTTAACTCAAAAACTTACCTAACATTTTGTGGCATTCAATATTTCCCCAATACCAAGAATACAGAATGACAGTGCTAATCTTTTGGCCAACATTTCATCCAAATTAATCCCTTCTGAATATTTTAGTCGAGATAGATTTTTTATAGAATTGATATTTCGCCCATCCATTCTCGATAATGTCACTAATTTGTGAGTATTCAATGATGATAGAGATATCGTAGATTTTTTAACATCCGAAGAATCCTATCTTGACCAAGTAATTGATGATGAACATGATTCTAAATTGAATGAATCAAAAGAAAAAAATTCTATGCCAAAACCTGTAGTTAAGATTGAGGATGTTTATGATCTTAAAGACAAATTTAAAAAGGTCAACAACTACAAAATTCAAATCTCAACTTTGAGATTTGAATTAGTTAACCTAGGAACTGATACAAAACCACAAAATATTAACTTAGGTCTTGGTCTCTTATGTGAAGAAAGAAATTCTTTTATTTGTTTCATGAAAAAATATAGAGATATCTTTGCTTGGAATTATCAAGATCTGAAAACATATGATGCCTCCATCATTCAACATATCATTCCAATGGTACTAGATGTTAAACTAGTTCAACAAAAACTTAGGAAGATACGTCCGAATTTAGAAACTCAAATTAAGAGCGAGTTGAATAAACTTTAAAAGATAAAATCATCTTTCCATTAAGACATTCTAAATGGGTTTCTAATCTTGTACCAGTTGGAAAGGAAAATGGTGATATTCACATTTGTATTGATTTCATAAATCTAAATAAGGCATGTCAAAAGGATAATTTTCCTCTCTCGTCAATGGAACAAGTTTTTCAATCAGTTGCTGGTTCTAAATTAATGTCCTTTTTAGATGGATTTTTAGGATACAATTACATCCTTTTTCATCCAAAATACCTATTAAAATCTACATTCAGAACTAAGTGGGGAGCATATGCATATCATAAAATTCATTTTGGATTAATGAATGCAGGAGCTATGTTCGAGAGAGCTATGGAAATTTCTTTCAAAGGGTTGATTAATAAAACTGTTGTGGTATATCTTGATGATATTACCATATATTCAAAAAAGAGAAATAACCATTTGCATGATTTAAAGCAGATCTTTGAAAGGTGCAAAGATATGGAATTTCTCTATACCCCGAGAAATCATTTTTTTCTCTAAGTGAAGGTAAACTCGGTTTTTTTGTATCCAAACATGGAATTTGTATCGATCTAGAAAGAATTAAATCCATTTATGAAATTCCATTACCTCATACCAAAAAATCGATGCAGTATTTTCTTGGCCAATTCAACTTTGTTAAGAGATTTGTCCCCGAATTTTATCAAATTGTCCTACCATTACCAACAATGATAAAAAAATATTTAGTTTTTAAATGGGGTGATCATGAAAGAGCTACATTTAAAGCAAGCAAATAAGTTTTTATTGATGTTCCTTCTCTATCACCCCCAATTTTTCTGATCCATTTATTTTGTATACTTTTGCCTCTGAGTTATCATATGCAGACATCCTAATGCAACCAAATGAACAAAAATTCGAAGCTCCTATATCCTTTTCCAGCTCAAATTTTGATGGAACTGAATTAAATTATTTAGGAGTAGAAGAAAAAGCCTCTGCATTTTACAAAGCTATCAAGTATTTTAGACCTTTTCTTCAAAAAATTCATGTTAAATCTATTGTCACTTTCTCAATAGTCAGGAAATTACTTATTCAAAAATAATTATGAGAAAAGAGAGCCAACTAGGTGACTGCATTAAAAGAATATGATCTATAAATCAAAGCCACTAAAATCTTAAAAGGTTAAGGTTTTTGCAGGTTAGTTACAAGAATGAATGATACATCAGGGGATGAAGTAATAGGTAATATTAAACAAATCACAGAGATACTCCCTATTAGTACTCAATCTCAATATGCTGACTTAATATTTTATTTAAAAAATGGTAAATCGATGTTAAGAAAAAGAGAGCCTTGAGGTTGAGATCTAATCAATATCAACTCATCAACGATGTATTATTTAGAAAAAAATATGATTATGTTTTATGAAGACGTTTGGAAAAAACTGAAGTAGAAAAGGCGTTATAGGAAATGCATGATGGACCAGCATGTGGACATTATAGTGGAGATACAGCTCCTCACAAAATTCTGCATGCTGGATATTATTGGCCAACTTTATGCAAAGACATCCACATGTATGTAAGAATACAAAGGAGACCTTCCATGCCCTTGCAACCAGTCAACATCGAACAACCTTTTGAGCAATGGGGACGGGATATAATAGGTGAGATCGTTCCTCATTATTCCCAAAAACATAGGTACATTTTGACTGCAATAGATTATTTCACAAAATGGGTAGCGGAAATAACCATGAAGCTAGACAATTTTGAGAGCATAATTGAATTCATTGATCAATTTATTATTACCAAGTTTGGTATCCCTCTTGCTATTATTTTTGACAATTCTTCTTCTTTTTCTAGAAATGCAATGACTGAAATTGCTTTAAAGAGACGATTTAAACTTAAGTATTCAACAAATTACTACCCTCAAGGAAATGGCTTAGTAGAATCCACTAATAAAAATCTTATAAGGATCATCAAACGAACTATCAACCAAAATCAAAAGAATTGGCACAAAGCTTTAATATTTTCTTTATGGGTTGATAGAATAACCAAGAAAACCTCAATAGGTACTTCTCCTTTTCATTTGGTATATGGGAAAGAAGCTATTCTACCTCCAAATCTAGTTATCCCTTCATCAGCCCTAGTTGAATTTATTGAAGAACAAGCTTCTTCCACTTTGGAATTACGAATGTCTCAAATCATAAAGCTAGAATAAGAAATAAATAAAGCTAAGCTAGTCCATGTTCACCATCAACAATTGGTCAAAGATTCATTTGATGTCAATTCAGTCAAAGATAAAAATTTTTAAATTGGAGACTTAGTTTTGAAATGGGATAAAGTGCATGAGGACAAAGGAAAACATACAAAATTTCAAAAACTTTGGCTTGGTCCCTTTCAGATTTTTGAGAAGATAGGTCCACCTTCATTTTGTAAGATTTACAAGGGAAGAAGGAAATTCTTCTTGTTAATGGACTTATACTCAAAAAATATTTTTCTTAAAGGAACGTAAATTCTTTTGTACACTATGTAAATATTGTTATATATATCATTTCATTTTGTTATTAAAGGTACTATACTTTTGAAAACACATTAGAAGTTTCTCTTTATTCTTGAATTGTTAAATTTATTTAAGGAAAAATTTAGAAAGAAAAACTTTAAGTTGGAATCTAAGTATTGAATCTATTTTAAAGCTTTGAAATAAGATAATCATTTAGTTATGAAATATTTTGGTTTGAAACTGTTTAAAAAATTTGTTTTTTGTGAATTGGTTTTGAAAAGTTATCTTTATAAAAGTAGAAAGTACTATAAAGTCTTTAGCATATTTTACTTAAAGAGGTCATCCAAGATTCATAAAGAGTAAATGAAACCTCCCTGTCCATTTATTTTAATTTTTTTTTGAGAGTGTAATTCAAAAATATAAAAAAACTTAAAAGTTAAGAGGTCTCATCACGAGCCTTCTTACCATGATCATAGGAAACTAATAAAATTGACATTCTCATTATTGGCAACCAAACCAAGATAGTGTATCTTAGTCACCAGACTTTGAGATAAGAGACCTCATCACGAGTTGGCTTGTTCAATTTTGTTACAACTTGTGAATGACATTATCATTTTCTGGCTACCAAACTAGGATAATGAATTTAAAGTAAAAACAAATAATAATAAAATAGATAAATAAAAAATGACGTTCATTGCCTCTAAAGAATGTTTTTATAACATGGATGGGATACTGGTTCATTTTGATTAAACGGTAACCCAGTCGAGGCTATGGATTCCTACTAGTAGGAGTGACTCTACCAATGGCTTATACATTTATTCAATACGCTAAGATTCTACTAATTTTTACTTTATCTTTTCAACCTATTAGCTATCAATTTACACAAAAACGATTTTCAGCTATCACAAACCTTGAGAATTTTTAGGATGTGACGAATTATTTCATTTCAAAGTTATCTATATTGATCTATATTTTAATTATTTTAAAACTTTCTAAAGAAAATTCTTGATAAAGGTTAACATTTTACAGAGATTAATTGTTTCGTCCAGCGTCTCGCCAATTGTTGTGGTACTCAACAACCCCTCATTATCTTTAGACTTGGGAGAAAGAAAAATTTGGACTCTTTAAATTTTTTAGGACATAATCCATCTTTGTTTAGATAAAATAGGATGAGTTTTATTTTCACTCTTTAATTTTTGAATAAAAAAAAAGTTTATGAATTAGGTCATAAAAAAGTTTTAGGAATCCTTTTGTAGTTTTAAAAAGATGAAATACAAGTCTAAACCAATCCTGAAATTAATGAAAAGACTATAAAAGAATAGGTCTTATTAAATAAAACACATAGTATCGATGATTTCAAAGAACAACTACAAAGCTAAAACTGTGAAAAGCTGAAATGCAAACTTGCGAATTTGCAATAAGATGATAAGCCAAATACAAATGTAGATTGCAAAATGCAAAATGTGAAATTTTGATATTGTGAAATGCGAAATTGCAATAAGCCAAATTGCAAAATGCTGAGTCGATATCGCATTCTGTCAATTGACGAATGTTGGCATCGTGATCTGTTAAATTCTAGTCTTTTGCTAATATACATCTTGTGCCTATATACTTTTCGGAAATCTAGATTACTGAGGTATGTAATGCCACCCGATACCACACATCGACAAAATATTTTCCGATATAATGAAAAGTGTCAGTATCACGTGAACAAACGTTTGGAAATTTAATGGCCACTATGTGTAGTTCTAATTTCAAGGTTTTTATTGATCGGTAATAAAATTTAGTTAATGTGAAGGGATTTCCTTATAACTCGCATTGAATTGATATGACCATTTGCATCCTTCGAAGCTCTTGCTACTTATCTTGGTTGGTTTATGTATAGGTAAATTCTAATAAAGAGAAGTTAAAGGACACGCTAAGAATAATCAAGGCAAGGAGGAAGTCCATAACATAACAAGAACTATTCTTGCCACCTTAAGAATTGTTTGAAATGTCTCCATTGTTTACAGATACTACATGCACTACGGAAGTAGGTTACGCCTCCTGGGAAGTGATATACAAACTATTCGAGGATGAAAACCAAAGAGTAATTTTGAAACATACCGAGACTATTGATGATTCTCCTCCTATTAACAGTGTCACATGGAATGATGTGTCCAAATCATTTCTTCATAGAATTGTTGCTCGCCCTAGAATCGTACTGTATACAGATATGGTGAGATGGGTTGTTGACCATCTCGACATTATAGACATAACGTTTATAACACTGAGGAAGACATTTATTCGGTCTTTTAAAGCCGAGGAAGACATTTATTGGGTCTTTTAAAGTCGAGGATTTAAGGAAAATGTATCATATACCTCCACCTCGGAAGAGGTATGATACACAATTCATCTAGAAATTCATGCAAGAGAATCCGTACCCTATAGACCTGATTAGAGAATGGAGAAGGGACCCAAACAAACATAAGCGAGTGGATAGGGGTATGTATTCATTAGCCTTTGTTATGAAACCAGCTCAAGAAAAGATAGAAAAGAAAGATCAACGCCTTAGAATTCAGCCTCTTCGAGGGGGAAACCTCCTTTACATTACATAAATGAACAATTCTTGGATGATACAAATGACAAAACCTCCTTTCTATATATAGGAGTCTAAGGAGTCACAATATAATCCAGCCGACCTAACAATAATAATATAAAGCCACAAAAATAACAATAGAGGGATTCTAAGGGGCACAGAAATAACAATATGGGGGTAATAGGGGCACAAGAATATAAATAAGGGGCATAACTACAATAGTACTGGGGCAATCACTAGTATTATAGGGACCCAACATGCCCCTCTCCTTCAAAAAAGTGTTTTCCTCAATGCTTGAGCAGTTCTGGATACTTCTGCATAAAATTCTCATCCTCCCATGTGGAATCTTCAGCGGATAAGTTCTTCCACTTGATAAGATACTCTGAAATTGATCGATTTCGTAGCTGTCGAGTTCTTGTTTCTGTGACTGCTTCCGGTTCCAATATAATTTTTCCTTCCTCGTCAAGTTCTGGCAATATTGTTTGAACTGGGAGCTTGTCGCCTATAACCTTCTTTAAACATGAAACATGGAAAACTGGGTGCAATCGAGAAGCTGCAGGAAGCTCCAATTTGTATGCCATAGTACCAATCTTTTCCAACACCTTGTACGGACCATAATACTTTGGTGATAATTTATTATCCTTCTTAGCTTGCTTTAGGGACATTTGCTTATATGGTTGTAGCCATAGGAATACCCAATCACCTACATCAAAACTTCTTTCACTGCGATGTTGATCTGCCTGTTGTTTCATTCTATTTTGTGCCAACACGAGGTTATCCTTTAAGAGTTGGAGGACTTGTTGTTGATGTTCGATGTGATGTTCCACTGCCTGAACCATAGAATTTTCTCTTAAATATGATGTGATTGATGGTGGTTGGTACCCATAAAATGCCATAAATGGGGTCATTTTTGTTGCTGTATGGAAGGAAGTGTTATACCACCATTCAGCCAGAGGCAACCATTTGACCCATTGTGTCTGTTTATCAGATACAAAGCAACGAAGATATCCTTCCAAACATTTTTTTACTATCTCAGTTTGCCCATCAGATTGAGGATGATAAGATGAGCTATGAGCTAACTGAGTACCAAGACAAGAAAATAATTTTGTCCAAAAATTTCCAGTGAAAATGGGATCTCTGTCACTTACAATAATCTTTGGATTTCCATGTAGCTTTTGAACTGTTTCCATAAATGCAGTAGAAACTGTACTGGCTTTAAATGGATGTGATAATGCACAAAAGTGTGCATACTTGGTAAGTCTGTCAACTACCACCATGATGACACTCTTTCCCTCAGACTTGGGTAAACCTGTGATAAAATCCATTGAAACCTCCTCCCAACGTTGGCTTGGAATGGATAAAGGTTGTAATAGACCCGGTGTCTTAATTGTTTCAACTTTATTTTGTTGGCAAACCAAACATTCCGCCACAAACTTTTGAATATCTGATTTAAGGCCATCCCAAAAAAATTCCTTCTTAACCCTGTGGTAAGTTTTTAAAAATCCTGAGTGCCCTCCTAAGGGAGAAGTGTGCAATTCCATAAGAATCTTTTGTTTTAGCTGGGAATTCTTACAGAGGTATAAGCGATCTTTGTACCATAACAAATCATTTTGCCAGCTAAATGTATCAGAAGTACTGGAATCTTGTTGTAGCTTTCGAATAAGTGCCCACACTTCTTTGTCATTCTTCCATTCCTCCTTTGCTTCATTTATCCAATCTGGTTGGATAATAGAAATGGCACACAACAATGCTTCCACATCCTCATCCTTTCTTGAGAGTGCATCTGCCACCACATTTTGCTTCCCTTTTTTGTAGATGATTTCAAAGTCATAACCCAACATCTTTGTGACCCACTTTTGTTGCTCTTCAGAGGATAATCTTTGTTCTAAAAAGTATTTAAGGCTATCATGATCCGTTTTTACCTTGAAGTGTCTTCCCATTAGGTAGGGTCGCCATTTCTTAAGTGCATGGAGTATTGCCAACATTTCCTTCTCATAAATAGCTTTTCTTAAAAACTTTCCCTTGATTGGACGACTTTCAAAAGCAATGGGTCTTTCATCTTGCATTAGAACATCACCAATTCCATTTCCTGAAGCATCACATTCCACAATAAAGGTTTTTGTGAAGTCCGGTGTAGCTAAGACCGGTGCTTGGCACATTGCCTCTTTAAGATGTTTAAAGGCCTTTGTTGCTTCCGGAGTCCATGAAAATGAATCTTTCTTCAATAATGTTGTTAGAGGTGCTGTTATTCTCCCATAATTCTTAACGAACTTGCGATAATACCCTGTCAACCCAAGAAATCCTCGCAGATGCTTTATGGATGTGGGGATTTTCCATTCCTTAATGGCTTTAATTTTGCTAGGGTCTACCTTAACTCCTTCATGAGATACAATATGACCCAAATATTCCACCTCCTGGACTCCAAAGAAACATTTGGATCTTTTTGCATATAATTGTTTCTCCTCCAATAGTTGTAGCACCTTGTCAACATGTTCAACATGATCCTTCCAAGACTTGTTGTAGATTAGTATATCATCAAAAAATACTAACACAAATTTTCTAAGGAATGGTTTGAAAATTGAATTCATCAAACCTTGAAATGTTGAAGGTGCATTGGTAAGGCCAAAAGGCATGACCAAAAATTCATAATGACCCTCATGAGTTCTAAATGCCGTTTTCGGAATGTCTTCAATCTTCATTCTGATTTGATGATATCCCGAATGAAGATCCAACTTGGTGAAGTAAATTGATCCATGCAATTCATCCAGTAATTCATCAATGACAGGAATGGGGAACTTATCTTTAATAGTGAGCTTGTTGAGCTCCCTATAATCTGGACACATGCGCCATGATCCATCCTTCTTGTGCACCAATACTACTGGAGCTGAGAAAGAACTTTGACTCGGTTGAATTATACCAGCCTCTAGCATTTCTGCAACCATACGTTCAATTTCACTTTTTTGGACATATGGATATCTGTACGGCCTGATGTTTGGAGGAACACTTCCTGGAATCAGATGAATAGCATGATCATGATCACGCATAGGTGGGAGACCTTTGGGAGTCTCAAATACCTTGGAATGATTGTCCAGGACTTTTTGGAGATCTGGAGAAATAGATGATTCCAATGTGGAAACATCTAGCGAACATAATTGTGCAATTACACCTCTTTGCTCCTTTTTTAGAAGCTTTTTCATGCCATTAGAGCTGATTATCTTTCCTGGTTTCCCTGCAATACCCCTTAATTCAACTTCCTTTCCTTCCACAGAAAATTTCATGAAAAGTTCTTGAAAATTAAAAGCTATTGTACCCAAGGATTGTAGCCATTGGACTCCTAGTACAACATCAGCACCTCCCATTGGAATGGAAAGCATTGGGCTAGTCAATACATATTCTCCCATGGATAGCTTGATATTATGGCACTTTCCAGAACAATTTATTGTTCCTCCATTTGCAATCATCACTTGACACTCTGGTGCTGGATATAGGAAGCAATTCAATTCTTTTGCTACCCTACAATGAATAAAATTGTGGGTGCTTCCTGAATCAATCAACACTATTACCTTTTTCTTCTTGATTTGTCCTTCTATCTTGATGGTTTGAGGAGTGGTAATTCCCGCCAATGCATTACAAGATATGGTCGGATTTATTTTTTCTTCATCTAGGCTTTGTTCCTGGAATATATCCTCTTCTTTTGACCTTTCTTGCTCCTTTTCTTCTTCCTCTTCACAATCTATGTAGAATAATTTCTTCTCAGCACACTTATGACCTTTTGTGTATTTGCTATCACAATTGTAACAAAGCCCTTTTTCTCTTTTTCTTCCAATTGTTGTGGTGTCAACCTTGTAGGTTGTGGAAGACTATGGGCAACAACACTTCCGTCTTTATAGTTGTGAATGGTATGCTTCCTAGTTGCCATAATTTTGCTTTCCATTTTCTTGCTAACCTGAATGCCTTCTCTAATGAATCAGGTTCCCAAAGGCACACATCATGTTGGATATTATCCTTTAAAGACCCTATGAACACATCAATCCTATGCTCCTCTGGAATATATTTTACCCTTATGTTCAATTTTTGGAACTCCTCAATGTGCTCCATTATTGAACCCTTTTGTTTGAGACTTATCAATTGGCTAAAAAAAGTGTTGCTTTTTGTATCCTCATAATGTGCTATCAATTCTTCTGTAAAAATTGCCCAAGTGATAAATTGTTTATGAGAGCAAAGCCATTGATACCATACAAACTGATTTGGTTCCAAATATAAAGTTGCCATACGTACCTTTTGTGTGTTTTGCACATTATTGAGATCGAAGAACTGCTCCATCTGTAATATCCATGTGGCGGGATCCTTGCCATCAAACTTCCTCATATCAATTTTTGGAATATGGTGGGTCTTCGATCCAACATTAGAGTCTATGGAATCATGATTAACATTTCTTTTGTTCACATCATGAGTTTCCTTTACAACCTTTTCACCATTAGTAAGTATTTCTTGTAGAAAATTTGTCAAATCTGTCTTCAAATCTGCCATGTCTGTCTTCAAATCTGTCTTCAGATCATCCATCTTAGCTTCCATGCCCTTTATCTTAGATTCCATGCCATTTATCTTAGCATCTGTTAGCTTTTGTGAGCGTGACATTTGTTGCACTTGTTCTTGTAATTTTGATATATCATGTAGCATTTCTTCCTCTTCTTCATGAGTCATGCTAGAGCTTTTAGGTTCCTTACTAGGTGTTTTCATTTTCTTTCCTCGGGGCATCAGTTACCGATAATAATGCTTTACTATGCCCTTTGAATTCCTTCAAACCAAGCTTATGCAAAAATTAAAAAAAAAACTACACAGCTTTTTTTTACTTTGTAGAAGCCTGATATTGAATCTGATGTATCTCTGTAATTTCGAATCATCCAGTTCTGAAACTGTGACCTGTAGTAGCCTTCTATGTCCTCTTTCCAATGCCACTAGTCTGATCCAAATTTGATTCTCCAAGAAAGAGTTATGCACAATCTCCCATAGTGACCTGATTATAGACTAGTTCAGTAGAGCGAACTTGTATGAAGTTCCACGTGTCACTGTTCCAACCTCTGACTCTCAAAAATATATAAAAGAAAATTGCAGTCCGTCCTCTTTCTGTACCTTCTTACGAAATTTCAATCTGATGCTCACAAAGAAAGTTATGACGATTTTCCCCAGGTCACCTGTTTTGAATGTAATTCAGGAGTCTGCAAAAAGACCAACTTTCTTAGATCATATCTCCGAAAATATCACGCGAAATGCTCTGAAATTCGGACCCTAGGTTTAGCGCGATGTCTTCTCAAATGGGTTTTTTTTTTACTTCTGAAACGTCACAGAAAAAAAGTTATAGCGCAAATGCCACGATGACCTGTTTGGAGCAGCGAAACCCTAGAATCCAAAGCTCTGATACCAAATGTTATGAAACCAGCTCAAGAAAAGATAGAAAAGAAAGATCAACGCCTTAGAATTCAGCCTCTTCGAGGGGGCAACCTCCTTTACATTACATAAATGAACAATTCTTGGATGATACAAATGACAAAACCTCCTTTCTATATATAGGAGTCTAAGGAGTCACAATATAATCCAGTCGACCTAACAATAATAATATAAAGCCACAAAAATAACAATAGAGGGATTCTAAGGGGCACATAAATAACAATATGGGGGTAATAGGGGCACAACAATATAAATAAGGGGTATAACTACAATAGTAATGGGGTAATCACTAATATTATAGGGACCCAACAGCCTCCATTTTTGGTCCTTTCTCTCATATTACTGGTATGTTATGTCTCCTCTATGGTTATCCAAATACGCGGAAATTCTTTGAAGAATGGGTGCCATTAATAGAAGCATCTATTGATGGCTATATCATGGATTAGGCGACTATATTATCCGAAAATTTGACCACCCAAATTCGCAATTACAGAAAAGAGCTCAATTTTCTCAAAAGAATGGCTCATCCTTTCTTTATGAGCACCTATGTCATGGACACAATTTATTTTTCTTATAATTTTCCATCTCTTAGATGGAAATGGGCAGACCAATTTCATAACCATATTTCTGTTTATCTTGATATCCTTTGTGAATCAAAATACCATGCTCACTTCTACAAAGTCTATCATGAAGTCATGCTCCCCATCCACTAAGAGGTCTTTAGCAGAAAACCCCTAGACTTACTGCAAAAGGAAATAAAGACCTAAATCCTATAGGAAAGTGGTTTGGGGAAGAATCATTTACCTACATTCGTGTTTTTGGTAGCCTTTCCCATCCTCATGTTTTGCCCCTTTTTGTCCCAGATAAGTTGTTGGCCAAAGAAGTCACTTATCAAATAGTTGGTAAGGGCTTAACTAAAGTACTTAAAGATGCCAAGAAATTCACCTGGCCAAGTTTTCCTATTTCTTGTGGTACCTATGCCTTAGAAAATTTCAAGCATTCTTCAATTGAGATTGACCAATTAAGAGCCTTTAATTTTCCAACCATATTAAATAGACCATATGACCCACATGGTGTAGAAAAATATGTTACAACATAGGCTAAGCTCAAACCATTTTTTAATGAGCTTGACAAATTTGATGATTTGTTTGAAATGGTTCTAGAATATTATATGGTAGAGAAATTAGCAACAGACCGTCTAAGTCCCGATGAATTGATTAGATTCATTCAATATCACCATAGAAGAATATCTCGTTTTCTTGAGTCCCTATTAAAGTAATTCTAGTAGAATTTAGAAACTTCAAATGCATCAGCTTCCTCCTCAAAATCTCCACTTGCTTCCCAAGTCTCAGAAACAACTACTATAGTATTTGAGCACACAAGGAAAATCAAAGAGCAGAACAAATTAGATGAAGTATGGGAGGAGTTCAATCGTGTGTTGACAATAGAAGAAGCTCGGGTTAGAAATGTCTCAGCTGATATACAAGCATAACAAGTTTCGGATAACAGAGAGACAGAGTAGGTTCCAGAGACTACAGGGACAACCTTATTTACTATTGAGGCTTCCCAAGAAGATACTATTGCTAAAATTCCCAAGAATAATATTAATTTTGAGATTTTCAACCAATAAAATGTTGTTGATGATATGGAGATAATTTGAGCATTTCCTACTGCCAAGATAGTCCTCAAAATTGAAGAAATCTTGCCTTTGGATATATTTTACAGTCCAAAGCATAAAACAATAATGAGCAGGTCAAGGAAGAAAAGAAAGCTAGAACAGTCACAAGCGCTAGTTACAAATGAGACTCCTTTTCAAGTTCTTTGGAAAGGAACTCAAACAACCTCAATGAAGAATTAAACAGATTATCTCAGTTCATAGGAGCTTATGCTAGTGCTACCATCGAAAAAGTTGTAGAAATACAATTGCTAATGAAGGAAAAGGATCAAAGGATTGTCTAGTTGGAACAAACTTTTCAAATAAAAAAGCAAGCAATTGAGCAACAGTGGAAAACAAATCTTACCGAGCTGCAAAAGAGCTTTGATGATTTAAAGATGCAATTTGAAGCTGAAGTAAATGACAAAGATTAATAGATATTTCAGTTGCAACAAAGAATAGACTAGATGAGAGAAAATCCATATATAAATGAAGTCTACAAAGAAGCATCAGAACTGGATATACTCTTAACAAAGCAGTAGGCCATTTTCTGTCACAAATTGGCCTTAATTCATGACTTATCAAAGACCAATGATTCTTTAGTAAATCAATTGTTCGACTTGAGGAAATTTTATGAAGATATCGATGAGAAAATATATGAGTATATATATTGGTAAGATAGTGCTCAATGAAGATCATCTGATCTTCCTCGAATTTAATAATCACAGAAGAATATAATATTTTGTGACTTAGATATCGAAATGAAACAAGAAGAGATGGCTCTTATTAGAGCTATAAACCTTGCCTCAAATTTCAACGAATATATCACAGATACCTTATTGGAAGATAATATAGTTTAGGAATGCCCAAAGGATACCTTTCCAGATGTCACATCTTTGAAACAATCTTGGCAATAAACATCTAAAAACAAGGATCAATACATTAATAGTTTATCGCAAGTGAACCTTGAAAGTTATTGGCATTTTCTGGTTAAGCCTCACAGTTAGTGGCTCGTGCTGAGGTGTCTCTCAAACGTAGCAATATAGTTTCTTCCAACACTTAATGATGCAATGTTTACAGGACAAATGCACATGCGACTGATACATCCCCCCCGAGCTGAAGTGACTCACAGACATATAGAATCTCATAGAGTAGATGAAGAATCAATGTAGCACACAGTCATGAGTTCTTGTTATAACAAATCACAAATTTAGTTGTCCTTTATCTTAGGTTAGTTTGTTAAATATTTTTTGATTTTGATTTTTATTTTTAAATTTACTATTTTTGTAATATTAATAGCCTATTTAAACCCCTTTCATGGATTTAGAAAGGGGTCCATAATTTTGAGAAGACAACTTTTGAACTTGCACTATTGTTTGATTCAGAGTTATCTAATTAAGAAGTTGAGCCTGAAAGATATCTTTTTCATAAGAAGGGTGATAATGCATCAGGTATTATTATCTTTGTGATATCATTATGTATGTTTGATTTAGAGAGTGAATCTCTTATGCGTTATTTCATTATCATTATCACTATTGATGTGCAAGATTGGATGATTTTTGATTATGTATGAGATAACGAGATATTTTTATGTGATTGAGTTTTAGTTAACTATTTCATTAATTTTGTTTATCATGTATGCTTTCTATTCATTAAAGTATTGAATGATCTATAACATTATTTACTTTGTGAAATCTTTATTTGAATCACATATGAAGATGTACTATCCCGAGAAATAAGTAGAATAAGTTTATTCAGTAATGTTACCATTAGCTATAAAATCATTCCATCATTGTTTCATTATGTTACTATATTAAATCTATTTAAAATGGGAAATTGATCCCTTTATATCCATTCACACATGCCAATTTCAACGGAAACAGAGTTAGTTTAAGCTCACGACTCGGTGTTGTTCCCCAATGATGAAGTAGTCAAGTTCTAGCCTTGAATACACGGGTTGAGTAGCCCTAAGGAAAACCACTCACACCGTGATCTAGCCTAACCACCATGAATCAGGTTTCCGATGCACTCTAACCTTGGACTGTGGGATGGTGAAGGGTTTTAAGCTCCCTAATTTGTTAGCTTTCTATGTCTCAATGTAAGACATCAATGTATGTTATTGGAAGCCTATCTCACTAATCCTATAGCTAACTAGAAATATTATTTTGGCCCTGCTTTCGAAATGGGCTTAATCTATGTGAGTCAAATTATTAAGGTGTAGTGTTTCAAGTCTTGGCTTGTCGATGTAAACCAATATCACATTCACTTAGGATTTATGTGTGAAATAATGTGTCAAGTTGATTGTTATAGACATTTTTGTGCCTCGCAGCATGGAGCATGAAATGTCGATAATTACAGGGATCCAAAGTCCCTAAACATGTTGTTCTTACCCCTAGAGGAACAAGGTCAGCAAACCACAGCACTTCCTATCAGTTCTCCACCTGAAAACACTCAAAAACAGGCTATTTTTGGATCATGTCAGCTGCTCCACTGAGCACCTGCACTGAATGTCAACTGCTACACTAGCTACCTGCACTGAATGTCAACTGCTACACTGGCTACCTGCGCTGAATGTCAACTCCAACACTAGCTACCTGCGCTGAATGTGTTTGGACAAGTGGCAGGCTCATTTCTCAAGGTGTCAATGCCCAGGAAGCTTCCAAAATGACACTTGGATCAGGGAATTCGCCCAGTGATGAGTAAGAGGTTCTTAAACTCCAAGTGGAAGCAAGGATCTCCAAGTGGACTCAAGAACTGAAGTATAACCGAAGTGGGAGAGGACACTAGTCAGCTTGAAGCCAGCCTCAAGCTGACTCATCCTTTCTCCAAATCTCCTATATATAGAGCTCTCTCATGAGGTCTAGGGAGGCTGGAATTTTGTGCAAAGCAAGGAAGTGCTGTTGGTTTACAGTTAGAGCTATTGGGTGATTGCTTTTATAGAGGTGAAGAGGAGATTTCTTGCTGCTGGGGAGGTGCTGCTGGATTGGAGCCATTGATGGTTGTAACCTTCTCAGAACCCTTTTACTTCTATCAATAAAGCTTTGAATGTTCTCCTATATACTTGTATTGCATTGATGTATTGTATTTACTTGTATATCTGATTCACTCTAATCCATGCATCAGTTATGAGTACATGTTTCTTGTAGTTTTCCTTCTCTTGTTTGTGCAGGATCTTTGTGTAGCTGGGCCGGCAAAGGGAGCAAGGAGCTGGGAACAAGAGACAAAGAGAGAGGATAGGATCGACAAAAGCGAAGGATATCGGTTGGTCAATCTTTTCTTCCTTCTCTGTACTTTCATAAAGGAAAATATCAAAGCTTTACTTTCAGTTGTTGCTAAGGACTGTCACCCTTAGAGTAGGGATAGGGTCATCCGAGTCGGATACTTTTCCCCACAACAAACTGGCGACTCCGCTGGGGAGCCTAGTATCTTGTTGGTGTTTGTAGTATCTTTGCTATTCATTTCCTGAACCAAAGAGTACCGAATCGAAAAGCTTTTGACTATATCAAAAGCGAAGTAGAGGGGCTGCTACTCTTGCTCATTTTTTGAGCAGATTCATGATTTGAAGAGCTGATCTACAAAAGACTCTTGTACTCTTTGTGATAGCTTTTCATCCTCTTGATCATCCCTTAGCTTGTACTTGACCTATAGCTTTTTATTTCAGCAAAAACAGTGAATTTTTGAGCTTTTTATGACCCGAAAATCCTTGTAAACGCAACTCTCGTGTCTCAGTGCAGGCTGTCCACAGGCAGTCTGTATTCTAGCGCAGGTACTCCCTTTGGGAACTGCGCTAAGAGGCAATTTGACAGACCAGAGCCTGCGCTGATCCAGTTAGGCTATGTCTTCCTGAGGCTTCCCACTGTGTCTTAGCCCTGTTTTCACTGTTGTTTTGCTGCTGATTGCTTGTCATCGTACTTGTTGTAAACCAACTTTCCTTGACATTATTCCGCCTCAGTTGTGTGATGAAACTGTGATTGTTCTTTTAGTATTTCTTGTTTCAGTTACAGTTTCCCATTGTGAAAAGCAAACCAGTATAGCTGTGGCCTCTTAGATCCTAAACTGTAAAAGCGTCTTTATGATCTTAAGAGCTATTTTTATTACTGTTCATGGCTGTTTGAGTTTGTTTGTTTTTCATTTTATGGTTTGAATTCATACATTTTTAGTGTTGAAACAAGTACCTGTAAGGCGTCTCTTCATTTTAGACAAAACTTGTTTGTTTACGCTTCAAATTGAATTCGAAAATTATACGACAATTTCCTTTTTGTCTACATCAACATTAAGGGAAAAGAAAAGAAATACATGCATCTTGCATTTGCATTTTGATAAGTTTGCGTGATTGATCTAGGAGAAAGTGCATTAGTTTGTGCTTTGTGCTCTGTGTGGAAAGATAATGTTTTTCTCTCCCCTCAGTAGTTAGGATTTTCAAAGCTAAAAAGATTGTAAAGCTTGCTTATCATTTTAGCTGCATTTAGGAATTTGTACCAATACATCTCGTGGTGATCCTGAAAGACAAACTGCTAAACAAGATCAACTTAAAATATATTGAATGAATCTAAAAACGCATTGTAACATAACGCTCACAATAGAGGTCTAGGTAGAGACGTGTTCCGGCGTCGTTAAACGTAGTGATTGTCGATCTCTACAAAGGTGGGTGATTCCTCCTGAGGGGCGATAACACTAATACGGACTTGTGCTCCCGCGTACCGTCGCGTATATTGGGAGACGCCTATAGGCATTCATCCTTTATCCTTAGGAAGTCGTGTCAGCCGCCCTACTGATCGCGATGCAGTGAACACAGCATTCACGAAGATCGACCACCCGTACCGTAAAACGTATTCTGTGGTTTCGCGAAAGGTTTGGCACACCCTCTGCCTAGATCTCCAGAGCAGTTTCTTTTGGCCCTTTTCAAACTCTATAACTGAAAAGGTCCAACCGAGCATTTGTCACTTCGGGCTCGTTAATACATCGAAGGCGACTAGAGTCATCTTTAGCTTTTTCTCGACTCTTAAAACATGAAAAAGCAAAGTTGTGTCTAAAGCATCGTTATAAAATTTATTTTAAGCGGAATAATCATCACCCTTCCCTCGTTGATCTTCGAAGTTAGTCCACCACAAGTGGAAGTTCCTGTAGAATCGCTAAGAAATCTTTTGGATAGACTAGATATGTCTGAACAACCGTCGACATCTAGGACTGTGTCGTCCGACACAGCTGCAGCAGAGCCTCCTGCTGCTACTCCAACGATGTTCGCCGGTATACCATCTGTCACGGCAAATTGTCAACAACAAGCCGGAGTCCAATCAGGGAAAACGACATGGTTAGTTCCTATTTCTTCATCCGGATTATCATCTGGTATTTCTTATGTTGAAACTCGCCAAATTGATCCATTTGGAGGTCAATCTGGGCAATCGATCCCCTTGAGTTCCGGATTGATACCATATGGGGGGCAGTATGCCCTTTCATTACCTCCTCCGGGAGGATGCCCATCCGTGAGTTCACAACAAAGTTCAGGTCAAACTGGAATTACATCCAGCGGTTGGGTACCAATACTGCCTCAACAACCAGGAGTTGTATATTCTATGCAACCAGTCCGCCCTGTGTCGAATGTTGCCACTATACCTGGTATGGTGATTGCCTCGCAAGTACAAGCGCTGCCTACTGTATGTCAACCCCAAGTTTCTCAGGTTGCCATACAACAGCCTCTTGTCTCGACATCTCAATCGCAACCTCAGGTCAGTGCCTCCTTATCTGGAGCGACTCAGGATCAAACAAGTACTGTGACTCCTCATCTTGGTCAATCATCTAGTATTGGGCATCAGCAAATGGTCCAACAACCAGAGCTGGTTAGAACTCAACAACTGCAATTCCAACAATCATATCAAGGACCTGAGCAACAAGCCTTTGTAAGCAATGGGCAACCATACTATAATGGTTATACCCATCAACCTTGTCAAAGTTGCCAACATTATGCTGGTATGCAAAGACCCACTGCTCAGGCGATTCCATCTTATCCTGGATATGCTTCGCCTAACCTGAATCAACAGTTGCCGTTTGTAGCAACTCTAGAATTACCAGATCTAAACCGGCTGACGAATGATCCAATTGCTTATGCCCCTTGGTGGCCAGCGATTCCACACAAACTTCCATCAGACATTCCTAAATTTAATGGAAACCCAGGTGAAGACCCGTCGAATCACGTGATGACATTCCATCTATGGTGTTCATCAAACACCTTGAATGATGATTCAATAAGACTTCGCCTTTTTCAGAGGACGTTAACAGGTCCAGCGGCAAAATGGTATATTGAATTGCCTAGAGCTTCGTTCGACAACTTCAGTACCTTAGCTACAACCTTTTTAACCCATTTTCAATTACCGATAAGGTATGAAACGGGAACAGAACTCCTTACCAACTTCAAACAGACAACGGCCACTCATATATCTGATCATATACATGAATGGCGACGTCGTCGTAGGATGGTAAAAACATATGTTCCCGATCAGCTATTAGCTGAATGGTTTATAAAGTCATTACTTCCGGCCATAACGGAAGATGTGGCGAAAGGGGGAGTCGTAACAGAAGAGCAAGTTATCGCTCGTGCGCAATATCTAGACTTGGTCTATACTCAATCCGGCATGCTCTACGAGAAAATACCTGATGCCCCTAGACCGGAATTCTCAATTCCTCCTCCTCCTAAATCAAACAATGACTCTCACGTCGGCGATGACGTGATTGGCAAGCACAAAATTTACAGTCAAAATGCAAATGAAAAACTTCTTGCCTCAGAAGTAAATGCCATGTCGACCGACAAGGGCAAACAACTGAAGCAACCAGGGGGCAAGAAGAAAAAGACAGGAAGAAAAAGGAAACCCCCAGCAGGGTGTCATATATGCGATGAGGATCATTGGACGAAATATTGTCCACATATAGTTGAAGTTAAGAAACTCTTCAAGAGTTCAAAAACCCCAGCAGTATTGACTGATCCGTTTCCTAATCCAGGTCAAAATATGGTTGCTAATCAAAATGCTTCCGGATCCCAAGTGCTTATGTTGTCTACCTCAAAGCAACAGAATAATGATTTGACAAAGAATAAAGATTACAGGAATCCAAAACTGTCGAACAACAAGGTTAACGAACGACCTAGTAGTTCAACAACAACTTTGACCGAAGTTGTGCCACCCATCGTTCCTAAGCCAATGATAAAGTCGCCAAAGGGAGTAGTACACAAATCGACATTTAATCCTCGTGCCAAAGAAGCACAGAATTATAATATAGTAAAGGACCTGGCCCAATCGCCGTCCACTATGTCGACACTTGAGGTACCACAAAATTACCCCTCCCAAGAGCAAGCTTTATTATCAGAAATAGGTGGGATTGGCCCAATGGATTCCAATCTTGTGGCCTTTGATCATAAAGGATATGACCCGCAATTACCAGCTCAACTAGCTTTCCTTATTCAAGTGAAAGCCCTCAACAAAACTGTTCATCGAACAATTATTGATGAGGGGGCATCTACATGTCTTATGTCGATGAGTTGCTGGAAAGATTTAGGCTCACCACCCTTGTCGAAATCGTCAACGACATTAAAAGCATTTGATGGACGATCATACACTCCATACGGGATTTTAAGTAACTTGCAAGTTGAACTGAGGGGAAAAACAGTAGGAATTGATGTTGAAGTAATTGATGGAAACCTTGATTACAACATCCTACTTGGAAGACCATGGATCTATGCCATGGCCGCAGTTGTGTCGACCTACTTCAGGAAGATTACATTCCCCTTCCAAGGGGGAATTACAATCGTTGGCCAACAAACTTTTCTCCCCAACAGTTCACAAGTTACAGGAAGCATTCCAATGATCCATGGAAGGAATCATTGGCTTCAAAATATCGGAGTAGGTCTCCTAAAAGACCCTGCCTTAATGGGTACTTTCGCCCTACCGCCTCCAAGTAATCTGGCGGAAGTGACCACGATGGAAACCTACAAAATGAAATCTAATCCAATCTTCTGGTTGGATTCGGAAGACTCCTAGATATTTTGTCGGCTCCGAGGACAGTTCTTATCTCGTGTCAACCTCGTTAAAAAATGAAACAAGGAGTTATGAGGATAGTTCTTTTACTATGTCAACCTCATTAAAAAATGAAACAAATCCCCTTTTCAAAATTCAAAGGTAAACCTTCATTCCAACCACCAAGTTGAATGCAATGAAGCTTGGGGGGCACCCTCCTTTGACATGCGTCATTATGATGCTGGGGGCATGCAAATAATCGAGCAGTTTTAGCACATGGTTCATGCTCGTTAAAAAATAAACGCAAGATCCGAGCAGTTTTAACGCGGTCTTCATGCTCGTTAAAAAATAAATAAAAGCAGTGAGCAATGTTCCCTCCAGAGTTCAAGCTCATTAAAAAATGAACCTATCCCGGTAAATAACCATTGCGATCGTAAATTTATCAGCCTTAAAAGCCTTGGTCGTGTTTTCATCCATCACCTCCACCGTCATTTGGCCGGTCGTTCACCCCCATATGATTGTTTACCCATTTTGAGGAACAGCTGCGAAGAGTGATTTCACCTAGCCATCCTTGTGACACTGCCGTGATTGGAAAATTCCAACCTGTACCTGGAATCTGCTGCTATCCCTGTTCATCACTCGTTCCTCAAAAGATGAGTCTTCTTTGAGCTCTTTTCACTGACTCGTAAAATATGAAAAGTTTGCCGAGTTTTGGCCTTCCAGCTCGTTAAAGCGATCGGAAAGCTGTCCCTCCTCTAGATTTTAATCTTTTTGGACCTGAGGGATTATTTCACAAAAAGATCGAGCGCTTGTTTTGTTCGGCTCGTTAAAGCAACCGGAAATTCATCCCTTCTGTATTGTTTTAAACTTTTTCGGACTTAAGGGATTAGATGACGAAAAAGGAATTTTGGAGTTAACTTTTCGTGCCTTTTCAGACTCTCTAAAAATGAAAAGGACCGAGTTTTCCTTGTCGTTAGACTCGTTAAAATGAGTAAATAGCGACAAACTTGTCTTTAGACGAGAACGAGTTTCCCTATCGCTAAGCTCGTTAAATCATAGCGATGGGCTTGCCTGAAGGGCAGGTTATAGAACAAGCATATGTTATCCTCCTCAAGCTTGACAAAAATAAAGAGGTACTGGTCAGAAATGACTGGGGAAAAATTGGGAGAACATCAAAGCTTAATGGTAGCAAGTCGCTCTTTAACATGACACTTTTCTTCCGTACCACATCGGGTTGGGTTGTTTCATTCACTGGTCTCATCACCATGGTCTTCGCCAAACCATCCACGTTTTGGGGTAATGCTACCGATCCATCGCATCAGTGTCATTATATGTTCAAGAGAGGTCATTCTGAAAGTGTCAACCGTATCCCATCCACTGCCATACATTATCCTTCATCCATTCATGATCGCCACCCTGAATCATATATCACAGCTTGTTTTCACCTCCACTAAAATCATTAGCTCCGTTCCGTGTCATTGATGTGGGATTCATTAAGGCCCTCCTTTGACGGATCGCTTCTTGTCGACTTCAGCTCATTATCCAAGAAGTTGATCTAGGAACAACCCCATCTGTACTTTGAAGCTTGCATGCCTCAATGGCAAGTTTCTCACTTCCGGCGACAGGTATACATCAATGACCTTCGACCAGAAGATTTTGCATGGCGTTCGACGCCAAGTCCTTTATTCACGCCACGTGAATTGTACTGTAGTACCTTGAGGGTCATTATCATTATCGGTGATTCCTCTCACGCTTGTTAACGGTTTTCATCATTGACCGGTAATCAAGCGATGTCTTTCCATGTTCGACTTCAGCGAAATTCTCACATGGATCGACTTGTACTTAGAGTGAAGATCGAACGAGTTTGAAGACCCCGGATCTAGTTTCATCCATCTGGGCTGCGATACACATTCAGGAAATATAAAAGCATTTGTCATGTACATCATTGCAGCAGATGATCATCCTACTCAAAGGATGATAATTTCAGCAGAAAATTATCAGTCTACCATTAGACGATCGTCTGTTCTATGTGCCAAAATGTATTTATAAAGCTGAGCATGGGAATGCCCGCCTCAGCTAGATCATGAAAACAGAATGAAAAACAATGTATTGTATTGTATTGTATTACAGGGCACCTCTCAGCACTTGGATGAACTTCGGACCCTCTGGATAAAGCATTTCACCCGATAAACGGCCTCATACTTTAGGGGGCAACTGTTATAGACATTTTTGTGCCTCGCAGCATGGAGCATGAAATGTCGATAATTACAGGGATCCAAAGTCCCTAAACATGTTGTTCTTACCCCTAGAGGAACAAGGTCAGCAAACCACAGCACTTCCTATCAGTTCTCCACCTGAAAACACTCAAAAACAAGCTATTTTTGGATCATGTCAGCTGCTCCACTGAGCACCTGCACTGAATGTCAACTGCTACACTGGCTACCTGCACTGAATGTCAACTGCTACACTGGCTACCTACGCTGAATGTCAACTCCAACACTAGCTACCTGCGCTGAATGTGTTTGGACAAGTGGCAGGCTCATTTCTCAAGGTGTCAATGCCCAGGAAGCTTCCAAAATGACACTTGGATCAGGGAATTCGCCCAGTGATGAGTAAGAGGTTCTTAAACTCCAAGTGGAAGCAAGGATCTCCAAGTGGACTCAAGAACTGAAGTATAACTGAAGTGGGAGAGGACACTAGTCAACTTGAAGCCAGCCTCAAGCTGACTCATCCTTTCTCCAAATCTCCTATATATAGAGCTCTCTCATGAGGTCTAGGGAGGCTGGAATTTTGTGCAAAGCAAGGAAGTGCTGTTGGTTTACAGTTAGAGCTATTGGGTGATTGCTTTTATAGAGGTGAAGAGGAGATTTCTTGCTGCTGGGGAGGTGCTGCTGGATTGGAGCCATTGATGGTTGTAACCTTCTTAGAACCCTTTTACTTCTATCAATAAAGCTTTGAATGTTCTCCTATATACTTGTATTGCATTGATGTATTGTATTTACTTGTATATCTGATTCACTCTAATCCATGCATCAGTTATGAGTACATGTTTCTTGTAGTTTTCCTTCTCTTGTTTGCGCAGGATCTTTGTGTAGCTGGGCCGGCAAAGGGAGCAAGGAGCTGGGAACAAGAGACAAAGAGAGAGGATAGGATCGACAAAAGTGAAGGATATCGGTTGGTCAATCTTTTCTTCCTTCTCTGTACTTTCATAAAGGAAAATATCAAAGCTTTACTTTCAGTTGTTGCTAAGGACTGTCACCCTTAGAGTAGGGATAGGGTCATCCGAGTCGGATACTTTTCCCCACAACATTGATGAGTTAATTAAGAATGTTTTGATGACACCATGTGATGTTGAAAATAAATTTCCAAAAACTATAAAAAATGTTGAAAATGGATAGTAAAATAAAGAAAAATTTCAAGCACACAACCCCCCACCCAAGAAGGATATCAAGTAGCTAAGAAAGGGAAGGAAGAAAAGCAAATCAAAAACAAAAAAATGGCCAAAATATCTAATGTCTAAGGGATTGGAATCTAAAGGCAAAGGGCTATTGCAAATGATGCAGACAAACAACAAATAATAGGGGCGAAAATGTTGGAAAATGGCAAGAAATAGGTTGCAAAAACGGGATGCAGAATGGGATTCTATAGAGGCAAGATCATACTAGATTGTAAAGGGAATAAATTTCTAGAAAAACATGTCTAAAGGGAATGTAGAAAACCTTCCAAAAGTAATAAAAAACAATGGTTGAAACTACTGAACAATAAAATCCTTAGCTTAGTAATTATTGTCATAAATGGTGGAGGTGTACCCTAAACCCTAGGGGGATTTTTCCCTCCTCAATGAGAAAGTATTAAGAGGATATATGCCTAGAGGTGGCATAGGAGATAATATTAAACCTCCTCGACACACACATAACAGTTTCGACAAAATACGGACAAATTTGAAAAAATTTCCGAAACATTGTAGAGTGCAGAAACTAACCTGAAAAGTGTGTTAGCGTAGGAAAAGGGCCAAAAAGTGTGCTTTGTTCCCACTTCTCTCACTCTAAAAATATTACCCTAAATGTGTCATCCCTTGCTCAGATGGTACTTGTAACCTACAAAAAGTTGAAAAACCCCAACAGAAATAGCAAATTTTCCAAAAAACAAATGAGTTCTAAAAATAGAAATTGAGGGGGCTATAAATAGCTGGAAAAACACTCAAGATAGATGAAACAGTAGTCACCAATGTTGTGGGGAAAAGTATCCGATGCGGATGACCCTATCCCTACTCTAAAGGTGACAGTCTTTAGCAACAACTGAAAGTAAAGTTTAGATGATTTCCTTTATGAAAGTACAGAGAGAATGAAGAAAGATTAACCAACCTGGTGTCTTTCGCTTAGTCGATCCTTGTCCTCTCTCTTTGTCTCTTGTTCCCAGCTCCTTGCTCTCTTTGCCGGTCCAGCTACACACAGATCCTGCACAAAACAAGAGAGCAAACTACAAGGTACATGTACTCATAACTGAAGCATGGATTAGGATGAATCAAATATACATGTAAATACAATACATCAATGCAATACAAGTATATAGGAGAACATGCAAAACTTTATTGATAGAAGTAACAGGGTTCTGAGAAGGTTACAACCAATGATGGCTCCAATCCAGCAGCACCTCCCCAGCAGCAAGAACTCTCCTCTTCACCTCTAGTAAAACAATCACCCGATAGCTCTAACTGTAAACCAACAGCACCTCCTTGCTTTACACAAAATTCCAGCCTCCCTTAGACCTCATAGAAGAGCTCTATATATAGGAGAGAAGAAGAGAGGATGAGTCAGCTTGAGACTGACATGAAGCTGCCTTGTGTCCTCTCCCTCTTCAGTTAAACTTCAGTCCTTGAGTCCACTTGGAGATCCTTGCTTACACATGGTGATCAAGTACCTCTTACTCATCACAGGGCGAATCTCATGAACCAAGTGTCAGTTTGGAAGCTTCCTGGGCAGTTGACACCTTGCAGGATGACTGTGCCACTTGGCCAATCTCGCCCAGCGCAGGTAGCCTTCATTAATCTTGACTTCCAGCGCAGGTAAAAGGAGGGACAGTTGCATTCCAGCGCAGAAGCTCAGTGGAGCAGCTGACATGATCCAAAATAAGCCTGTTTTGAAGTGTTTTCAGGTGGAGAACTGATTGGAAGTGCTGTTGTTTGATGACCTTGTTCTTTTAGGGGTAAGAACAACATGTTTAGGGACTGAGGATCCCTGTGATTATTGTCATTTCATGCTCCATGATGCGAGGCACAAAAATGTCTATAACAACCAAGGTTCTGAATTACTACACCAATGGAGTCACCTTTTTTTGATGACTGTAGTTAAAGAAGTAGTGGAGTCACCAATTATTAGTGTAAATATTTTGGAGAAGTGTACCAAAAATGCTTGACTTAAGTCACTGGTAACAAGTGACCCTGAGAACAAAATATGGTTGTTTATCTTCATATTTGCAGAGAAAAAGAGAGGAAAGGTTGTGCAACAAAATACCATATGAAACCCAAAACATATAAGAGGAAAAATCAAAGTGTATCAACCCAATGGATCATGTAAATAAGAAATTTTTATTAATGTAAATGAAACTCTTAGTGAGGAGAATTGACAAACTTGAGTCTATATATCCCCCTCCATGGGATGGGTCATGTTGATGATGCTAGACCCACCAACATTCACGGGATCTCCCCGATAAGAAGTCGTAACTAGACCTCATACTGTTTGGAGTAGCAGTCCCAGTAGTGGGTGGTAATGTAAGGGCCTTTGACCATGGTAGTACTTAGAGATAACTATGATAAATTTGGGTTGAATCAAGTGTGTGAACTTGTAGCAAATAAAGTGTGATGGGGGGTTCTAGCACATGGAGGGGAAAAGAAATTGTGCCCCTTAGAAGCCTATAATAGTACACAACTTGAAAGGAACACACGAGCAAAATGACATCACAAGATAAAATGAAGAATAATCCACAAATTGAAGTGATGGGTTGATCCATCAACACGCATTCAACAAGATTCATATAATTTCATACAAAACAGTTCATAAGAAAATGCATAAGTTAAATAACATACATTACTAAAGAAACCAGAATAGTCCAACTACCATAACAATATATGCATGAAAGTGTGTTGGCTCTGATATTATTATTATAAGTGAAAGTTCCATCCAACATGCACCATTGATGGGCACTAGCCCCAATAGTGGAACATTACAGTCAATAACACCTGCTCCCCCAAAGAAGTATACCCTCTCTACAATGTGGAGAAGCCAAGGCTTGTCACAATACTCTCAATCCTTCTCTAAGACTATGCCTAGCCAAAAGATTGGCTCCAAAAAGGCTCTTCTATGAGTTATGAGGTTCTATTTATAGTAAAGGGTGGGGTCACCCTTGACATTCTCCTTTATGGCTCTTTGACTACCCTCATGACTCTTAAAATTCATTACAAATAAATCATTACATAACATGAAGACCTTTCACATCCCACTAATGACACTTGGAATTTCACTTACAAGATATTTGAAAATAATATTACAGTTTCCACATGTACCCATGTGAGATAAAATAGGCTAGAGACAACCTAACAAGACAAAACACTATGACTTCAAAGTTTGGGGAAAGACAAACTCGATAACCTCCATGTGGTTCTTATCGGTCACGTACTCATGTCAAGCTTGGTATTATGTGATGATGTCCCCAAAATGCTTGATGGTGTCTTTTTGATAGTGGACTCTTACCTCCATATCATATGGGTATATGGTCTTGGAACCTGTATTCAACTCGTCCTAAAGCATGTGTAGCATGCTGTTGACCATGACGGGACCACCAATGTACTTCTACATGTCTTTTGCGCCTAGAACCAGGTCATGCCTCGTGGCCTCTCTCCTTAGCTGCTCCATGTACCTGTCGATCTCTAATTGAACTTGGTTCTTGTGTTGAGATTTGGTGAGGGAACCAATTGAAGGGATCCTGTACGTTCTCGCCATGACATCAAAACTCTTGTACAACTGTGCATATGAGGCCTGTATATTTCTGATGAATTGGGCAATATTCTCATATTTTGGATTAACATCTGGACCTTTTCTTCCTCTATCTTTGCTTAAGGCTTCATCATCTTTGGTAGGTGAAGCAGGCCCCCTTTGTACCACATTGTCTACTCTTGTGCATGGGCGATGGGAGCATGTATGTGTCTAAGAGTTTGAACAAACTATTTTCTCCATTGTTGTAAGCCATGGATGCAGAACAATTCTTTATGCGTGTTGACAAACCCATCGTAGAGATTCTCCATGGTAGTCTCAAGTGTTGACACTTCAACAAGTATCACTTTTCGCATCTCTGCCATTGTGGAAAATGTGCTCTACTCTCTGAGTTGTTCTGCCTCTTGTCTAGCAACCTACAAGTTCTTTTCCATTTCCTCATTATGGGCCAACAAGAACCTAACATTTGAGCTTGTTTCTCCCCATAGGCTAAGGTGGCATCTGCAAGGGAAGATGGATGCTTTCATAGATATGGCACTATCAACCTTTCCTTCATGAATGCAGTTGATGCATGATCATCTAGAAATTGCTTCCTCTGCGCATGCACAATCTTCTTCTGCAACTCGTCAAATGATAGATTGTATACATCTATAACCGGATCATCATCAAGGATAACAACCTCTTCTTGCTCACTCGAGACTAGTTTTGACACTAGAGGTGGTGGATACTAAGAGGCGATGTTGAGTGCTCTCGGCCGAAGGTCAGTTTCTTCATTTTGCAATTCTTACTCCAACTCCATGTCTATCACTTCCATCAGTTTCTCACTGTGTTGAACAAGCACTCAATCCTGCATTTATTCACCCTTTTCTGCTGCCAGTTGTTCTAACTCCTCAACCTATATGGGCATTGTTTTCTCCATCATCGTGCCTTGGCTTTATTCATCCACTTGTTTCTACTTCTCTTCCCTTTCTCTCCTTCTCGGCTCTTTCTATTCCTTCAACTTCTTCTTCATTTCCTACAGCTTTTGCTTTTCTCTCTTCACTCTGCTCTCTTTATCCGTTGCTCCCTTTTTTCCTCTGCTGCCAAAGATGCTTTCTCAGTGATAGGATCTACTCTCATATTGTAGCTTTACTCTACCACTAGGTTCTCATAAATCTTCATCTTTCCCTTTTCCTATGCTGGATTGTTGTTTATTTTTGTTGTTGTTGTTATTGCTTAATGCAGTGCTGCTAGCTGCAAAGTAACATTCCAATCTTTGGCTATACTGACTGGGTCGTCGAGCTTGGAGTCATTGTAACAGTACCTACAAGGGTATTCCTTGTGCAAGTGAAATGTTTGATGGATCCATGTAGTGGAACTTCACATAGTGGTTCTTGCAAATACCATTGGGATCATAAGGATTAAAGTCCTTGGTACCGAACTTGAAATTCAATATCTCCTTAGCTTCGACATTTTCATCTTTCAAGTTCTTAATCTCATATAACCCGATATGCAAAGGAAGAGATGGCCATGGTGCCATATTCTTCCTATGTAGTCTTTCTAATAACCCTACGGAGAGGTGCTATGAGATCTCTTGCATGACCTACTTGTCCATGGCATACATTGGTATAACATGTAGAGGCTTCTCTCTGCCAAACACTCTAATAAAGGTGCCACCAGGTGAGGCATACCTATCTGTAGTGTTAAGTATTGCCTCCATCACTTCTCGGGACATGCAAGGTGGATCTCGCTCAAAATAAGCTTAAACAATGGGACGATGAAATTGTCAGCCAACCTTGTCATTACTCCTCGGTGGCTACAATCGAAAGGAATATTGCAATAAATGTTGACGGCAGTATATTTCGATTTCCATGTCCATCTCATGCCAGGAAAATGGTTTTGGGCACAAATTTCATCTAGTAAGTATGTTGACATGTACATTCTCTCTTGCTCATCCTTGGACGAATTTTGGGTATTAGTCACAGCAAATTACAACTGATGATCCAACATGGACAAACAGTTGAATGGTCTTCCATCACTCACCAACTAGTCCAAAACAACTACCCAACCTTCAGGAAAGGTCTTTATACTCTCTTTACCATATATTTGGCATGCAAAGATGATCAATAACTTGTAGGCTTTCCTAAGAGATTTTTCCTTGTAAACATGTTTGGGTGTCTCTCTAAACTTTGACGACTCTTTTATCCAGTGCTTGACTATATCTATTGTTCTCACTTGGATGTGGCTGGCATAGAAAAGTGTTTCCATGCACCTTGTCAGATAAGGTAAATGATGTATCTAATGAAATTTCTCTGCCTTGAAGGTGGAAAGCTCTATCCTACTGACACTACCCAATTTCATAGTCTTTGGATCTATGTGTGAGACAATATAGCTGATAATTTACGCACATGGGAAGGTGGGGTACCTGCATGTAACCTTGTATAAGCCTAATCACTGGATACTGATATAAATGTGTCTATCCTCTAAGTCATCCTTGAAGTCCTCTGCAAAAGGTGTCCTTGATTTTCTGCCATGTCAAGTTTGTGTCATTCTCAATGAACAACTTAGTGTATGCATAAATTGGTAAGTTAAATTACATCTACTCAACTTCTTCCCCAATACTACTCTCAATTGTTTCCTTTGATGCATCTCTCCTGGAGGCCATGTTAAATTTGATTGCTAGAGCGATTCTCAACAACTATTATACCTCGAGACCAAGAAGACACTCATGGCATGCAAATGTTAGCTTAAAACCAAAAGCAACTTCAAGACAAGATCAAGCCATAAACCAAGCTAATGCTAGCAAAGATTGTGCAATCTTGGTTCATAGAGGTGACTAGCAGCCTGCTGGCACTATGTGTTGTGTAGTCCTAGCAGACAGTAGGGGAGTATTACTAACTGGAATTGCACAATGTGCATTTCAGTCTCCAAACATGCAAAGAGAGATTGTGCATTTCAAACTCTCAATGGAAAGGACTGGGAGGTTTCTCTTGGAACTACATAGTGTGCAATTAGAGCAAGGCCAGGGTATCCTTTGCGCAATTCAAGAAGCCAAGGTAGAGGCGTTTAGGTTTGAGAATGCGTAGTGCATGCAAGGGAAAGCGAGATCCAAGAAAGGGGGCCCATATCTGCCCAAGGGGAGTATGAAATCTAGTAGATATGAAGGATGGTGTGATAATGAGTGCATATATAACTAATTGATGATGCATGAAAGTAAAAAAAGTGCAAGAATCAATGAAACTGAAGGAAAATGAAGCATGTCGAGAGAGTCGCCAAAACGACGACCGTTAGTGAAAAAAAGGGGTAATGCATGCGAAACTTGGGAACGGTGATGCAAAACTTAAAGAAACACTTCTAGAAGATAAAAATAAGTTAAAATGCCAACATTCATTGAAAAAATCAAGTGAAACAACACTCTCATAAGCTAAACAAGGAAAAGCAACAGAAAAAAAAAGACAAAAGAGTAGAAAAGAAAAACTTACCTAGAAAAGCAATGACGATCGCAACGAAGGTTTTGTGATATCCTCGTGAATTCTAGATCCCCAAGATCGAATGTGAAAATGAGCTTTGTTAGCATCTATTAAATAGATTTGGCCAATTTAAGTTCTATGACGCGAAGGCCAAAAATCAAGGAGAAAGTGACACTTGGTGGTAGTTTCCAAAATAACTCAAGTGCCTCCTCATAACTTCTAAAAGTAGATCACTTTCTAGGGATGTTGTTTCACTTATTTCTTTCTTCTTTATTGGGAAAATATTCCATGCATTGTGTGGAGATATTGTGTAGTTATGGGAAGGACTGGGCAATTCAATGGCTCATGCACTGAGCACATTCTGAGTAAGAGGCTTCTGTGCAATTTCTGGGTTAAGTGGCTCTAGGCTGCCTCTCATGCTCTACGTAATTTTCCAGCTGAAGGCTGGGTGTCAACTAGCTTTACTCAATTTTGGAGTCGGAGGCTCACTGTCAGCTTTGACTGTGCAATTCCCGAGAGAAAGGATGGTTTCCCTCAAGGATTGCACATTTCTCTAAGGGAAGCCCGGAACAGGATGAAAACCAAGTCAAGAGATAGGCTTGTGGGTTAGTTAGTAAATCAGGTAAGAAAACACAAGCCATGATGCAAAGGATGAGGCTAAATCAAAATACAAGTACCTATATCAGTGCAAGATGAGTTGTTGTGATTTAGAAGGGAGGCTACAAAACAAAGCATAGGAATTTTTTTTGAAGGTGGTTGTAGTCGCTACAACATTAGTGACACAGTGGTAGAAATCCAACTCTCTATGTGGATCTTGTCTCATGTAAAGAGAGTCTAACTCTTCTAGAAGTATTGTTTGATTATTTGATAGTCATAGCTTCTTCACTAGCTTGAGTTGAAGATGTAGTCCCTACCATTCTCTTTATCGACAACACACATACCAATCCAATTCAAATTGAGTTTTTTCGATTGGGAATGAGCTGTATATAAATGCACAAGTAATATAGACTGTTAGAGTTTTAGTTTCATCTCTAGTGTTGATTTGCTACCAGCAAGCCTACATAGTATCCTGATAGTGTCACTTCACGAACATAAGCACTACTTGCTATGAGTGAGTCTAGACAGTACCCCGATGGAGTTACTTTCTTCACCTCTCTATGCATGAAGCCTTTCTCTTATTTTCGCTTTATTTTGTTTTTTCAATTTTTTCATTTTTCAGAGAATTGTGCATAGGCACTTATTTATTTCATGAGGCGAAAGAGGGATCTTGACTTATTGAGAGCAGAGGAGGTTTCCCCTTGAGAGAAGGATATTTATATGTACCTATGGCATGCTTGTTAAGGTTTCCCCCTTATCCTTACTCTACTTGACTAAGTTGACAAGGGTTAACCAGATATAGATAATTGATTAGAGTAGACGGTACTAGTTAAGGTTGCAATCATCATGATTTCACCATGATTCTCTCTGAAAGGATTGTATTTTCCATCAGGGTATCATTGACTAGAATAAATGAAATAGTATGATAAAGAGAGGGAAAAGATAGATAACTAAGTGTTGATAGCTTTACAAGTTCCTCTTGGATTTCACCCTGCTTTTTTAAGAAGCCAAACACAGTTTCATGTAGAAACTAACCTACGGGTGCACAAGAAAACAAGCAAAGGAAAGAAGCAAGACAAAGAAAAAGAAAGTAATCCAATCAAGAAACAAAATAAGAAAGAAAACACTACTCCTACTCCTAAGCTAATCAGATCATAGGCCAACTCACGTGAAGCAATATTTCCAATGCAGCCATCAATCCATTGGTTGGACCATGTAGGCGACAACATGATTGACAAGAAATATATGCCAGCAAACCAAGGAAGAAATATATAATAATGTAAACTAGAATGTTCAAAGCTTGAATGCATCCATAGATAAGTAAAGATGGAAAGCACATGAAAGGCACTCTATGGATGTATCATGGTGTCTTGTCACAATACGCGTGGAAGACAAGCATGTACACAGCTTCGAACTTTAAAACATGAAGAAATAAGAAATTTTATCTTTCACATTATTTCTTGCTACGTATGACTACTCAAATGCATGATCAATAGAATTTTTTGATTCTGGTGGAGGATGTGAAAATTGTGAAATGGATTGATTTTCAGTGTGAACAAGAGAGCGATGATGAGCCTGGGTAGATTCAACAAATTTCTGACTGGAAGTGGAACTAACCTCAAGGATATGAGAACCTGACATAACCATCAACTCATGCTGAAGTGCCTCGACAGCTTGAGGAGTTTTCACTTCATCAAAAGATGGATCATTAAAGGTCAGTGGCTTAGAAATATCAACAATAGGTGAATAAAAGTCATGATCAAATGAATTAGTGAAAGGATCCCGATAGCCATGAGAAGAAAATTCAAGATGGACAATGACATCCTCATGATATGACAAATCATAGAGAGGGGGTGATGAAAACAAGAATTTTCACCCTTTAAGTTTCCAAAAATGTACGATGATAGATTGGGTTGATCCGGGAAGAAATATTTTTCCTTTCTGCAATCAAATGAAAGGGTGACATCCCACGTGTTCTATGAATAATTAGAAATGGAAACATCTGGGAATGGATCTTCACAAGAAGGAACAAAAATGGTAGAATCGTGGAATATGTAAGGATAAAGTGCGTGAGGTATAGACCGAAGGAAGTCATCCTTAATCGAATATTATTATTCAGACTACCACACATACTCATAAGAAATGATACTGCAGGTTGGTTTTTCGACACCAAATTTGTCCAAAACTTGATCCTCGTGAAGCTTACATGTGCAATCCAGAATGGATGGAAAAAACACACCAAAATTTGGAGGATTGTTACACAGTAATTTGTCACTATCCTCATCTCAGTCCCTCTACTGTGTCATGTATCAAATACACATGTCCATATCTTCCCACTCATGCAAGAATATTAAACAATGCTCTCTGATGTTGAAGACTGACCCTTTTTCCCTAATTTTCTGCATCGTTGCTAGTAAGCCATTAACAGTCGCGACGATCCCTTATCATGAACAGTCCAGTCACGACATTGTTGCAGGTCTACACGTGTTTCCCCCAATGATCGAATACTAGGACTCAGCGTGAGGCTCCTAGATATTTATCATGACTATTGGTCTGTATGCATTGCCTCCTTGCGATGTCATCATTGAGCTTTAGTTCATGACTTGCGATGATTTAGATTTGGAAAATTTGTTCAAACAGTCAGCCTTCTCGATGTTTCTAGAGCTGGTTGTTGGGTCAGTTTGGGTTGCCTTTCTGCCTCTAGGATGGTGGTTCCACCTCTTGTGCAACCTCCCTTGAGGATAAGCTCCATCTCCCTCATTTCATGGAGACTCCTTCTCCTATAAAATCACTCACCATTGCTTTGATCTGCTAGCTTTTTCAGCTCTTAGAGTTCCTAGTTCTTTCAGTTGGATAGTGCTGCTAGTTCTTTTGAGCTTTGTAGATAGCTTTGGTGTGAGTGCGATAAGTGTGGGATTGCTAATAGTTTGGTAGAATGTTGTGGAGTGCCTTAACTTTGTATTAAAGCTTGTGAGTGAGAGAGATATATTGTCTATTTGGGATACCCATTCTTGAGAGTGAATGCTTGAAGAAACATACTGGCTGGACCCTCCGAGAAGGCTTGTGACGTCAAGACTTGGTTGTAAGCTTTGCTCTTGATTCATTTTAATACAATCAATGATGATTTCCTATATATTATGTACAATTTACTTGATAGCTTATGATTTCTTGACTTTATAAGTAAATATATCATTGTTGTTCTCAGTTACATGCTCTGTCATTTTCTTGTGGTGTTTTAGGTTGATTGCTCATTGAGGAGAAAGAAACGGAAGCTGGAGCACTGCAATGGAACTTCATTAACCATCGGTTTGAGGTAGGCCTCCAACGATGACTATTTAAGGGAATCGATTGTTGTTTTGCCTTTGCTATGACTAGACCCACTCTAGGGCTAGAGGAGTTACCTCTGTCTGCAGAGGGAACACTTTCCTATTTCACAAGTTGGTGACTCCATTGCGGAGTCCTTTGTATGTTTTTTCTCTTGTTTGCTTTTGTTTGTTCTTTTTAGTGTCTCTTGAATTTTAGGGTTAAACCATCAGTTTTTTGGGTTACTTGGGTCAATATGGGAATTCCCCTTACTGCTTGGAAAGATTATCTGGTGTCATTTAGGTTATTTTACTTTGTCTTTTGCTTAAGTAAGATCGTCGTTGAAGATAGCCTAACAGTCGCGATGACGTCACTAATGTTCTAGCTTTGTACCCGTGACTATTTGGCTTTCGTCTCGGGTTGCTAGTTTAATTCCCGCGACGACTCCTGAAATCAGACTGTCTCTGAAAACAGGTGTACTTTAGCGACTAGTATCTAGTTGTCAGTGTAACACTTGCGACGACATATCTAGTTGTTAGTGTAACACTTGTGACAACGTCTCTAGTTTTCAGTGTAACACCTGCGATGATTCCTGTAAAGTTGTTTTTACAACTTTACCTCCTGAATCCACCAGTCTTGTTTATCCCCTATTGTTTCCTCTCTCCCATTAGCTTGTTTTGATTGCTTTTGGTTAAGGTACTATCTCTTTGGTTTCATTGAGTGAGTCTTGTGTTTTTAGACTGTGTGACCTAGCTCTTTAGAGGTTTCATCAAGAAACCGTTTGCTTGGGTTACTTGTCTGTCCAAGGCTCATCCACGACCGTCTTATTGATTTGATTGAGGCTTTTTCGTTGCTTGTTTTCTTGCTGTTTGATTTTTAGTGTCGATTATTGAACCAATTTTTGATATTGATTCGATTTCTTCACTACCAAGCATAGATCACAATTGTTTGAATCGATCAGTTCAAACTTGCTTGTTTGTCTCTTTAAATTCAAAAAAAAAAAATTAGCGATTGCATTTATTTGATATAAAAAAGTGAAAGTATATGTGCATTTCAAATTTTCATGTTTGAGAAATTGAAAAGCGAACTCTAAATCTTTCATTAGTAGTATCGATGCATCATGAGATTAATGTATTGATGTATTGTGTTTCTTAGCGTTTGCATTCGCTTGTGTTTTCTTGGGAATGAACTTTCTACCCTCCTTTAAGTAGGTGTTCATCGAAATGAAAGATGATTTACTCATTCTAGTTGCATCCTAGGGGTTTTTGATATACATACAGTAGGGCCTGAAAACTAAAACCTAATTCAAGATCAACTCAAAAATTAATTGAATGAACTTAACAACACATTGGAAATTAACGCACATTATTTAGAGGTCTAGGCTAGAGACGTGCTCCGACGTCGTTAAACCTAGTCACTATTGTTTTCTCTTAAGGTTGGGTGATTCCTCCTTCTGTGACTCAATAGCTGCTAGTACAGACTTGTGCTCCCAGTATCGTTGAGTATATATTGGGAGACACAACTAGGTTATCATCTTACATCCATAGGAAGCCGTGTCTGGTACCTTGCAAACCGTAACGCACCGAACACAACATTCAAGAAGATTGACTGCCATACAGAAAGTCCTTGGTTTGATCGCCAAGGTGTATATGCAGTTTTATGGGTTATTTGGTAAACCTTTGCCTGGTTCTCTAGAGTAGTTACTTTCATTCCTTTTCGACTCCTTAAAAGAAAAGGATCATTTGAGTCACCTTTTCATCCTTTTCTCAACTCTTGAAACATGAAAAGGTCAAGTTTTGTTCTTGTTTCATAAAATTCACTGCCCATGAAATATTCCTGGTAACAGTTTGAGTTCTTTATTACAATGCAAGTGTTTTTCAGGCTTGTTCCCGATGGAAACCTTCCCCGAGTCTACTGACCAAGGTCTTCCCCCAGATGGAAATCCTAGTCCATTTCTGCCTTTTGGAAATTTCAGTGCTCCGTATATGGCAACACTGTCCTTGCATGGGTTAACCATCAGTTTTCTCATTTGGTTGTTTTCAACCTCGGTGGTCCCAAGTGTCATGACTCCTATTCCACCGTCTCCTTCGTCTAAATCACAACATGATGATTCCAAGGTTGAGATTGTGCCTTCTTCCCCTGTTCCTTCATCTTCATCTCCTAATTCGCCTAGTGAAAATTCCACATCTAGTAACTAGGAGACTAAGAAGAAGAAGAAGAAGAAGTCCGATAAGCACGAGGCCACCCATGCAACTATTGCTCTGAGTACATCTCAGGTTGGAACACCTTTTGCTCCTCCACGGAAGGTTAAGTTTCCTTGTAAATTGTGCAAGGGTGACCATATTCTTCGTGATTGTCCTGGCATTCCTAGGGTCTTGGGAGTATGGTCTCATGATTTGGCTCATCCCTCATTGTCCTCTGAAGCTCATGACGATGCTACCGTATCAACTGGTAGCGGTAAGAAGAAAGGGAAGATTCGATTCCCCAGTAGGCTATGTGAAGGCAACCATCCCCTTCACCTTTTTCTGCTCATGGATAAAGCTTCCCTTGTTTTGGAAAGTCTTACAGCTTCTTCACCCCGACTTCCCGTTGGTTATCAAAGGTTCTCTTCCGACCCTCACCCAGTTAATAAAGAGATTTACTTAGATTCTTCTCTTGTCCACCCTTCTCTTCCTGAACCTGGCTATGCTAAGCTTGTTCCAGACCAACCACTGGTCGAAGAGAGTGCCGACTCGGATTCACCACCTTTTGATCACTTTGTTTTGGAAGAGCATCATGATTATACTACTCATGTTCTTCTCATCTTGTTAGATTCTCTTGAGCCCGAGAATGACTCTCCTATCCCCACTGATCAAGCGGGTCCTCCTTGTTATAGACATTTTTGGGCACTGCTACCCCAAGCATAAATTTCCATAAACCAATGGATCCTAAGTCCCTAAAGGTGTTGTTCCAACCCCTAGAAGAACAAGGTCAACTAATTACAGCATCTCCCAGAAGTTCTCCATGAAAAACTACTCAGAACTGGTCAAAACTGGACCATTTCACCTGCTCCATAGGCAAAGTGCGTTGCATCCCACCTAAATACACACAGTAGGTGCGATGCATGTCAAAAATCCCTTCTATGGGGTGCGATGGGCGAGAAGGGACAAATGGCAGGGTCAATCCGCAAGGTGGAGAAGCATGGAATCTTCCAGAAACTTCTCTTGTGACACTTGCCTCTCTGAATTCGACCAGGGATGAGTAAGAGATCATCAATCTCCAAGTGGAATCAAGAACTATCAGAGGGAAGACACTAATCAAATCTCAAAAGCTGACTCACCTCCCTTGCAGACATCTATATATGGATCCCTCATCCCAGAGATCCAAGGAGGCTGGAATTTTGTATCTTATAAGGAAGTGTTGTTGGTTTCTGGGCGCAATATCATAGTGTTGGGTGATCTAAGCTTTTCATGAGGTGAAGAAGGGCCTACTTGCTGAGAGGATGATGCTGGGTCAGAACAATCAGCTGTAATTCTCTTTGCTCTTTCTTGATTATAAATAAAGCTATTCAAGTTTTCCTCCATATTCTTGTATGATTGATTATTTATGCATTTGTATGGTCAATGTACATCTGATCCTATATTGTTTATGATAATAGATCTATGTACTTGGATAGTGTTATGTTGCTTTGATTCTACAGGTACTCTTTGAAGTTGGGTAGAAAAGGAAGCGAGTGGCAAAGACCTACCAGAAAAGAGAGGAATCGAGCAAGGAACCAAGCGCAAGACAGAGGTTGGTCTCCTTATTCTTCTCTTATCTATTTCTCATAAAGGAAAATGAAAGTAGTTTTTAGTGTGTTTGTTTCTAAGGTAGCTACCAGCCTTAGTGGGATTAGCAGCTCTACATAGACACTATTCTCGATAACAAAATGGCGACTCCACTGGGGAGAGAGTAGATTATTTGTTCATCTATATTTTTTTACTTTATAAACTTACAGATGAATCCTGAAGTCAAGCCAACTAGCCTTCGAACTGCATTTTCTATGCAAGTGCAAAGTAGATCAACGATGCTTCAGTCAATATCCGGGTTTTGTTTATGAATTAAATGATTGATTTACAAGCTTTCTAATTGCCCTCGTGGTGGCTCTAGTAATCTCCTTAGATCTACCCCTGTGATTGATTTACTGATTACCACTTGCTTGGCCTAAATCCCTGAACTGAACTGCAAATTGTGACCCGGAATCCAATCAAAGTCTCGTCCCTGGTCCAGCGCACTGTATGTTCTATGAACTTCAAATGCAGTGCACCTCCTGAGTATAGTAGGTGCATTGCATTTTAGTTTCACTGTGTTACAGGTGCGCTGATCAGACAAGGCCTTGTTCCTAAATTTTGGTTTCTGTGTTCACTCTTTTCAGCTCTATTTAGGAGTTTTTCTGCCTGTAGTCAGTACACCTCTGTTTGAAACCCCTTTCCTTGCTATTATTGCACCTCCATTGTGCAAAGAACTGTAAATGTTTTTATGTATTTTTGAGTCATTTTCAGTTCTCCTTTACAAAGAAGTAGCGTAATTGTACTGTCATTTCTTGATTTGAAAGTGTCGCAAGTGTTGTTTTTAGTCATAGAAGAGAATCTGATTGTTCTTGATAATCGATTACACTGTTACTCTTGTATTTGATCTGAATTAGTAGTTTTTCCTAGTGTTGAAAGCAAGTTTTCAATTCCAAATTGCAAAGTGTTCTCATTGTCCTCATTTTGTTTTGAAAAGCAACTTGTTAGTAATTGTCGCTTTGGAAAATAATTCAGATTTGCGCTTAGCTTTCTTTTTATCATTCACACATTAAGAAGGCTGAAAAAAATACATGCATGTGCATTTGCATTTAGAATGTTTGTTGGTTTGATTTAGGACAATGCACATAGTGTGTGCTCTATGCTCTTTGTTGAAAGAATGCCATCTCTCTTTCCTTAGTAGCTAGGATTTTCATTGCAGAAAGATGATTAAATAACTGTTTATCATCTTAGATTGCGTTTTAGGAATTGTACATCTACATCACACGATGAACCTGAAAGGAAAATTTCTTAAGCAAGATCAAATATAAAATAAATTTAATGAATCTAAAAATGCTTTGGAACCTAACGCACAACGTCTAGAAGTCTAGGCTAGATATGTATTCCGGCGTCGTAAAGCCTGGTAACTGTTGTTTTCACTATTGGTTGGGTGATTCCTCCAAATTGACACGATAAGTGCCAGTACGGACTTGTGCTCCCACGTACCATCGATTATATTTTGGGAGACCACAATAGGGTTTATCCTTTATCCATAGGAAGCCGTGTCTACCGCCCTATCGATTGCAATGCACTGAACACAACATTCGGGAAGATTGACTGCCGTACCGTAAAAAGTATTATGCAGTTTTGCGATTGGTTTGGTAATCCCTCTGTCTAGACTTCCAGAGCAGTTCCTTTCGTTCCTTTTCAGACTCCTTAATGGAAAAGGTCCATCTAAGCACTTGTCACTTCAGGCTCATTAAAAATCAAAGGCGACTAGAGTCATCTTTTGTTTTTTCTCGACTCTTAAAAATTGAAAAAACAAGTTGTGTCAAAGCGTCTAAAATTTATTTTAAATTGAATAATCATTACCTTTCCTACGTTGATCTTAAGTTGAGAAAAATGGAGTCCACCAACCAAGGAGTTCCCCTTGGAGGAAATCCTAGTCCCTTCTCCTCTTGGGGAGATGTTGGTGCACCCCATATGGCCACATTGTCTCTTCCAGGATTGACAATCGGCTTGCTCGTATGGCTCTTCTCGACTTCTGTCATTCAGAACACCGTAATTCCTGAACAATCAAGTCAACAACTAAACGATATTAGAGTTACCCCCCAACCCTCTACTTCGTCCAATTCTTCCTCTCCTCTTTCCTTTTCGCTTGATGAAGCTGGTAAAGCGCAAAATCAAGTAACTAAGAAGAAGAAGGAGAAGAAGAAGAAAGAGAAGAAGAAGAAGGAGCCAAAGGCGAAAAGGGGAAACCAAGAATCGTCTAGCGAAAATCCACGCATTGAACAGACCAAGCCTAAATCGCCATGTGTCATTTGCAAAGGAGACCACTACCATCTAGATTGTCCTTGCATCCCTCAGATCTTAAGGGACTGGTCTCCTCGTTTGCACAATCCGATGTCATCAATCTCTGACGATCATATTGAGCATACACCATCAACTAGTGAAAGTGAAGCCCTTGGACAAAAAGGAAAGTATAAATTTCCTTGTAAATTGTGTGAAGGCAATCACACCGTCCACTGTTGTCCCTTCTTAGACAAAGCTAAAGAGTCTTGGACGACCGTCCGGTTTCACCGTTACGGCTTCCTCCTGGATACAAGAAACTCTTGTCGAGTCCGTCACTAGTTGAAAATCTGACTGACACGCCCTTGTGGTCAGCCGAAGCGTCTATCATTGAAGATAAACCATCTGAATCCATACCAGACAAAAGTCAAAAGGTCGAGGTGGCAGTTGACCCAGTCGTGCCTTCAGAGGATCAATCTTCAGATGATATAGTCATCAAAGAGAACAAGAACGACACTGTTCAAATTCTCTTTGTAAACATAGACTCCGATGAACATGGCGGCAGTCTACCCGTTCCTTTACCGTAGGAAGGAAGTTAGTTAGAGTCATACCCGACCGTCTATTCGGTCCCACCTCCAAGCAACCTGGTTGTTTCCTTTGACTGGAATCTACTAGGTAGACCCCATTTACCAGCTAGTGTACCATTCCGAATCATCGCTCAAGTATATAGAATGGTTATGGCTGGTACCATCATAGATGAGGGGGCTTCTGTGAGTATCATTTCCTCAACTGCTTGGAAAGCGATTGGTTCGCCATCGCTTTTGCCTGAGATGAGAAATATAACAGGTTTTGACAAAGGAACCAGTCGACTGTTAGGGATCCTTCCCGATGTGCCGATAACATTGAGAAGGAAAACTGTTCACATGAACGTAATGGTAGTCGAAGAATCCCTGGATTATAATCTACTCCTTGGACGAGGCTATATTTATTGCATGGGAGCCATTGTCTCCTCACTCTTTAGACTAATGTGTTTTCCGCACGAAGGAAGAGTGGTGAAGCTCGTAGACCAACTTTCATTCCCTGGATCACACATAGCAAATAGTCATATACCAACCCTGAGTGGTCTTTTTACACAAGGAATGTCTCATCAATCCCCAGTCCATCCTCCTAATGAGCGCAAGTGATTCGAAGGGCATGACTGAAACCCAGGGGGCATGCACCCTGGCCTGTTTCAACAGGAAAACTTCAGGTATAGGGTAGGTTTCTACGAAGGATATCTGACTATTCTGACACACCCGTCCGTTTAGGAAAAGGGGATTAGACTAGAATAAGGTTCCCTCGTCAAAGTTATGTGAGTGGAGGCGTCTACGCCACTCACCTTTGTCTATTTCGGTAGACATCGGCGAAGAAGTGTTGTGTTTGTGGCACAAATAGAACAATCTTTGGTAACTTGAAAAAGGTAGGCCTTTCCCGATAAAACAAATGTTTAACTGCAGATTGAGGGGTAACCTGAAGAGGTAGGCCTTCCCTGATAAAACAAATGTTTTGTCTGCAAATTGAGGGCTAACCTTGAAACTCTATTTCACTATACCTGGGGGCATGCAAACCTTTTGGCATGCAAGCGAAGAGCGACCATTTATTTTTTAAATTTATAGGCCCTCTAACCCTTTAAACTCGTAGGATTGGTCGTTTCCTAACTTGCATAAAGAAAGGATGTGGGGCAAAGCTTTGAAATAATGTCGTTTTTTATATGAGACATCCTTATCATACAACTGGATTAATCGAGAAGTTTTAACGTGAAATTCAAGCTCTTTAAAAAATAAATAGAAGCAACGAGCAAGTGTTTCCCCCAGCATTTAAGCTCATTAAAAAATGAACCAATTTCCAGTAAATAACCATCGTGAATGTATTACTTCATCCTTTGAAGCCTTGGTCGTGTTCTCATCATCACCTCCACTCTGTATTGGCCGATCATTCACCTCCACTTGATTGTTTACCCCTTTTGAGGAACAGCTGCAAAGAGTGATCTTGTTAGCCATCCTTGTGACACTACCATGATTAGAAAATTCCAAACCTTACCTGGAATCAACTGCTACCTGAATCTATCACTCGTTCCTCAAAAAACGAGTCTCCTTTAAGCTTGTTTCAACTGACTCGTAAAATATGAAAAGATTGCCGAGTCATTGGCCTCTCTAGCTTGTTAAAGTGATTGGAAGTGCTATCCCTCCTTTAGATTTTAATCTTTTTGGACTTGAGGGATTATTACACAAAAAGATCGAGCGCTTGTCTTGTTTGGCTCGTTAAAATTATCGAAAATTCATCCGTTTCGTATTATTTTATACTTTTTCAGACTTAAGGGATTAGATGACGAAAAAGTATTTTTGGAGTTTCCTTTACGTTCCTTTTCAGACTCTCTAAAATTGAAAAGGACCGAGTTATCTTTTTCGTTAAACTCGTTAAAACGTAATAGTGACAAACTTGTCCATAATAGACAAGAACGAGTTTCACTATCGCTAGGCTCGTTAAAACATAGCGATGGTTTTGCCCGAAGGGAAAATTATAGAACAAGAATATGTTATCCTCCTCAAGCTTGACAAAAATAAAGAGGTACTGGTCAGCAATGACTGGGGCAAAAAATGGGAAGAAAACTTGAAGAAACTTTGTTGGTAGCAAGTCGCTCTTTAACATGACACTTTCACTCCGCATCCGAGTCGGGTTGGGTTGTTCCATTCACTGGTCACATCACCATGGTTCCATCACACCATCCACATTTGGGGTTAATTCTACCAATCCATCATGTCAGTGTCGCCGATATGTTCAAGAGAAGTCACTCAGAGAATTCACCTGTGTCTCACCCACTATAATACATTTTCGCTCCATTCTTTCATGACCGCCACGCTGAACTGTATATCACTAGGTTTTTTTCACCTCCATTAAAATAATTTGCTCCGTTCTGTGTCATTGATGTGGGATTCACTAAGACCCTCCTATGACAGATCACTTCTTGTCGACTTCAGCTCATTATCCAAGAAGTCGATCTAGGAACAACCCTTTCAGTACTTTGAAGCTTGCATGCCTCAATGGCAAGTTTCTCACTTCCGGCGACAGGTATACACCAATGGCCTTCGACCGAAAGATTTTACGTGGTGTTCGACACCAAGTCCCTTATTCACACCACGTGAATTGTACTGCAGTACCTTGAGGATCATTATCATTATCGGTGATTCCTCTCGCGCCTGTTAACAGCTTACATCATTGGTTGGTAATCAAGTGATGTCTTTCCATGTTCGACTCCAAAACATCTCTCACATGGATCGACTTGTACTATGAGTGAAGATCGAACGAGATTGAAGACCCCGGATCTAGTTTCATCCATCCGGGCTGCGTTATATATTCAGGAAAATAAAGACATCAAATGTACATCATTGCTGCACAGATGTTGTAGGGAAAAGTATCCGATTCGGATGACCCTATCCCACTCTAAGGGTGATAGTACCTCAGCAACAACTGTAAACAAAACTTCTTAAGGTTTACTTCTTTATGAAAGCAAAAGAGAATGAAGAAATGCACTAACCGTTGCCTTGCGCTTAATATTTGCTCCAATCTCTTCTCTTTGCTGCTTGCTCCTAGCTCTTTGCTCTTTTGCTGGCCCAGCTATAATGAGATCCTGCAAAATAACAAAGAAGGAAACTACAAGAAGCATGCATTCATAACTGATTCAAGGATTAGCATAAATCAAATATACAATCATCACAATACATCATTGAAACAAATGCATATAGAAGAACCTCAATAGCTTTTATTAATGGAAGAAGTAAAGTTCTGAGAAGGTTACAACCATTGAAGGCTCCAATCCAGCAACACCTCCCAGCAGAAAGAATTTCTCCTCTTCACCTCCTTCAAGCAATCACCCAATAGTTCTATAGTGAAACCAACAGCATATCATTACTTTGCACAAAATTCCAGCCTCCTGAGCTCATAGGAGAGAGCTCAATATATAGATGAATTGAGAAAGGATGAGTTAGCTTGCAACTGATGTGTAGCTGCCTTGTGTCCTCTCTCTCTTCAGTTGATCTTCAGTTCTTGAGTCCACTTGGAGAACCTTCCTTCCACTTGGAGAAACAGAGCCTTTGACTCATCACAATGCGAAATCCCTGATCCAAGTGTCATTTTTGGAAGATTCCAGAGCAATGACTCAGTGTGCCACTTGTCCCATCTCGCTCAGCGCAGGTGGCCTTTGTTCTACCTGCTTTGCAATGCAGGTACACCATGGAGGAGTTGAGTTTCAGCGCAGAAGCCTAGTGGAGCACCTGCTTTGATTTCAGGATTGCTTGTTTTTGAGTGTTTTCAGGTGGAGAACTGATCTGAGAGCTGTTGGTTTGCTCACCTTGTTCCTCTAGGGGTAGGAACATCATGTTTAGGGACTTTGGATCCCTTGGATTATTGACAATTCATGCCTGATGCTGCAAGGCACAAAATTGTCTATAACAGATGCCCCCTAAAGTATGAGGTCGTTTATTGGGTGAAATGCTTTATTAGGAGGATCCGAAGTTCATTCAATCTGCTGAGAAGTGTCCTGTAATAAGATACAATACAATACATTATTTTTCATACTTTTTCATGATCTAGTTGAGGCGGGCATTCCCATGCTCCGCTTTATAAATTCATTTTGGTACATAGAACAGACGATTGTCTGATGGTAGACTGATAATTCTCTGCTGAAATTATCATCCTTTGAGAAGGATGATCATCTGCTGCAATGATGTACACATCAAATGTCTTTATATCCTGAATATATATCGCAGCCCGGATGGATGAAACTAGATCCGGGGTCTTCAATCTCTTCCGATCTTCACTCGATGTACAAGTCGATCCATGTGAGAATTTCTTGAAGTCGAACATGGAAAGACATCGCTTGATTACCGGTCAATGATGTAAACCGTTAACAAGCGCGAGAGGAATCACTGATAAGGATGATGACCCTCAAGGTACAGCAGTACAATTCACATGGTGGGAATAAAGGACTTGGCGTCGACCACCATGCAAAATCCTCTGGTCGAAGGTCATTGATGTATACCTATCGCCGGAAGTGAGAAACTTGCCATTGAGGCATGCAAGCTTCAAAGTACTGAAGGGGTTGTTCCTAGATCAACTCCTTGGATAATGAGCTGATGTCGACAAGGAGCGATCCGTCAAAGGAGGGCCTTAATGAATCCCACATCATTGACACGAAACGGAGCTAGTGATTGTGATGAGGTGAAAACAAACTGTGATGTATGATTCAGGGTGGCGGTCATGAAATGGATGAAGGACAATGTATGGCAGTGGATGGGACACAGTTGACTCTTTACAGAACAACATCTCTTGAACATATAATGACACTGATGTGATGGATCGGTAGCATTACCCCAAATGTGGATGGTGTGGCGAGGACCATGGTGATGAGACTGGTGAATGAAACAACCCAACCCGATGTGATACGGAGGACAAAGTGTCATGTTCAAGAGCGACTTGCTACCATTAAAGCTGTGAGGTTCTCCCAATTTTTCCCCAGTCATTGCTGACCAGTACCTCTTTATTTTTGTCAAGCTTGAGGAGGATAACATATGCTTGTTCTATAACCTGCCCTTCGGGCAAGCCCATCGCTATGTTTTAACGAGCCTAGCGATAGGGAAACTCGCTCTCGTCTAAAGACAAGTTTGTCGCTATTTAATCATTTTAACGAGTCTAACGACAAGGAAAACTCGGTCCTTTTCATTTTTAGAGAGTCTGAAAAGGTACATAAAGTCAACTCCAGAATTCCTTTTTCGTCATCTAATCCCTTCAGTCCGAAAAAGTATAAAACAATACAGAAGGGATGAATTTTCGATTGCTTTAACGAGCCGAACAAAACAAGCGCTCGATCTTTTTGTGCAATAATCCCTCAGGTCCAAAAAGATTAAAATCTAGAGGAGGGATAGCTCTTCCGGTCGTTTAACGAGCTGGAAGGCCAAAACTCGGCAAACTTTTCATATTTTACGAGTCAGGAGAAAAGAGCTCAAAGAAGACTCGTCTTTTGAGGAACGACTGATAAACAGGGATAGCAGCAGATTCCAGGTACAGGTTGGAATTTTCCAATCACGGCAGTGTCACAAGGATGGCTAGGTGAAATCACTCTTCGCAGCTGTTCCTCAAAATAGGTAAACAATCAAGTGGATGTGAATGATCGGCCAAATGAAAAGTGGAGGTGACGGTGCACAAACATGACCAAGGCTTTTATGGCTGATGAATTTACGGTCTCAAATGGTTATTTATCGGTTCATTTTTTCTTGATGAGCTTGAACTCTGGGGGAAGCTTGCTCACATGTGCATTTATTTTTTAATGAGCATGAACTCTTGCTAAAACTGCTCGGTTTTGCGTTTATTTTTTAACGAGCATGAACCTTGCCAAAACTGCTCGTTTATTTTGCATGCCCCCAGCATCATAATAACGCATGTCAAAGGAGGGTGCCCCCCAAGCTTCATTGCATTCAACTTGGTGGTTGGAATGAAGGTTTACCTTTGAATTTTGAAAAGGGGATTTGTTTCATTTTTTAATGAGGTTGACATAGTAAAAGAACTATCCTCGTGACTCCTTGTTTCATTTTTTAACGAGGTTGACATGAGATAAGAACCGTCCTCGGAGCCCACTGTATTTACAGTATTTCCATTAGGGCGATGATCGATGCTGACAAAATATTTAGGAATCTTCCGAATCCGTTGGATATAGAAGATTTCATATTGTAGGTTTCCACTGTGGCTACTTCCGCCAGATTACTCGCCGGCGGTAGGACAAAAGTACCCATTAAGGCAGGGTCTTTTAGGAGACCTACTCCAATATTTTGGAGCGATTGATTACTTTCATGGATCATTGTGCTGCTTCCCGTAACTTGAGAACTGTTGGGGAGAAATGTTTGTTGGTCGACGATTGTAATTTTTCCTTGAAAAGGAAATACAATCCTCCTGTAGTAGGTCGACACAACTGCAGCCATGGCATATATCCAAGGCCTTCCCAGTAGGATGTTGTAATCGAGGTTTCCGTCGATTACTTCCACATCAACTTCTACTGTTTTGCCCCCCAGTTCAACTTGCAAGTTATTTAAAATCCAGTATGGAGTGTATGATCGTCCATCAAATGCTTTTAACGTCGTTGACGATTTCGACAAGGGTGGTGAGCCTAAATTTTTCCAGCAACTCATCGACATAAGACATGTAGATGCCCCCTCATCAATAATTGTTCGATGAACAGTTTTGTTGAGGGCTTTCACTTGAATAAGGAAAGCTAGTTGAGCTGGTATCTGAGGGTCATATCCTTTATGATCAAAGGCCACAAGATTGGAATCCATTGGGCCAATCCCACCTATGGCTGATAATAAAGCTTGCTCTTGGGAGGTGCATTTTTGCGCTACCTCAAGTGTCGACATAGCGGATGACGATTGGGTCAGGTCCTCTATTATATTGTAATCCTGTGTTATTTTTTCACGAGGATTAAATGTCGATTTGTGTACGACTCCCTTTGGCGACTTTATCATTGGTTTAGGAACGATGGGTGGCCCAACTTTGGTCAAAGTTGTTGTTGAACTACTAGGTTGTTCATTAGCCTTGTTATTCGACAGCCGTGGATTCCTGTAATCTTTATTCCTCGTCAAAGCATTACTCTGCTGCTTTGAGGTGGACAACATAAGCACTTGGGATCGGGAAGCATTTTGATTAGCAACCAGATTTTGTCTTGGACTAGGAAACGGATCAGTCAATACTGATGGGGTTTTTGAACTCTTGAAGAGTTTCTTAACTTCAGATATATGAGGACAATCTTTCATCCAATGATCCTCATCGCATATATGACACCCTGTCGGGGGTTTCCCTTTCCTTTTCTTTTTCTTCTTGCCCCCTGGTTGCTTCTGTTGTTTGCCCTTGTCAGTCGACATGGCATTTACTTCTGAGGCAAGATATTCTTCATTTGCATTTTGACTAGAAATTTTGTGTTTGCCAGTCACGCCATTGCTGGTGTGAGAGTCAGTATTCGATTTAGGAGGGGGAGGAATTGAAAATTCAGGTCTGGGGGCGTCAAGTATTTTGTCGTAGAGCGTGCCAGACTGAGTATATACTAAGTCCAGATATTGAGCACGAGCAATGACCTGCTCCTCTGTTACGACTCCCCCCTTGGCCACATCTTCCGTTATAGCCGGAAGTAACGACTTTATAAACCATTCAGCTAACAGCTGATCGAGAACGTAAGTTTTCACCATCCTACGACGACGTCGCCACTCATGTATATGATCAGATATGTGAGTGGCCGTTGTCTGTTTGAAGTTGGTAAGGAGTTCTGTTCCCGTTTCATACCTTATCGGTAATTGAAAATGGGTTAAGAAAGTCGTGGCTAAGGAGCTGAAATTGTCGAAAGAGGCTCTTGGCAATTCAATCTACCATTTAGCTGCTGGACCTGTCAATGTCCTCTGGAAGAGGCGAAGTCTTATCGAATCATCGTTTAGAGTGTTCGATGAACACCACAGATGAAAAGTCATGACGTGATTCGACGGGTCTTCACCTGGATTTCCATTGAATTTAGGAATGTCCGATGGAAGTTTATGCGGAATCGCTGGCCACCAAGGGGCATAAGCAATTGGATCATTCGTCAGCCGGTTTAGATCTGGCAATTCTAGAGTTGCTACAAAGGGCAACTGTTGGTTCAGGTTAGGCGAAGCATATCCAAGATAAGATGGTATCGCCTGAGCAATGGGTCTTTGCAGACCAGCATAGTGCTGACAACTTTGACAAAGTTGATGGGCATAACCATTATAGCATGGTTGCCCATTACTTACAAAGACTTGTTGCTCAGGTCCTTGATATGATTGCTGGAATGGCGGTTGTTGAGATTGAACTAGCTCTGGTTGTTGGACCATTTGCTGTTGACCAATACTGGATGATTGACCAAGATGAGGAGTCACAGTACTTGTTCGAGCCTGAGTCGCTCCAGATAAGGAGGCACTACCCTGAGATTGTGATTGAGCCGCCGAGACAGGAGGTTGTTGTATTACAATAGGTAGCGCTTGTACTTGCGACGCATTCGCCGTAGCAGGTGTGGTGGGAATATTCGACACAGGGTGTACTGGTTGCATTGAATATGCAACTCCTGATTGTTGAGGCAGTATTGGTACCCAACCGCTAGATGTGATTCCAGTTTGACCTGAACTTTGTTGTAAACTCCCACATGGTTGTTCTCTGGGAGGGAACAATGAAAGAGCATACTTCCCTCCACATGGTGGAAATCCAGTACTTAAAGGGTAAATTGGCCTTTGAAGACACATTGGATCAATTTGTTGAGTTTCAACATAAGAAGTACCAGATGATAATCCGGATGAAGAAATAGGAACTAACCATATTGTTGTCCCTGATGGGACTCCGGCTTGTTGTTGGCAATTTGCCGGGACAGATGGTATACCAGCAAACATCGTTGGAGTGGCAGCAGGAGGCTCTGCTGTTGCTGTGTCGGACGACACAGTCCTAGATGTTGACGGTTGTTCAGACATTTTGAGTCTATCCAAAAGATTTTAGCGATTCTACAAGAACTTACGATGCCAAAAGACTAACTTCGAAGATCAAAGCAGGAATAGGAGGTGATTATGTTCCGTTTAAAATGAATTTTATTATGACGACGCTTTAGACACAACTTGCTTTTTCACTTTTTAAGAGTCGAGAAAAAGCTAAAGATGACTCTAGTCTCCTTCGATGTATTAACGAGCCCGAAGTGACAAATGCTCGGATGGACTTTTTCAGTTATAGAGTTTGAAAAAGGCCAAAAGAAACTACTCTGGAGTTCTAGGCAGAGGGTGTGCCAAACCTTTCGCGAAACCACAGAATACGTTTTACGGTACGGGTGGTCGATCTTCGTGAATGCTGTGTTCACTGCATCGCGATCAGTAGGGCGGCCGACACGGCTTCCTACGGATAAAGGCTTTGTTCCTATAGGGGTCTCCCAATATATACGCGACGGTACGTGGGAGCACAAGTCCGTATTAGTGCCACCGACTCTCAGGAGGAATCACCCACCTTCGTAGAGATCGACAGTCACTATGTTTAACGACGCCGGAACATGTCTCTACCTAGACCTCTATGTGTTTGCGTTATGTTACAAAGCGTTGTTATGTAAATTGAATTTATTTTAATGTTGATCTTGTTTAGCAGTTTGCCTTTAAGGATCACCACGAGATGTATGTAACAAATTCCTGAATGCAGTCTAAGATGAGAAGCAAACTTTTCAATCTTTCAACTTTGAAAATCTTAACTACTGAGGAGAAGAAAGGCAAATCTTTTCACGCAGATCATAGAGCACACACTAATGCAAAATTTCCTAAATCAGCATGCAAATAGTCAAATGCAAAATGCACAATGCATGTATTTTATTTTCCCTTTCTTAATGTTGATGTATTACAAAAAGAAAGTTGTTATTTAACTTTGATTTCGATTTAAAGCGAAAGTAAACAAGCTAGTCCAAAATCAAAAGACACCTCAAGATTTACTTGTTTAAACACTAGAAATGCATGAAATCAAACCATAATGACGAAAGTAAAAAGACTAATCAGCTATGGACAGCAAACAAGCTAACTCTTTAGACCAGCAAAATGCCTAACACAGGTTCAGATCTAAGAGGCCAAAGCAAGACTAGTTCACTTTCGTTATGGGGAATTGTAAATGATGTAATAAATACAAAAGAACAAGTACAATTTCGTTATATAACAGAGGCGGAATGATGGCAAGTAAGGTTGGTTTCAGAACAGGTACAAGACTGGTAACTGGCTGCAAAATCTATAGTGAAAACAGGCAAGAAAAAGGGAGGAAACCCCAAATGCACAAGGCAAAATTGGGCCAACGCAGGTGCTACACAGCCAGTCTGGCTCTCAGCGCAGGTAGCCCCTTCGGGACCTGCGTTGCAAAGCAGGTAGCCTGTGTACTACCTGCTTTGGAAAACGAAAGTTGCGTTTTCACAGTTTCCGGGTCACAATTTTCTCAAAAATTCACAGTTTTTGCTCAAATCAGAAGCTATCAGTCAAGTACACACTAAGGGATGACAAGGAGGATGAAAAGCTATCACTAAGAGCTTACAAGGATCCTTGTAGATCAGCTCTTCAAATCATGAACATACTCAGAAATGAGCTAGAGTAGCTACCCTCTACTTCGCTTTTGATATAGTCAAAAGCTTTTCGATTTGGTACTCTTTTGTTCAGGAAATGAATAGAAAAATACTACAAACAATCAAACAGATAAAATCCCCAGCGGAGTCGCCAGTTTGTTGTAGGGAAAAGTATCCGATTCGGATGACCCTATCCCACTCTAAGGGTGATAGTACCTCAGCAACAACTGTAAACAAAACTTCTTAAGGTTTACTTCTTTATGAAAGCAAAAGAGAATGAAGAAATGCACTAACCGTTGCCTTGCACTTAATATTTGCTCCAATCTCTTCTCTTTGCTGCTTGCTCCTAGCTCTTTGCTCTTTTGTTGGCCCAGCTATAATGAGATCCTGCAAAATAACAAAGAAGGAAACTACAAGAAGCATGCATTCATAACTGATTCAAGGATTAGCATAAATCAAATATACAATCATCACAATACATCATTGAAACAAATGCATATAGAAGAACCTCAATAGCTTTTATTAATGGAAGAAGTAAAGTTCTGAGAAGGTTACAACCATTGAAGGCTCCAATCCAGCAACACCTCCCAGCAGAAAGAATTTCTCCTCTTCACCTCCTTCAAGCAATCACCCAATAGTTCTATAGTGAAACCAACAGCATATCATTACTTTGCACAAAATTCCAGCCTCCTGAGCTCATAGGAGAGAGCTCAATATATAGATGAATTGAGAAAGGATGAGTTAGCTTGCAACTGATGTGTAGCTGCCTTGTGTCCTCTCTCTCTTCAGTTGATCTTCAGTTCTTGAGTCCACTTGGAGAAACAGAGCCTTTGACTCATCACAATGCGAAATCCCTGATCCAAGTGTCATTTTTGGAAGATTCCGGAGCAATGACTCAGTGTGCCACTTGTCCCATCTCGCTCAGCGCGGGTGGCCTTTGTTCTACCTGCTTTGCAACGCAGGTACACCATGGAGGAGTTGAGTTTCAGCACAGAAGCCTAGTGGAGCACCTGCTTTGATTTCAGGATTGCTTGTTTTTGAGTGTTTTCAGGTGGAGAACTGATCTGAGAGCTGTTGGTTTGCTGACCTTGTTCCTCTAGGGGTAGGAACATCATGTTTAGGGACTTTGGATCCCTTGGATTATTGAAAATTCATGCCCGATGCTGCAAGGCACAAAATTGTCTATAACAACAGATAATCATCCAATCTAAGAGATGATGGCTCTACCAGAATCATCAGTCTACACTCAGACGATTGTCTGTCCTATGTACAAGAAAATGAATTTATAAAGCTGAGCATGGGAATGCCCGCCTCAGCTAGATCATGAAAATAAAATGAAGATAATGTATTGTATTGTATCTTATTATAGGTCGCCTCCCAGCTCTAAAAACTTCGGATCCTCATGATAAAGCATTTCACCCGACATCAAAAGATTAACGACCTCATGCTTTAGGGGGAAACTGTTATAGACATTTTTGGGCACTGCAACCCCAAGCATAAATGTCCATAAAGCAAGGGCTAATAAGTCCCTAAAAGTGTTGTTCCAACCCCTAGAAGAACAAGGCCAACTAATTACAGCATCTCCCAGAAGTTCTCCATGAAAAGCTACTCAGAACTGGTCAAAATTGGACCATTTCACCTGCTCCATAGGCAAAGTGCATTGCATCCCACCTAAATACACACAGTAGGTGCAATGCATGTCAAAAATCCCTTCTATGGGGTGTGATGGGCGAGAAGGGACAAATGGCAGGGTCAATCCGCAAGGTGGAGAAGCATGGAATCTTCCAGAAACTTCTCCTGTGACACTTGCCTCTCTAAATTCGACCAGGGATGAGTAAGAGATCATCAATCTCCAAGTGGAATCAAGAACTATCAGAGGGAAGACACTAATAAAATCTCAAAAGCTAACTCACCTCCCTTGCAGACATCTATATATGGATCCCTCATCCCAGAGATCCAGGGAGGCTGGAATTTTGTATCTTGTAAGGAAGTGTTGTTGGTTTCTTGGTGAAATATCATAGTGTTGGGTGATCTAAGCTTTTCATGAGATGAATAAGGGCTTACTTGCTGAGAGGATGATGCTGGGTCAGAAACATTGTTTGTAATTCTCTTTTCTCTTTCTTGATTATCAATAAAGCTATTCAAGTTTTCCTCCATATTCTTGTATGATTGATTATTTATGAATTTGTATGGTCAATGTACATCTGATCCTATATTCTTTATGATAATAGATCTATGTTCTTGGATAGTGTTATGCTGCTTTGATTCTACAGGTACTCTTTGAAGCTGGGTAGAAAAGGAAGTGAGTGGAAAAGGCCTACCATAAAAGAGAGGAATCGAGGAAGGAACCAAGCGCAAGACAGAGGTTGGTCTCCTTATTCTTCTCTTATCTATTTCTCATAAAGGAAAACGAAAGTAGTTTTTAGTGTGTTTCTTTCTAAGGTAGCTACCAGCCTTAGTGGGATTAGCAGCTTTGCATATGAACTATTCCCGATAACACTCCTTCGATTCCTGTCGAGCATGGGGGCAATCATACGATACCCCCACCAAGTAGTTCAGTCGTTTCCTTCAATTGGAGTCACTTGACTACATTCCGCCTCCCATCCTATGTGCCTTCCTAGATTATGGTACATGTCTATAATAAGGAAATACCTAGCACTCTCTTGGATGAAGGCGCATCTGTCAGCCTCATGCCTTCCATTACTTGGCAAGCTTTGGGCTACCCTCAGCTTGTGCCAGTCTCTCAGAACCTATTGGTTTTTGACGGAGGAACTTGCCAACCTTTGGGGATCCTTTCGGAGTTCCCTGTTACTCTAGGAGGTAAAGCCATCTACATAGACGTGATGGTCGTCCAAGGTGCCTTGGATTTTAGTCTTCTCCTTGGCTGTGATTATATTTATGCCATGGGGGCTCTTGTTTCTTCACTTTTCTGTGTGGTTTGTTTCCCACATGACAGAATAATTGTGACCATCGATCAATTGTCATTCTTTAGTCACCTAATGCCTCCTGTACTGCCATCATCCCCTATTGGCTCTTGCTCGCAAGCAGTGGCTTCTTTGCCACATGTTAATTATGTGGCTACCTATTCCATCTCTGCATCTGTTGATGATCATGCAGATGGTCTCGTACATCATGTACTGGGGGCACTGGAACCCGATCTGTCATTGTTGTCTAATGACATATGTTCCTCCCAGAGCATGCTTCTTCCCTCCTATGAAGATCTCTTGGGAGCCATGTTTTCGTACGGCCTATGAACAAGGTGTCCGAGGATAGTTTGATCTTGTGTCAACCTCGTTAAAAAATGAAACAAGGATCATGGAGCATAGTTCCTTGTCTTATATCAAGCTCGCTAAAAAAATGAAATAAGGAGTCTCGGGGATAGTTTGATCTTGTGTCAACCTCGTTAAAAAATGAAACAAGGATCATGGAGCATAGTTCCTTGTCTTGTGTCAAGCTCGTTAAAAAATGAGACAAGGAGTCTTGAGGAAAGTTCTTGATCTTGTGTCAACCTCGTTAAAAAATGAAACAAGGGTTATGATCATAGTTCCTTGTCTTGTGTCAAGCTTGTTAAAAAATGAAACAAGGAGTCTTGAGGAAAGGTCTTGATCTTGTGTCAACCTCGTTAAAAAATGAAACAAGGGTTACGAGGATAGTTCTTTTACTGTGTCAACCTCATTAAAAAAAATGAAACAATTCCCTTTTCCAAATCAAGTCTTTGATTAAGATCTGGTAAAATCTGAGTCGAGTCTTTCCAAGATCTTGAAAGTGAACCTTCATTCCATCCACCTTGTTGAATGCAATGAAGCTTGGGGGGAATGTACCTCGATTTGCATCATTATGCTACGGGCAGGCGAACTTATAACAAGCTTCCTTGATCGTAATGGTCAAGCGGTTCTCTCGGGTATTGTTTTCTACTTTTTCAGGCTCGAGGGACACAAATTTATGAAAAAGGACCCCCATGGAGTTTTATTTTCCGTGTCTTTTTCAAACTCTCTAAACATGAAAAAGACTCCGAGTTTTACCTATGTTGGACTCGTTAAACCCTGACAACATTGGACTCGTCACCATGACAAGACTTGAGCTTCTCCTCCCTAGGGCTCGTTAAACTATTACTAGGTTGGATTCGTCCGAAGGTCGAACTTATATCACAAGCATATGCTATCCCCTTCAAGCTTGTTTTTCAAAAATAATTGGGGTACTTGCTAGCAATGGTGGGGGAAAATTTGGAAGTCGTCATTGGTTACCTACGACAGCTAGTCACTCTTGAACATTGACACTTTTGCTTCTCGTCAGGTTGGGATATCCTCACATCGTCATTGGCCTTCCAGGGTTTTGGGTTGCCATTTTGCCTCATTCCATCTGGTCCATGTTGTCTCCATCAGACCTCTGATCCCTTGGTACCAAAATGCTACCGCATTCTGGAGTTGTGTCGTCGATATGTTTAAGAGTATAATCCTTCTACAGTTCAGACCCTTACCTCCTCCTCTGATGCTCTATTTCACCATCTATTACTTGTTCCTTATCTCGTGTTGTTGATGGGGGAAACATTATGGCCCTCCTGCGATGAATCGTCTCCTATCAACACCAACTCATTATCCAGGAGATTGATCTAGAGATCCCCTTTGGTACCTTGGAGCTTGCATGCCTCAATGGCAAGTTCTTCGCGCCTGATGACAAACTTTCATCATTGGTCTTCGATTGGGTGATTCCCGGAGTGTTCGACTTCAGCTTGTTTTTTCACACTTAGTGGATTGTACTGGCAGTACCTTGAGAGCCACTGGCATTATTGGTGGTTTCTCTCGTGCTTGTTAATGGTTTTCATCATTGGCTGGTAATCAAGCAACTTTCTATCATGCTCGACTTCAACACATCTGTTCGCATGCTAGAATTTGTACTATGATCAGTTAGGGTTTCAAGACCCCAAACTAATATTATATGACTCTTTGATTGGATGGCTGTGAGCATACCTGAGTCTTCATGGATGGCTGAGACCACACCTTTATCATTATATATGGTCTTATAAACTGGGTGGCTGCATCCATACCACAGACCAAGTTTCATATGTCTTTTGGATGGTTGGACCCATGCCTAGACTACATGTATTTCACTATCAGAGATATCAGTTGTACTTGCGCCTGCAAGTTCTTCAAGGTGGTGTTCCAGTTCGATCATGGTTTCATAAAGCATTTCACCCCTCCCATTCTCTCGGGCTTCATGCTTTAGGGGGCATCTGTTACACAGTAATTTGTCATTGTCCTTATCTAAGTCCCTCTGCTGTGTCATGTATCAAATACACATGTCCATATCTTCCCACTCATGCAAGAAGATTAAATAGTGCTTTTTGCATCGTCGCTAGTAAGCCATTAACAGTCGTGACGATCCCTTGTAATGAACAGTCCAGTCACGACACCGTTGCAGGTGTACACATGTTTCCCGCGACAGTCAAATATTAGGACTCAGCGTGAGGCTCCCAGATATTTATCATTACGATTGGTGTGTATGCATTGCATCCTTGCGATGTCGTCGTTGAGCTTTAGCTCATGACTTGCAACGATCCAGATTTGGCGAATTTGTTCAAACAGTCAACCTTTCGGATGTTTCTAGAGTTGGTTGTTGGGTCATTTTGGGTTGCCTTTCCACCTCTGGGATGGTGGTTCTACCTCTTGTGCAACCTCCCTTTAGGATAAGCTCCCTCTCCCTCATTTCAAGGAGACTCCTTCTCCTATAAAATCACTCACCATTGCTTTGATCTGCTAGCTTTTTTAGCTCTTGGAGTTCCTAGTTCTTTTAGTTGGATAGTGTTGCTAGTTCTTTTGAGCTTTGTAGATAGCTTTGGTGTGAGTGTGACATGTGTGGGATTGGTATTAGTTTGGTAGAAGGTTGTGGAGTACCTTAACTTTGTATTAAAGCTTGTGAGTGAGAGAGAGATATTGTCTATTTGGGAGACCCATTCTTGAGAGTGAATGCTTGAAGAAAAATACTGGCTGGACCCTCCAAGAAGGCTTGCAACGTCAAGACTTGGTTGTAAGCTTTGCTCTTTATTCATTTTAATACAATCAATGATGATTTCCTATATCTTGTGTACAATTTACTTGATAGCTTATGATTTCTTGACTTTATAAGTAAATAGATCATTGTTGTTCTCGGTTATGTGCTCTATCATCTTCTTGTGGTGTTTTAGGCTGATTTCTCATTGAGGAGAAAGAAACGGAAGCTAGAGCAGCGCAATGGAACTTCATCAACCACCGGTTTGAGGTAGGCCTCCAACGATGACTATTTAAGGGAATCGATTGTTGTTTTGTCTTTGCTGTGAGTAGACCCACCCTAGGGCTAGAGGGGTTGCCTTTTTCCGTAGAGGGAACACTTTCCTACTTCACAAGGATCAAAGGAACCAAAGGACGGAGGCTGAGAAGATGAGACCACATGACAAACATCATGCTTGCAGTCCAAATATATGTAAAAATACTGAGAAGGTGGGATAGGAGGATATGGTGACAGTTCAATAGATGGATCCATGACTTCTCCCACCTCATCTTGTAGAGCTAGAGCTATTTGAGAAGAAGGAGATAGAGGGTCACTTGGTACAACAACCTTTTCCGTCTTAGATTTAGAAGCTCTAACATCTAGGTATGTTGGGAGGGAGTCGAAAGTTTCTAACTCATGTAGATTATTAGAGATGTGAATAAGATATTGAAATCTCCCTTCCAAAAATTTCCAGTTAACATCATATTTACAAAATTCATAACAATAATGAAGAAAATGATCATGAAAGTTCTCAAGAGATTCGTTAGGAGCTTTTCAAAGTTTAAAATTTTCTTGATGAAGTGCTTTACAGTCATAAAAAATGAAAGCATGAAATAATTCTTTGAACATGTGAACAAAAGAGTTTATAGAGGTTGCAGGCAATATGTGACACCATTTATTGGCGTGCCCTTCGAACGTGAAAGTGAACAACCCACAAGAAATTTCATCTGATGGGACGTCATGCCTATCACAAAAACCACCATAGGAAACTGTGTGCCAAAATAGGGGTGTTAGATTATCACAATCGAACTTATATTTAGACAAGTCATTTATAGCATTTATCAATACATTGGAATCAATAGCATGAGAGAAACATGTCAGGGTTTTGATTAGGACAACTCATGAAATATGTGCAGAAATTCAAAACAAACTTCAAGGGCTCAACTTGTCATTTGGCGCTCCTTTTAATGCAAGAAATGTTGACAGCGCTGGACCCACCAACATTCACGGGATCTCCCCGATAAGAAGTGCCAACTAGACCTCATACCATTTGGAGTATAATGCCTAATAATGGGTAGTAATGTAATGCCTTGCCACGATAGAGTGTAGAGATACATATGATAACTTTGGGTTGAAGCAAGTGTGTGACCTTGGCACAAGTCAAGTGTGAGGCGTGGGGCGTTCTAATACACGGAAGGGAAAATGAAGTGTGCCCCTTAGAAGCCTGTAATAATACTCAGCTTGAAAGGAACACACGAGATGAATGACATCACAAGCTAAAATGAAATATAGTCAAGAAATTGAAGTGATGGGTTGATCGAACAACACACATTCAGCAAGATAAATACAATTTCCTACAAAATAGTTCATAAGAAAATGCATAAATTAAACAACATACATTACTAAAGCAACCAAAATAGTCCAACTACCATAACAACATATCCATGAAAGCGTGCTAGCTTTGATATTATTATTATAAGTGAAAGTTCCATCCATACATACACCATTGATGGCCACTAGCCTCAATATTGGAACATTACATTCAATAACACCTGCTCCCCCAAATAAGTATACTCGCTCTAAGATATGGAGAAGCTAAGGCTCGTCACACTACTCCCAAGCCTTCTCTAAGACTAATCCTAGCCAAAATCTTGGCTCCCAAAAGCCTCTTCTATGGGTTATGAAGTTATATTTATAACAAATGTTGGGGTGACCTTTGACATTTCCCTTTGTGACTCTTTGACTACCCTTATGACTCTTCAACTTCTTTACAAATAACACATTACATAACATGATTACCTTTCACATTCCTCTAATAACACTTGGAATTTCATTTACAACATACTTACAAATAATATTACATTTTCCACATGTACCCATGTGAGACAAAATAGGCTAGAGACAACCTAACAAGACAAAACACTATGACTTTGAAGTTTTGGGAAAGGCCAACTCGGCAAACTTCACTTGGTGCTTCTCGATCACGTACTCATGACAATTTTGGTACTATGTGATGATGGCCCCAAACTACTTTATGGTTTCTTTGTTAGGTTCCTATGCTACTAGTGTAACCCCTTATTTTTATTATTGTAACCCCCTTATTGTATTATTGTGCCCATATAGTCCCCATGTTGTTATTATTGTGCCCCGTAGAAGCCCACTATTGTTATTGTTGTGCCCCTACAATATTATTGTTGTGTAGGCTTTGATTGTATTGGGGCCCCTTAGACTCCTGTATATAGAAAGAAAGTAATTTTATTTGTATCATCCAAGAATTTTTCATTTGTGTAATGTAAAGGAGGTTTCCCCCTGGAAGAGGCTGCTTTTGAAGTTGTTGATCTATCTTTTCTTCTATTTTGTGAGCTGGTTGCATATCATTTGGTATCAAAGCTTTCGATTCTAATGTTTTGCTGCTTCAAACAGGTCATCATGGAATGTTCGCTATAAAGTTGTTTCTATGCCATTTCAAAAGCTAAAATTAAAACCCAGTTGAGTTTAAATCTTGATGAACCTCTTGTCCAAAATTACGATCTTGGATCGCTATATTTTCAGATATATGATCCAAGGAAATTAGGCTTTTTCCAGGCTCCCTAATTATATCTCAAACAGATGACCTGGGGAAAATAGTCATAACGTTCTCTCTGAGCATTAGATTGAAATTTCATAAACCGTTACAGAAAGAAACCATATTTTAGTTTTATGTGTATCGTTTCTAGGTCCCAAGGTAAAAAATGTGACACGGGGTATTTCGTACAATTTCACTCTACTAAACCGGTCTATATTCCGGACATTGTGGGATATTTGAAATAAATATTTCTTGGAGAATCTAATATTTATTAGACTTATTGGATTGAAAAGAGGACTTAGAGGGCTACAACAAGATGAAACTTTTGAACTTGAAGATGTGGAATTACAAAGATACAACATATTCAATATGGAGCTCCTACAAAGCGAAAACCGGTGTGTAGTCTTTTTAAAATTTTGCATAAGTCTGGCTTGAAAAATTAGTTTGAAGTAATTCAAAGGGCATAGTGAATCATAACTATCTTAATTGATGCCCTGAAGAAAGAAAATGGAAACACGTAGTAAGAAACCTGAAATCTCTACCATGAATGATGAAGAAGAGGAAGAAATGCAACATGATATATCAAAATTATAAGACCAAGTGCAACAAATCTCACTCTCACAAAAAGTAATAGAACTTAAGATGGATGGTTTAAAGTAAGGCGTGGAAGCTAAGATGAATGGAATGGAAGCTAAGAAAAATGGCATGGAAGATAAGATTGATGGTGTGGAATCTAAGATGGATGGTTTAGAAATAAACATTGAAGATTCGAAGAAAGACATGGAAGGTTTGAAAGGAGGTTTGGAAAAGTTGCTTCAAGAAATGCTTCCTAATAGCGAAAATGTAGTAGAGGAAACTCATGATGAGAACAAAATAAACGTTAATCATGATTCCATAGAATCTAATGTTGGATTGAAAACCCACCATGTTCCGAAGATTGATATGAGGATGTTTGATGCAAAAGGATCCCATAACATGGATACTACAAATGGAGCAATATTTCGATCTCCATAATGTGTAAAACACACAAAAGGTACACATTGCATCTTCATATTTAGAACCCAATCAGTTTGTATGGTATGGATGGATTTTCTCTCATATACAAATTATCACTTGTTCAATTTTTATGGAGGAAATGGTAGCACATTATGAGGATACAAAAAGCAACACCTTCTTTATCCAATTGATAATTCTCAAACAAAAGGGTTCAATGGTGAAGCACATTGAGGAATTCAAAAAATTTAATATGACGGTAAAAGATATTCCAGAGGAGCATAGAATTGATGTGTTCATAGGGACTTTAAAGGATAAAATCCAACATGGGGTTTGCCTTTGGGAACCTGATTCATTGGAGAAGGCATTCAGGTTGGAAAGAAAAATTGAAAGAGATATTATGGAAACAAGGAAGCCTCCCACTCACAACTATAAAGATGGAGCTGTTGCTTCCCCTAGCCTTCGACAACCTACAAGGTTGAAACCACAACAATTGGAAGAAAAAAAGCAAAAGGGATTTGTTATAGTTGTGATAGAAAATACACTAAAGGTCATAAGTGTGCTAAGAAGAAATTATTTTACAAAGATTTTGAAGAGGAGGAAGGAAAGGAACAAGAAACATCAAAATAAGATGATACACATGAGGAACCAACCCTAGAGAAAGAAGAAATGAATCCGACCATATCTTGTAATGCATTGGAAGGAGTTACCACTCCTCAAATTCTCAAGATATAAGGACATATCAAGAAGAAAAAGGTAATAGTGTTGATTGATTTGGGTAGTACCCATAATGTTTTTCATTGTAAGATAGCCAAGGAGTTGAATTGCTTCCTATATCAAGCACCAAAGTGTCAAGTGATGGTTGCAAATGGAGGAACCATAAATTTCTCTAGAAAGTGCCATAATACATAATTATCCATGGGAGAATAGGTAATGAATAGTTCAATTTTTTCCATTCCAATGGGTGGTGCTGATGTTGTACTAGGAGTCCAATGGCTACTATCTTGGGTATGATAGCTTTTAATTTTCAAGAACTTTTGTTTATTTTTTTTGGGAAGGAAATGAAGTTGAATTAAGGGGTATCGTAGGGAAACCAGGAAACATAATCATTTCTAAAATTATTACAAATCTTCTAAAGAAAGAACGATTGGGTGTAATTGCATAATTATGTTCACTAGAGGTTCCCACATTGAAATCATCTATTTCTCTAGATCTCCAAAACAATTTGGACAATAATTCCAAGTATTTGAGACTCTCAAAGGCCTCCCACCTATTCGTGATCATGATCATGCTATTCATCTGATTCCAGGAAGTGTTCCCCCAAACATCAGGCCTTACAGATATCCATATGCCCAAAAGAGTGAAATTGAACATATGGTTGCAAAAATGTTAGAGGTTGGGATAATTCAACCTAGTCAATGTTATTTCTCTACTCTAGTCATATTGGTACACAAGAAGGACAGATCATGGCGCATGTGTCTGGATTATAGGGAGCTCAACAAACTTACTATTAAAGATAAATTTCCCATTCCTGTCATTGATGAATTATTAGATGAATTACATGGAGAAATTTACTTCACCAAGTTGGATCTTTGTTCAGGATATCATCAAATCAGAATGAAGATGGAATACATTCCAAAAACAACATTTAGATCTCATGACGGTCATTATGAATTTTTGGTCATGCCTTTTGGCCTTATCAATGCACCTTATACATTTGAAGGTTTGCTGAATTCCATTTTCAAACCTTTCCTTAGAAAAATTGTATTAGTATTTTTTGATGATATACTAATCTACAACAAGTCTTCGAAGGATCATGTTCAACATGTTGACATGATTCTCAAACTATTGGAGGACAAACAATTATATGAAAAAAGCTCCAAATTTTTCTTTGGAGTACAAGAGGTGAAATATTTGGGTCATATTGTATCTCATGAAGGTGATAAGGTAAAACCTAGAAAAATTAAAGCCATTAAGGAATGGAAAATTCCCACATCCATAAAGCATCTGCGAGGATTTCTCGGGTTGATAGGTTATTATTGCAAGTTTGTTAATAATTATGGGAGAATATCAACACCTATAGCAACATTACTAAAGAAAGATGCAATTTATTGGACTCGAGAAGCAATGAAGGCCTTTGAACTTCTTGAAGAGGCAATGTTGCAAGCACTGGTATTAGCTATGCCAGACTTCACAAAAATGTTTATTGTGGAATGTGATACCTCAAGAAATGGAATTGGTGTTGTTTTAATGAAAGAAGAAAGACCCATTACTTTCGAAATTCATCCAATCAAAGGAAAGTATTTACACAAAGCTACTTATGAGAAGGAAAAGTTGGAAATACTACATGCAGTTAAGAAATGGTGACCTTAGTTAACGAGAAGACATTTCAAGGTAAAAATAGATTATGATAGTCTTAGATACTTTTTATAAAAAAACTTATCTTCAGAAGAACAGAAAAAATGGGTCACAAAGATGTTGGGTTATGACTTTGAAATCATCTACAAAAAAGGGAAACAAAATTTTGTTGCACATGCACTCTCAAGAAAGGATGAGGATATGGAAGCATTGTTTTGTGTCATTTATATTATCTAACTAGATTGAATAAATGAAGCAAGGGTTGAGTGCAAGAATGACAAAGAAGTGTGGGCACTCATTCAAAATTTGCAGGAAGATCCCAATACATATGATACATTTAGCTAGAAAAATGATTCATTATGGTATAAAGATTGCTTATACGTTTGTAATAATTCCCAACTCAAACAAAAGATTCTTCTAGAATTGCACACCTCTCCCTTAGGAGGGCATTGATTATTTTTAAAAACTTACCTTAGGGTTAAGAAACAATTTTTTTGCGATGGCCTTAAATCTAATATTCAAAAGTTTGTAGAAGAATGTTTCGTTTGCCAAAAAAATAAAGCTGATCCAATTAAGACCTTGGGTCTGTTAGAACCTTTATCCATTCCAAGTGAATGTTTGAAGGAGGTTTCAATGGGTTTTATCACAGGTTTACCCAATTATGAAGGAAAGAGTGTCATCATGGTGGCAGTTGATATACTTACCAAGTATGAAAACTTTTGTGCATTATCTCATCCATTTAAATCCAGTACAGTTGCTACTGCATTTATGGAAACAATTCAAAAGCTACATGGAAACCCAAAGATTATTGTAAGTGATAGGGATCCCATTTTCACTAGAAATTTTTGGACAAAATTATTTTCTTCTCTGGGTAGTCAGTTAGTTCATAACTTATCTTATCATCCTCAATATGATGGAAAAATTGAGATAGTGACGAAATGTTTGGTAGGATATCTTCATTTCTTTATATCTGATAAACAAACACAATGGGTCAAATGGTTGCCTCTGGCTGAATGGTGGTATAACACTTCCTTCCATACTGCAGCAAAAATGGCCCCATTTATGGAAATTTATGAATATCATCCACCGTCCATCACATCATCTTTAAAATCAAATTATAAGGTTCATGCAGTGGAGGATCACATCGAGCATCAACAACATGTTCCCAAACTCTTAAAGGATAACGTCACTTTGGTGCATAATAGAATGAAGCAACAGGAAAATCAACATTGCAGCGAAAGAAGTTTTTATGTAGGTAACTCGGTATTTCTACGACTAAAACCATAAAAACAAATTTCCCTCAAGCAATCTAAGAAGGATAACAAAGTATCACCAAAGTATTATGGTCCATACAAGATGTTACAAAATATTGGTACTATGGACTACAAATTGGAGCTTCCTACATCTTCTCGTGCAACCATCTTTCCATGTTTCATGCTTAAATAAGGTTATAGGTGATAAGATCCCAGTTCAAACAATATTACCAGAAGTTGCCAAGGAAGGAAAAAGCATATCGAAACCTAAAGCAGTCACAGAAACAAGAAATCGACAGCTAAGAAATCAATCAATTTTAGAGTATCTCATCAAGTGGAAGGACTTACCCACTGAAGATTGTTATACAACAAATTGACCCCCTCATCAACTCAAAGGTGAAAGACATGATAGCTGAAAAAAATACCAAGATCACATGCCTTGTTTCCACACTAACGCTGGCTATGAACTGACAACCTGCTTTATAAAGCTTCTCTGCAAGCCTAAGGGTGCGTTAGTGACCCAACTAACTCAAGTTGCTAGTTTGGGAATAGTGTTAGTGAATCCTAGTGAAGTTCTAAGGGTCAAAGGAACGAATTTACTCATAAATATCTAGATATTTGTTCCTAAAATCACTCAAGAAAAGCAACGAAACATCGAGATTCGACCTATTTGGAGGATTTCTAATCCTAATGAATGAGGCAAATGGGAAAGAGTTGAAAAGCATGGCAACTTCATTTCTTTTACCCTAGGGAACTCAAGGAGGAACTTGGAAACCCTAACTCAATTGCTACATAAGAAAAGCTAGGGCTATGGTGATAGAGGTCAGACCATTTGAAAGGATAATGTACTTGATTGTTGAGCATTTTCTCAAATCATAAGAAGTTGGTAAGAAGGGAGAAAGAGAGAGAACCTGGAGGGGTAAGGGAGGGATGATACAACAAATGGTTGTAATCACTCTTCCAACATTAATATAGAACTGTAGTTGTATTGTCTACTCCATGGTGTTGGTACTATCATTCATTCAGTTGTTTGTCCAATACCTTTTAGCATGAGTAGCTTAGTTATGTGTAACTAGATGTTCTTTTATGTATTCATGTATTAGTTATCAGAGTTGTATGTTGTGATTATGCTTGTCTCTTCTATGTGCAGGACTTGATCTGGAGCTGGCTCAGGGGACTTCCACCTAGCTGCATTGTGCTCTCCAGCAAATCTACACAGAGGCTTGAGGTAATCTACTTCTCCTACTTTGATAGTTAGTTATTGTTTATGAACATGCATGTAACTTTGTGATGGTTGCAGATAATCTTACAGTCTGTCGAAGGTCCCAGGAAGACCTTTGAGGGTATCTTCATTCTCCATACATCGTGGATTTTATCCTATAACAGAATTGGCGACTCCACTGGGGACTATACATTTAGTTCCCGGTTTATCCAGACAGTTCTCAGTTTTCTCCTCCTTCTAAGACCTCCCTATACTTCTACATTCCCTTTTTGACCCACCAAAACATTGCTGCATCTTGCCTACATATATTCATCATTGAATCTGATCTGAGAAGCCCTGTTTTGAGCTGTTTCCCCACACTAACGCAGGTTAGCAGACTACACAGTGCTTTATAAAGCTCTGTGTCTGCATACAGGGTGCGTTAACGGATCCAGTGACTCTCTGTGGCCACTATTACAGAGCGTTAGTCTCCTAAAAACTTTGATTTCTATCTGTGTCTACAAACCAAAAGGGATAGGAAGCCTGCTCATGGACTGAAAGAGGATCTATTAAATAGGTGTCCTAAAAGTTTTTTTTTTAGGAAATAAGTTTTGTTTTTTCTTTCTTAAAAGCATTTTTTATGAAAGAAAGATCCACATTTTTTATTCATTCTTTTGCTTAGCTAGTTAAAAGATGCTTTATTTTGGTTTCAAGTAGTTGTTAAGAAAACATAGGAAAGATTTCCATTGGTTATGCATGTGTTAAATGAACAGGATGCATGGAAAGAATATGAATATGTGAAAGACTCTCACCTGTAGAATACAACTTGTTTTCATTGAATTGATTTTTTTTTAAAGCATTGTCTTGTGCATAGTTTTTGAGTTAGTGTCTTATCACATTTCATATGTCAACTCCCCTACCAAAGACAATAAAAAGGTACACATAAAATTTACCTAAAATCAATCAGTAACTCTTTATTGAGAAAATAAACATTAGTTCAGGCTAGGATCTTGGGATAGGCAGTGTGAGTAAACTGCCCAAGATCGAAAACCCAAACTAGTGTCATTAAAAGAGAGAAAATTCCTGCTACACTCATACTACCGAGACCACTCCAGTAAAAGTGGAGCTAAATACGAGACAACATCGGACTGTAAGTGAAGGTATCCTACCTTCACTTGCAACTCCTTTGGGTATTCTATGTATAGGGGATACCTTCCGGGATTTCGGAGTTGAGTCGGGGACTCAGGTATCCTGCCCACACAACATACTATCTGCGACTATACCCCCCTTGATAGTCTTTTTGATTTGAGGTATCCTTGGTGGCCAAGCTTTTAGGGAGTTACACAAGGTGACTGGGGCCGACTGCCCTGGTACCGAATACAGATGGACCTATTTTGTCTTTAGTTTTTGCGAGAGTACTTGGCCCCTCAATCTGAGGTTCGGTGAAGCTCTAGAGTAACTGTAATTGTACATTTGGCTAGCCCTCTTTGCTATTCATTGTGATACTAGGTTTCATCTCTAGTGATCGGTGCTTAACAGATAGGGTCATTTCCCACTGTTTGTTGATTGATAAACTTAGTGTATTTTTTACATTTTTTAGTTACCTGCATGTTATCATTTGAGACTTTAACAAATATCATGATAAAATTTATTGATAAAAATTAACGGTCGCCATGGATACATTTGGCCCTCGTCATCAATCTAGACGATTGCTAGGACTTCCTCCACTCATTGTGGAAGATCCGTCGTGCTCCAGTGAACCAGATTCCCCATCTTTGGGGAATCAGTCTCCCAGATCTCACACGGAGTCTATTTGGACAACCGACGATTCAAGTTTTCCAAAGGATTTTTACCGAAGGATTTCTTCCTCCCTTTAACCCTCCGCTTATGAATCCGTTGGACCCACTCTTGGTTCTCGTGGCACTTGTACTCCTTGTTTCTTTAGTTGTAGCATTTCCATCCATCTTGTCGACGACTAATGGGTCATGGAATTTTGTGGACACTTTTGGTCCTCCACCACTTCCCCAATCGACAGTCACCACCACACCATTGATGGTGAACCCTTCTATCCCATTTGTCCCTGGTACAAACACTCACATGACACCCTCCACAAGTGGAACCCAGCCGATGCCAGGTTCCACCCCTTTAGTGTCAAACTGTATACATTCGACAAGTGCTACATAAAACGCTTCTTATAACGCTCAATATAGCACTATTAGCTCGGTTCTTTTCAACCAACAATATGGTCGGCAGCCATTGTATAGTTCTATCCCCCAGATTAAAGTATTTGGGGGCATTCCCAATATGCACATACCGGTTAGTAACGTAACAGTTCCCTCTCCATTCTCAGGCATGCATGGTCAGTCATTGATAGACATGAGCATTCCTTATGTCAATCAAGGACATATGGTTAGTTCTGTGGTGGGCGGTAATCTTGAAGGAGGTCCCAACCAATCCATGGGGGAACCCTACTCACAAATTAAAATGAGTCAAGGGGGCACTGCTTATCCTGGGGGAAATGCTATACCTCAACATCACATTCCCCATGGAAATCCACACTACAACACCATACCCCAAGGCAACTACTATACCATACAGCCTATGTATAATATTGGGACTCAAATGATGAGAGGACCGCAAGGTTCCTCAAGTCATATATCATTGCCTTGGTCCAAGTCGGGGGCACCACAAACTTTGCCTTTCTTGGCAACGTTGGATATCCCCAACTTGTACAAACTTACAAATGACCCCATCTATCATATCTTACTTTGTCCGCTGATCTCGCATAAAATACCAACAGACATCCCCAAGTTCGAAGGGAAACAAGGGGAGGACCCAGGCACCCATATCACCACCTATCATCTTTGGTGTGTTTCCAACTCCATGGTAGACAATAGTGTCTGGTTACGTCTTTTCCCCCGCACCCTCACTAGCATCACAGCTAAGTGGTACATTGAGCTACCACGCACGTCAGTAAATACCTTCGATTCTCTAGCGATGGAATTCCTAAAGCACCTCCAGCTACCCATCCGCTATGAGACTGGGATAGAGCTCCTCACTTGACTATGTCAGGATACCATCACCCACATCTCTGATCATATACATGAATGGAGACATAGGCGGAGGTTAGTCAAAGCTCCCCTCCTAGACTATCTCTTAGTGGACTGGATCTACAAGTCCCTACTCCCCCAAATTGCTAAAGATGTCACCTTAGGTGGTGCGGTCATAGAATACCAATCGATACATCATGCCCAACACTTCGATCTGATATATTCATAGTTTGGCACTCTTTACAACGTGATCCCCAATGCCCCTCGTAACTCTAATGGTTCCAATACTCAGCACCCTGGAGTGCATGCCAATGGGATTATCGTTGCAACCTCTGGGGCTGTTGTAAAAAAACTTAGCGGTCACATTGCCTAGATGTTAGTGGACCCATCTACCAAATTGACTACTCTTCCTACCACCGTGATAAAATTTGTGCAATCTACATAAAATCTCGGTGGTAAGAACAAGAAGAATAAGAAAAAGACTGCTCCTTCTGAAGAGTAGTCAACAAAGTAGTACAACCCAACATAGAAGGATGTTGAGCCCTCTAACAATGGAAAGGATAAACCTGCCTGATTCCCTTGCAAAATCTATGCTAAATACCACATGACATATCTATGTCCGCATCTTCATTAATGCACAGAATTCATTGCTAACAAGAATACTAGTAGGACCCCCGTTGTCCTTAATAATCCTTTCCTTGCTCAATAGCAGCAACACCTCATTGCAAACCAACCCCAACCCCCGCAAGGAGGCAATGGTGGTTCGCAACATCCTTCAGCTGGTGAAGGATCTTCTACCATTTACACATTTGAAATGGTAGATCTACAAACCAGAGCCAAATCTTATGGAGCTCCTGTCACTCATGCAGAGGAACCTTCCTTAAGTCAAAACCCACTGCTGCCCAACGATTCGCATATCGAAATGCTAGTTGTTGACCTTGTAATTTGCCCCCCAAAGGGGCACTTCGATGCACAACGCACAATACATCTGCACGTGCCACCCAAAACTACAGCATTATAGAAGACTTGGCGCAAGCACCATTGACTATGTCGGTGCTTGAAGTATTACAAACATGCCCAGCATAAAGGAAAGCTTTTCTTTTGGCTATTGGTGGTATCGACCCACAGGATTCCATGCTTGCAGTTTTCGACATGGAAAAGTGTAAACCTCCCCTTTCCCACCAGCTTGCATTTCAAGTGCAAATTTTTTCGAAAGGTAAAGGTATACACAAAACTGTCATCGATGAAGGTGCTTCTACCTGCGTCATGTCGGCTTCATGTTGGCTCACTTTGGGTTCTCCAACCCTATCCCCACCGTCAAATTCCCTTAAAGCTTTCGACGGACACACTTTCATCACAAAAGGTTACCTAGCTAGTTATCCCATCACCTTGAGTGGGAAAATGGTAATGGTAGATATTGAAGTCGTGGATCATAAACTCGACTATAATCGGCTTTTGGGCCGCACTTGGACTTTTGCCACGAAGGCCATTGTGTCTTCAGTCTTCCGTATCATCCTCTTTCCCTTGGATGGAAAGATAGTCACAGTGGACCAGCTGTCCTTTTGCACCCCAGATTACTCTCCGTTACCTAGAAGCTTTGTACCCTTAGTGGTCGTGTAATTGAATCTTATATTAGTATCGATACCAATCTACTGAAGGGCTCTTCCCTGATGGGTTGTTTCCCTCTTCCACTGCTCGCGGTTCCATAGACAGTCTCTATGGTTTCAACGATTCCTCACAAACCGACCGATCCTTGGATCATCATGGCCCCTTCAGACATTGACACTTAGGGAGAGAAAATTTTGGTGTCACCAGGTGAATTTTCTTACTAGGCCATTCAATCTGCATCAGTGTCTCCCGTCACTTTTTTCACGTCGAACGGTACCACGGCCCCTCCCATAACTGTTCCTTCTTTCTATCCACTCAATAAATTCCTACCTAAGGAAGAAGATATTAGAGAGATCATGAGTTTAGAAGAGTGACCTTGGGAGGACTAGTACCATTGTGTTTCGGTATCTGATTCGGACATGATGCCTCTTCAAATCCTGTCATCTGACGCACTTGAAATCGTTTCCTCACTGTTATAGACATTTTTGTGCCTTACAGCTCTAAGCATGAAATGTCCATAAACCAAGGGATCCTAAGTCCCTAAAAGTGTTGTTCCGACCCCTAAAGGAACAAGGTCAACAAATTACAGCTTCTCCCAGAAGTTCTCCACCAGAAACTGCTCAGAATCAGTCAAATCAGGATCATTTCAGCTGCTCCACTAGCTAGCTGCGTTGCATAGCACCCAAGTACACTAGCTAGGTGCGTTGCAGCGCACCTAAATGCACTACCAGGGTGCGTTGAGTGGGAAATGACAAATGGCAGTGTCATTCCGCGAGGTGGATAGACAATGGAAGCTTCCAGAATCTTCCCCAATGACACTTGCCTCACTGAGTTCGACCAAGGATGAGTAAGAGGCTCTCAGTCTCCAAGTGGAAGCAAGAACTGACAGAGAGAAGACACTAGTCAGATCATAAGCTGACTCATCCTCTTTGCATACATCTATATATGGATCCCTCATCCCAGAGATCCAGAGGCTAGAATTTTGTACATTGCAGAGAATTGCTGTTGGTTTTGAGATAGCTATCAGAGTATTGGGTGATTTATGCTTTGTTGGAGGTCAAGAGGGGACTTCTATGTTGGGAGGTTGATGCTGGATCAGGAATCATCGGTTGTAACTCCTCCTGGATCTTCTTGTTATATCAATAAAACTATTTGAGTTTCTCCTACATGCTTGTGTATCATTGATGTTTGTTACATTTGTATGTTTAGCTTAAATCTGATCCTAAGCTATTTATGAATATAAATCCATGTCATTGTGTAGTTTTCTTCTTCTGTGATCTTACAGGAACTTGGTGAAGCTGGGCAAATAAGGGAGCAGGTAGCTGGAAGCTTTCAAAGAGAAGAGATATTGGATCAAAGGACTAGCGCAAGACACAGGTTGGTTCATCCTATTCCTCTTCATTTATAGTCCATAAAGAAGAATACGAAAGTAGTTTTCCCTGTTTGTTTCTAAGGTCACTGTCACACCTTAGTGGGATAGGGTCGTTCTGAGTAGACACTTTTCCCGTTAGCAAAATGGCGACTCCGCTGGGGATCATGTCTAGTTAGTTTGTTTGTGTTTCTCTTGTTGTTTGTTTCATAAACATAGAAGTAGCAATCGAACTGCATTTGCCATTAACAAATGCAAAGTAGACATCTGCTACTTCAATCCATTCACTGGATCTGTTTATGATTTGAACAGCTGATTCACAAATGATCTGATTGCCCTTTGTGATAGCTCTTAGACCTCCTTTGAATCTACCCTCTGATTGTGCATTACTGATTGCTTTTACTCAGCCAAAAACCATAGATTAAACTGCAAACTGTGACCCAGAACCCGGATAGAATTCTCATTTCTGCCCCAGCGCAGGCTCTGTGAAGATATTTTGCATTTCAACGCAGTTCCCGAGAGGGCTACCTGCGCTGCAATCCAGTTTCTCTGTGTAACAGGTGCGCTGATCAGCCTAGCCTTGTGCAGCTGAGGTTCTTTGCTTCATTTTTTCAGTTTTGTCTCTGATTTTTGCAGCCTGTGATCAGTGTATGTGTCTGTTTAAAACCCCTTTTCTTTGCCTTAATTCCGCCTCCTTTGTACAAAAAGACTGTAGATGTTTTTGTGTGTTTGTTACATCATTTACAGTTTTCCATTGAAAAAGTAGAATAGTCATACTGTCGTCCTTCGTTTTAGATCTGTCGTAAGTGTCGATTTTGATCTTAGGAGAAAGTTTATTTGCTGTTGACAGTTGATTATGCTTTTACTTTTGCCTTTCGTTTTAATTTGTGACTTTCTAGTGTCGAAACGAGTATTTATTTCAAAATCATAAAGTGTCGTAATCATCTCTACCTTTTGATTTCGAAAAGAAGCTTGTTTGTGTTTGTCACTTGAAAGCAAATTCAGATTTGTACATCAACTTTCTTTTTAGGCATCAATATTAAGAAAGTGAAAAACAAATACATGCACATGTGCATTTGCATATTGACAGTCTGTTTGGCTTGATTTAGGAAAAGTGCATTTACAGTGTGCTCTTTGCTCTTTGAGAAAAGATTGTGTCTTTCTTTTCCCCTCGTAGATAGTATTTTCATTGTTGAAAAGAGATAAAAGTTTGCTTATCATCTTTAGATCGCATTTTAGGAATTACATCTACATCTCGTGGTGAACCCAAAAGGCAAACTTCATAAGAAAGATCAACTTAAAATAAATTGAATGAACTTAACAACGCTTTGGAACTTAACGCACAACATTTAGAGGTCTAGGCTAGAGACGTATTCCGGTGTCGTAAAGCCTGGTAACTGTTGTCCTCACTGATGGTTGGGTGATTCCTCCACTTTGAGATGATAAGTGCCAGTACGGACTTGTGCTCCCACGTACCGTCGAGTATATATTGGGAGACCCCTATAGGCTTAAAACCTTTTATCCATAGGAAGCCGTGTCGGCCGCCCTACTGATCGCAATGCACCGAACACAGCATTTGGGAAGATTGACTGCCGTACCGTAAAAAGTATTCTGCAGTTTTGCGATTGGTTTGGCACTCCCTCTACCTAGATCTCCAGAGCAATCCCTTTCGTTCCTTTTCAGACTCCTTAACGAAAAAGGTCCATCTGAGCACTTGTCACTTCAGGCTCATTAAAAATCGAAGGAGACTAGAGTCATCTTTTGTTTTTTCTCGACTCTTAAAAACTAAAAAAACAAGTTGTGTCGAAGCGTCTAAAAATTTATTTTAAACGGAATATTCATACCCTTTTCCTACGTTGATCTTAGGTTGAGAAAATGGAGTCTACCAACCAAGGAATTCCCCTTGGTGGAAATCCTAGTCCCTTCTCTTCTTGGGGAGATGTTGGTGCACCCCATATGGCCACATTGTCGCTTCCAGGACTAACAATTGGCTTTCCAGTATGGCTCTTCTCAACCAATGTCGTTCAAAACACTACCATTCATGAACAATCGAATCAGCAATTAGACGAGTCCAGAGTTGCCCACCAACCTTCTACTTCCTCTAATTCTTCCTCTCCTCCTTCCTCTTCGCTTGATGGGGCTGGCAAAGCCAAAATTCAAGTTCCTAAGGAGAAGAAGGAGAAGAAGAAGAAAGAGAAGAAGAAGAAGGAGCCAAAGGCGAATGGGGGAAAATGAGTGTCGTCTAACGAAAATCCACACACTGCACCGACCAGGCCTAAATCGCCATGTGTCATTTGCAAAGGAGACCACTTTCACAGAGATTTTCCTTGAATCCCTCGGATACTAAGGGACTGGTCTCCTCGTTTGCACAATCTGGTGTCATCAACCTCTGATGATCATGTTGAAAGCACACCGTCAACTAGCGAAAGTGAAGCCCCAGGACAAAAAGGGAAAGCTAGATTTCCTTGTAAACTATGCGAAGGCAATCATGCCGTCCACCGTTGTCCCTTCTTAGACGAAGCGAAAAGAGTTTTGGATGATCGTCCGGTTTCACCGTTACGACTTCCTCCTAGATATAAAAAATTCTTGCTGAGTCCGTCACTAGTTGAGAATCTAGCTGGCCTGCTCAAGTGGTCGGCTGAAGCGCCTATCATTGAAGATAAACCATCTGAATCCATACCAGATGAAAGTCAAAAGGTCGAGGCGGCAGTTGACCCGGTCTTGCCTTCAGAGGTTTTATCTTCGGATGGTACAGTCACTGAAGAAAACAAGGATGACACCGTCCAAATTCTCTTCATCAGCACAGACTCCAACGAACATGGGGGCAATCTACCCATTCCCTTACTACAAGAGGGAAGTTTGTCAGAGCCGTACCCGATCGTCTACTCGGTCCCACCTCCAAGCAACCTAGTTGTCTCCTTCGACTGGAATCAACTAGGCAGACCCCGTTTACCAGCAAGTGTACCATTCCGAATTATCGTTCAAATATATAGAATGGTCATGGCTGGTACCATCATAGATGAGGGGGCTTCTGTGAGTATCCTTTCCTCTATTGCTTGGAAAGCGATTGGTTCGCCATCGCTATTTCTTGAGATGAGAAATCTGACAGGCTTTGATAAAGGAACCAGTCGACCTTTAGGGATCCTTCCCGATGTGCTCATAACATTGAGAAGGAAGACAGTTCAAATGAACGTAATGGTAGTTCAAGGACCCTTGGATTATAATCTACTCCTTGGATGAGACTATATTTATTGCATGGGAGCCATCGTCTCCTCACTCTTTAGAGTAATGTGTTTTCCGCACGAAGGAAGAGTGGTCAAGCTCGTGGACCAACTTTCATTTCCCGGATCACGCATAGCAAATAGTCATATACCATCCCTAAATGGTCTCTTCACGCAAGAAATGTCTCAATCCCCGGTCCATCCTCCCGATGAGCCCGAGTAATTTGGAGGGATATGACTGAAACCCAGGGGGCATGCATCCTGGTCTGCTTCGGCAGGAAAACTTCGGGTATAGGGTAGGTTTCCACGGGAGAATATGACTAGTCTGTACCCCGTCCGTCGGTGGAAGAGGTGTTATTCTAGAATAAGATTCTCTTGTCAAAGTTATGTGAGTTGGAAGACATCATCACTCACCTTTGTTTATCTTGCTAGACATCGCTGAAGAAGTGTTTTGTTTGCACCATGAATAGAACAATCTTTGGGTAACCTGTAAAAGGTAGGCCTTTCCTGATAGAACAAATGTTTTGTCTGCAAATTGAGGGGTAACTTTGAAACCATATTTTATACCTGGGGGCATGCAAACCTTTTGGAGTGCAAGCGAGGGGCGGCTATTTATATTTTAAATTTTTAGGACCTCTAACCCTTTAAACTCATAGGATTAGTCGTCACCTAACTTGCATAAAGAAAGGATGTGGGGAAAAACTCTAAAAATTGCCAATTTTATATGAGACATTCTTATCATATGACTGGATTAATCGAGCAGTTTTAGCGCATATTTCAAGCTCGTTAAAAAATAAACATAAGACATGAGCAAATGTTTCCACCCGTGTTTAAGCTCGTTAAAAAATGAACTATTCCCCGGTAAATAACCACCGTGAATGAAGCATTTCAGCCATTAAAGCCTTGGTCGTGTTTGCACCGTCACCTCCACTTTTTCATTGGCTGATCATTCACCTCCATTTGATTGTTTACCCATTTTGAGGAACAGTTGCGAAGAGTGATTTCACTAGCCATCCTTGTGACACTGCCGTGATTGGAAAATTCCAAACCTTACTCAAAATCAGCTGCTACCCATTTTATCACTCGTTCCTCAAAAGACGAGTCTTCTTTCAGCTCTTTTCAACTGACTCGTAAAATATGAAAAGATTGCCAAGTTTTGGCCTTCCAGCTCGTTAAAGCGACCGGAATTGCTATCCCTTCTCTAGATTTTAATCTTTTTGGACCTGAGGGATTATTGCACAAAATGATCGAGCGCTTGTTTTGTTCGGCTCGTTAAAACTATCGAAAATTCATCCCTTTTGTATTGTTTTATACTTTTTCAGACTTAAGGGATTAGATGACGAAAAAGGAATTTTGGAGTTACCTTTACGTACCTTTTCAGACTCTCTAAAAAGGAAGAGGACCGAGTTATCTTTGTCATTAAACTCGTTAAAAAGATTAATAGCGACAAACTTGTCTTTAGACGAGAACGAGTTTCACTATCGCTAGGCTCTTTAAAACATAGCGATGGGTTTGCCCGAAGGGAAAATTATAGAACAAGCATATGTTATCCTCCTCAAGCTTGACAAAAATAAAGAGGTACTGGTCAGCAATGACTGGGGAAAAATTGGGAAGAAAACTCAAAGAATCTTTATTGGTAGCAAGTCGCTCTTGAACATGACACTTCCACTCCGTGCCTGAGTCGGGTTGGGTTGTTTCATTCACCGGTCACATCACCATGGTCACACCATAACATCCACATTTGGGGTAAATGCTACCAATCCATCACATAAGTGTCGCTGACATGTTCAAGAGAAGTCATCAAGAGAAGTCACTTGTGTCCCATCCGCTACCATACATTATACTTCATTCTTTTATGACCGCCATCCTGAACCATATGTCATCAGATCGTTTTCACCTCCATCAAAATCATTTGCTCCGTTCCGTGTCATTGATATGGGATTCATTAAGGCCCTCCTTTTACAGATCACTTCTTGTCGACATCAACTCATTATCCAAGAAGTTGATATAGGAACAACCCCTTCAGTACTTTGAAGCTTGCATGCCTCAATGGCAAGTTTCTCACTTCCGGCGACAGGTATACATCAATGACCTTCGACCGAAAGATTTTTCGTGGTGTTCGACGCCAAGTCCTTTATTCACACCACGTGAATTGTACTTTAGTACCTTGAGGGTCATCATCATTATCAGTGATTCCTCTCGCGCTTGTTAACAGTTTACATCATTGACTGGTAATCAAGCGATGTCTTTCCATGTTCGACTTCAAAACATTTCTCACATGGATCGACTTGTACTTCGAGTGAAGATCGGACGAGATTGAAGACCCCGGATCTAGTTTCATCCATCCGGGCTGCGATATATATTCAGGAAAATAAAGACATTGAAATGTACAGCATTGCAGCACAGATAATCATCCTACCAAAAGGATGATGGCTCTAACAGAACCATCAGTCTACCATCAGACGATTGTCTGTCCTATGTACATGAAAATGAATTTATAAAGCTGAGCATGGGAATGCCCGCCTCAGCTAGATCATGAAAACAGTATGAAGATAATGTATTGTCTTGTATCTTATTACAGGTCTCCTGCCAGCATTGAAAGAACTTCGAATCCTCCTAATAAAGCATTTCACCCGATAAACGGCCTCATACTTTAGGGGGCAACTGTTATAGACATTTTTGTGCCTTACAACTCTAAGCATGAAATGTCCATAAACCAAGGGATCCTAAGTCCCTAAAGTGTTGTTCCGACCCCTAAAGGAACAAGGTCAACAAATTACAGCTTCTCCCAGAAGTTCTCCACCAGAAACTGCTCAGAATTAGTCAAATCAGGATCATTTCAGCTGCTCCACTAGCTAGCTGCGTTGCATAGCACCCAAGTACACTAGCTAGGTGCATTGCAACGCACCTAAATGCACTACCAGGGTGCGTTGAGCGGGAAATGACAAATGGCAGAGTCATTCCGCGAGGTGGACAGACAATGGAAGCTTCCAGAATCTTCCCCAATGACACTTACCTCACTGAGTTCGACCAAGGATGAGTAAGAGGCTCTCAGTCTCCAAGTGGAAGCAAGAACTGACAGAGAGAAGACACTAGTCAGATCATAAGCTGACTCATCCTCTTTGCATACATCTATATATGGATCCCTCATTCCAGAGATCCAGAGGCTGGAATTTTGTACATTGCAGAGAATTGATGTTGGTTTTGAGATAGATATCAGAGTATTGGGTGATTTATGCTTTGTTGGAGGTGAAGAGGGGACTTCTATGCTGGAAGGTTGATGCTGGATCAGGAATCATCGGTTGTAACTCCTCCTGGATCTTCTTGTTATATTAATAAAATTATTTGAGTTTCTCCTACATGCTTGTGTATCATTGATGTTTGTTACATTTGTATGTTTAGCTTAAATCTGATCCTAAGCTATTTATGAATATAAATCCATGTCTTTGTGTAGTTTTCTTCTTCTGTGATCTTACAGGAACTTGGTGAAGCTGGGTAAGTAAGGGAGCAGGTAGCTGGAAGCTGTCAAAGAGAAGAGAGATTGGATCAAAGGACTAACGCAAGACATAGGTTGGTTCATCCTATTCCTCTTCATTTATAGTTCATAAAGAAGAATAAGAAAGTAGTTTTCCCTATTTTTTTCTAAGGTCACTGTCACACCTTAGTGGGGTAGGGTCGTTCTGAGTAGACACTTTTCCCGTTAACACTCACCTTATACGATTATCCAAACGATGGACTCCGAGAGAAACATGGGCCATATTTCAAAGACATTGCCCATTGATATTTCAATCAAGACAGGCATCACGGAAACCATACAAGTTGGAGCCAATCGCAATCCTGAGGAAATTTCAAGCTTCACCTACCCTTTTAAGGACTTTCACGATGTTTTCCCTTGGTCTTATGAGGAAATGCATGGCATAGACCCTTCTATTGTCAAGCATGAGATCAAGAAAGACCGAGCATTTCTTTTATGGTATTTTTCTTGCTTGTTAATCTGAAAAATCCTCGAGGCTCCTTCTTCAGGCTCGTTAAACTACCACGAAGAAGAGTGAGCATTCTTTTTATGGTATTTTTTTGGCTCGTTAATCTGAAAAACCTCCAGTCTCCTTCTTTGGGCTCATTAAACTACTACAAAGAAGATATGAGTGATTTCGTTTATGCGATTTTTTCTCGCTCATCAAACTGCAAAAAATCCCAAGTTGTTTCTTTAGGCTCGTTAAACATTTATAAGGATGACCCGAGCATTCTTTTAGGTACTTTTCTCGCTCATTAAACTGAAAAATCTTGAGTTTTTTTCACCGGGTTCATTAAAAATTTACAGCAGCAACCAGAGCACTTGCTATTTTTTTGGACCATATCTTGCTCTTAAAAATCGAAAAAATCCCCGAGTTTTCCCCTCCTTCAGGGTCGTTAAAGCTACGAAGGAGGAATGCGCAGTTCTTTTACCTCTTTTTCCTCGCTCACTAAACTGAAAAAGATACCTTGAGTTTTCTTCATTTGACTCGTTAAAATTTGATGAAGGTATTTAGTTTGTCATTGCATGAGTCATTCAAAATTCACAACGAAAAACGATTTTAGTTTGTCTCCTCATACTTGTAACAAAATCAGGTCAACATCTATTTAACATAGGTTTCTCTTTATCCGAATTCAATAGATTAACTCACAGAATAGTAACTAATCTGGGTATACTATTAACCTTTTGTCGCATCTGATTAACAACTATGACAAAGGGACCACCATGGAGTTGTTCTTTACAATCCTTTCAGACTCTCTAAATATGAAAAGACCACCGAGTTGTCTAGTCTGGACTCATTAAACTACACAAACAAGATATAGAGTCGCTCTTTTTACGATCCTTTTTAGACTCTCAAAACATGAAAAGATCGTCGAGCTTGCCTATCTAGACTCATTAAACTAATCAGATAGGGCATATAGTCTCTCTTTTCGCGGTCCTTTTCAGACTCCTAAAACATGAAAAGGTCGATGAGTTTACTCGTCTGGACTCACTAAACTAATTAGATGGGGAAAGTAGACAATGCAACTACATGCAGTATTAGAAAGTGTGGTTTGGCAGCAGTTGTTACCTTGAACATGGCCCTCCCTCAAATAAACCTTCCTTGTGACGGCCTCTCAATATGAATCCTACCATCCTATGAGTTTAGCCTAAATACCCTGATGTTCTTGCATCTCTGTATCCTAACACTCTTAGGTGTTCATGAGTCTAGTGCTACATGGTTAAAAACCGTTGTCGTGCCTTCTATTGTTCAAGGGTTAAAATTTTGTTTCCTCCATCAACCCATCATGCATATCCTTTCATCATGCCCTCTGTTGTTTAGACCAAATGCTCAAAGATTCCTCAAAAAACAAATCATTCTTGTCCCATTTCGTGTCAATTGATGTAGGACACATTATTGCCTACCTTTTGAAAGGTATCTTCCTATTGACTTCAACACTTTATCTAGGAAGACAACCCAGAAACACATTCAGTGCCTTGGTACTTGCAGACATTAGTGGTAGGTTGCCTTTTGTGGCCTTCCTCGCGTCCGTTAACGGTCTCCATTATTGACTATTAATTAGATGATTTCGTGCATGTTTGACATCAACGCTAATATTCACATGTACCACTCTATGATGTTTGGGGAAGCAGAAATCAAGACCTTGGGTAGAGGCTTGCATCACTCAGCCTTGTTTCCTCTCCCAAGTTGCATATATTGTTATCTGGAGACAGCTCATCAGAATGATTCTATTATGACACCGGATCCACATTGTGCTTACCGGCGTCCAACATCATCATATCTCTTTTATGTGAAAATCACTCTGACATAGCTACTGAGCATGGGAATGCCTGACTCGGGACATGATTCTAGTAGTTTTATATATATTTATTATATCAGGTTTCCCGTACCACCCGAAGCTCCAATCCTCTCTCACTTTTTGTCGAAGAAGGAAAACTACAGTTAAGTAAAGTATTTTGGCCATCATCACAGCCTCTAATCTCATAATTTAGGGGCATCTGTTATACAACAAATTGACCCCCTCATCAACTCAGAGGGGAAATACATGATAGCTGAAGCAAAGACCAAGATCACATGCCTTATTTACACACTAACGTTGGCTATGCACTGACAACTTGCTTTATAAAGCTTCTATGCAAGCCTAAGGGAACAATGTTAGTGAATCCTAGTGAAGTTCTAAGGGTCAAAGGAACAAATTGACTCATAAATATCTAGATATTTGTTCCTAAAATCACTCAAGAAAAGCAAGGAAACATCCAGATTCGACCTATTTGGAGGATTTCTAATCCTAATGAAGGAGGCAAATGGGAAAGAGCTGAAAAGCATGGCAACTTCATTTCTTTTACCCTAGGGAACTCAAGGAGGAACTTGGCAACCCTAACTCAATTGCTACATAAGCAAAGCTAGGGCTATGGTGATAGAGGTCAGAGCATTTGAAAGGATAGCATACTTGATTGTTGAGCATTGTCTCAAATCATAAGAAGTTGGTAAGAAGGGAGAGAGAGAGAGAGAAGTTGGAGGGGTAAGGGAAGGCTGATACAACAGATGGTTGTCATCACTATTCCAAAATTAGTATAGAACTATAGTTGTACTATCTACTCCGTGGTGTTGGTACTATCATTCATTCAGTTGTTTGTCCAATACCTTTTAGCATGAGTAGCTTAGTTATGTGTAACTAGATGTTCTTTTATGTATTCATGTATTAGTTATCAGAGTTATATGATGTGATTATGCTTGTCTCTTCTGTGTTCAGGACTTGATCCATAGCAGGCTCAGGGGACTTCCACCTAGCTGCATTGTGCTCTCCAACAAATCTACATGGAGGCTTGAGGTAATCTACTTCTCCTACTTTGATAGTTAGATATTGTTTATGAACATGCATGTAACTTGGTGACGGTTGCAGATAATCTTACAGTCTGTCGAAGGTCCCGAGAAGACCTTTGAGGGCATCTTCATTCTCCATACACTGTGCATTTTATCCTATAACAAAGATTCCACATGGGAGGATGAGAATTTTATACAGAAGCATCCAAAACTACTCAAGCGTTTAGGACAACACTTTTTGGAGAGGGGCATGTTAGGTCCCTATACTACTAGTGTAACCTCTTATTGTTACCTTATTGTATTATTGTGCCCATATAGTCCCCAATGTTGTTATTATTGTGCCCCATAGAATCCCACTATTGTTATTGTAGTACCCCTACAATATTATTGTTATGTAGAATCTGATTGTATTGGGATCCCTTAGGCTCCTATATATAGAAAGGAGGTCTTGTCCTTTGTATCATCTAATAATTTTTCATTTGTGTAATGTGAAGGAGGTTTCCCCCTCAAAGAGGCTGATTTTGAATTTGTTGTTCTATCTTTTCTTCTATCTTGTGAGCTGGTTGAATCACATTCTTTCTGATAACGGACCCTTGCCTCCATAGCATCTGGGTATATGGCCTTGGAACCTATATCCAAGTCGTATTGAAGCTTGTGTAGCATGGTGTTGACCATGACGGGACCACCATTGTACTTATGCATGTTTTGTTCGCTCAGTTCCAAGTCATCCCTAGTGGTCTCTCACCTTAAATGCTCAATGCACCTATCGATCTCTAGCCAAACTTGGTTATTGTGTTTAAATTTGGTGAGGGAATTGATTGACGGGATCCTATGCGTTCTCACCATGACATCCAAACTCTTATACAACCATGCATATGAGGCATGTAGGTTTTTGACGAATAGGTAGAGATGCTCATAGTTTTGTATCAACATCTAGACCTTTTCTTTCTCGAGATCTACCTGAGGCTTCATGATCTTTGGAAAGTGAACCGGGGTCACTTTGTAACACATTGTTCACTCTTGTACATGGACAATGGCAAAATGTATTTTCCTGAGAGTTTGAAAAAAATATTTTCTTCACTATTGTAAGCCATGCACGTGGAAAACTTCTTTAATCAATGTGAAAAACTTGTCGTAGAGCTTCCACATAGTACTTTCAAGTGTTGATACTAAAAAAGTATCACTTTCCTCATCTCTACCATTGCGAAAACTATGCTCTACTCTCTAAGTTGTTCTTCCTCTTTCCTGAAAGCCTGCAAGTTCTTTGTCATTTTCTCATTCTCAGACAACATGAACTTAACATTTGAGCTCATTTCTTCTGCATAGGCTAAGTTGGCATCAGAAAGGTACGCTGGATGCTTTCTAACATCTGGCAATATCACCCTTTCCTTCATGAATTCAGGTGACATGTGATCATCTGGAAAGTGCTTTCTCCGCAACTCTACAATCTTCCTCTACAACTCGTCAAATGATGGATTGTACACATCCATAACTAGATCATCATCAATGAGAACAACCTATCCTTTCTCGCTCAGGACTGGTTATGACACTAGAGGTGGTGGAGACTGGTAGGTGACCTCAGGTGCTCTCGACATAAGGTCAGTGTCTTAATTTTGTGGCTCCTTGCCCCAACTCCATGTTTTTCACTTCCATCAATTGCTCAATCTTCTGAGCAAGCTCCCGATCCCGGACCTGTTCACCCTCTACTTCAACTGCCAATTGTTCTGACTCAACCTATATGGGCATTGTTTGCTCCATCATCGCGCCTTGCCTTTCTTCTTCCACTTTTTTCTTCTTCTCTTCCCTTTTTCTCTTTCTCATCTCTTGCTCTTCCTTCAAATTCTTCTCCATTTCCTACAACATTTTTTTCTCTCTTCCTTCTCTCTGCTCTCTTTATCCAATGTTTCCTCTTTTCCTATGTTGTGAAAGATTCTTTCAGAGTGATAGGATCTACTCTCAGCTTGTAGCTTTGTTGTGCCTATGGGTTCTTGGCAGTATTCCTCTTTCCCTTGTCTTGCATTGGATTTCTTCTTATTGTTGTTGTTATTGTTTCTTGCTATGCTATTGCTGGTTGTAGAGTAGCCTTCCAAGCTATGGTTATACTGGATGACTCGTGGAGCTTGGATTCATTTTAATAATACCTCCAAGTGTCCTCCTCATGCCAGTGAATGTCCTATGGATCCATGGATAGTACACCTTCCCGCAGTGGTTCTTGCAAATACCATGGGGATCATATGGATTAAAGGCCTTAGTTCTGAACATAAACTTCAATATCTCCTTAGCTTCGACATCTGCATCTTTCAAGCTCTTTATCTCGTGTAACTCGTTCTACAAAGGAAGAGTGGGCCATGGTGCCTTCTTCTTACTATGTAGTCCTATTGATAAACATATGGAGAGGTGATATGAGACCTCTTGTATGACTATCTTGTCCATGACATACCTTGATAGAACATGCAGAGGCTTCTCTCTACCAAACACTTTGATAAAGATGCGACTGAGTGAGGCATACCAATATACAATGTTAAGTATCACTTGCATCACTTCTCGGGACACACAAGTTGGATCCTGCTCAAATATAAGCTTATACAACGAGATGATGAAATGGCCAGTCAACCTTACCATTACTCCTCGATAGCTGCAATCAGAAATCAACTTGCAATAAATGTTGACAACAATATCTTTCATTGTAAATGTCTAGCTCATGCCAAGAAAATGTTGTTGGGCATATATTACATCCAGTACGTATGTAGACATGTAGAATCTCGCTTGCTCATCCTTTGAGGAATTCAGGGCGTTAGTCACATGGAATTTAAACTGATGAGCCAACAAGTCTTACCAGTTGAATGGCCTTCCATCAGTCATCAACTCAGCCAAAACAACTACCCAACCTTTAGTAAAGGTCTCTTTACTCTCTTGACCGTATATTCAACATGAAAATATGATCTAGAATTGGTAGGCTTTCTAGAGAGAGTTTGTCTTATAAACATGATTGGGTGTTTGTCTAAACTTTAATGACTCTTTCACCCAATGCATGAATATATCTCTCATGTTCACTGGACTGTCAGTGGCATTGAAAAGTGTGTCCACGCACCTCGCTGACTGAGGTAAATGATATATCTAATGAAATTTCTCTATGCTAAAGGTGTCGAGCTTTATCCCGCTAGAATAGCTCAATGTCATAGTCTCTCGATCTATGTGTGAGGCAATCTAGATGATAATTTCCGTACATGGGAAGGCAGAGTACCTGCATGCAACCTTGTATAAGCTTGATCGTTCGATACTAATATAAACATGCCGATCCTCTAAGTCTTCCTTGAATTCCCGTTCAAAATTATCCTTGATTTGTGTTGGCTTGATGGGGCTTGACCCAGGTTCAACATTAGCTACTCCAACCAACAATACCCTAAAATGGCAGCCCCTTCAATAGAAACCCACGTAGCATAGGCTGTAGTCTCACCCGAGGCAGTATTGGGGGATGACAGAACTAGGTTTCTGCACCTAGAGGTCTGTGTAATTGTTTCCTACAACTTCTAGGGCTTAGTTATGTCTTTGCTAACCCTAACCCTTCTGGAATAGTTAATAAACAATAAATATTATAAATAATAATTATATCTTCGTGAAGGTCATTAACTAGTCATAACATGCATAATTTATACTCATTTATCATTTACACGCATTATATAAATATTTATCCATATATTTTTAGATACAAAGCTAAAACACATAAATTACAGAAGTAAATACAGATAAGAAGATACGCAAAGTATGGATCAAAAATGTCTTTTATTATATCATCTTTCAAAATATAGACTCTTCTTCCTTATGCACTCAATTGTAGGGGCTGGCACATTCATCTTGGGGACTTAGCAAGGTATCCACACACTTAGTTGCAGGAGACTTCCCCTTCGCCTAAGTACATGAAATAGACTTTTCTTCCTTAGCTTACTCGTCCCAACAATGATATTTTATCTCATGTTGATTTCCTATACTAACTATGACTCTTCTATTTATAACATTTCCTTTTAAAATACCATGGTCTTGGGTCTTAAAACCTTCTTAACACTTAACAACCTAAGGGACTAAAGCCCCTTTGACTCTTAATATCTTCGCATTCCGCTTCCACAAATCGTGGAGACTGTACATTTTTACAAAAAGTAAATACAAAACTTAACCCCAGGGACCTCATCCCAATAGGTCCCCAACACAATTTGGTGACTTATCCTTAAGCCACACAACTGGCACTTTAATCTTCTCTTGGATTTTGCACAACTCCAACTTTAGAACTTGGAGATCAATTGTTCTTTGTGTAGCTTCCTGCTACACTTCCTTGACTAATTTCTCTATAGTAGGGCCTTCCACTGCATGGCCTTAAGCTTGCTCTACACTGATAGAGTGAGCTGGGTGACCTCCTCTGTATAAAGCTTTGTTCTTTCCATAAGAATGGCCTATTTCAGGAACATCTCCTCAATTTCATTCTAAAGCTGCTTCTCTTCTAGTAGTTTGGTGAACTATTGCACTAGTGCCAAGGTACGCAATCGATACAATCTCATTGAACTGCCAATATTTTTCTCTAAGGTAAGTGCCAATCTTCTACAGAGTGGGGTCCTCCTTCAGAGACATCCATAGCTCCATATATTTCTTGAACAACTATGTGTAGTCCTTGACTACTGCATCTAGTGTGACCATTCCTTCCTTTATGGTAGCTCTGCATATCTCTTGAACCTCTAGCGGAGTTGTTAGCTGCAACTTCAATTACAGCTCTGAAATCTACAATTGTAATTCAAATTAGACTCAGTTGATTTCATCTTTGGACTCTTTGAATGTTGTGACCAGCTTCTGTATCTTTCCTGTCGATGCTGCATCACCTGCAATGTTAAGTTTAGGTAGTTCATTAAACACCTGTATAATCATTGCTTCTAAGTGCTGGTTGTGCGTAGCAATCTCTTCATTTTGCTTCAATTCATGTGACTTTTCTTCAAGCATCTACGCATTGTTTGTTTTTACTTCCTTAATCACCAGCAGCGCATGCTGCTCCTCAAACCTCAGTTCATCCACTACTCCTTGGTGTAACTCATGCAGTGTTTCGATAGGGAGTGTCGCGAGGTTGATGCTTAGATTCTTGATCTGTGAAAGTTGGGTGTTGGCCTCTTCTGAGTCGGCGCGTAGCGTCCCATTCAACAACTGAATCACCCGGAGATCCAAACTCTGATTTGTGTCCAATACTCTCACGCAAGCTTGATCCAGGCTCACCTAAACCCTACTCTCTTGATATATGCTCGCTTGCAGTCGCCTTTCTGGATCTACAGATCGCACAGATCCTTCTGTACATTTCCTGGCACCTGTTGGTACTCCTGCTCACACTAGGTCCATAGTTATTTGTAGTGTCTTAGTCCTTGTCACCAATTTCTTCTAAGTCCCCTTCAGTGAGGACTAACATATCCACCTGGGAGAATCTAGTCGACTTCTACTTCTTCCATGGCCCCGAGGTTGTCTGCTTTGTTCTTTTTTTTACCACAAAGGGGGTTCCCTGCTCCACACCCCCACCCTCTTTTGTATCTGACCCTTCTTGGTCCTATTTGTGCTAAGAGTCAAACTCCTCAAACTAAATTGTTGTTTCTTGGGCCGCTCACTCTTTGTGAACAACTGCCTTGGCAACAAATTCCTTAGCAGTAGCTTCCTTAGCTGCAACATCCTTTCGCTACGCAACTTTCTCCCAAGCTGCAACCTTTTGGGCTTCCTTCTGTGTCTCTGCTAATGATGTCTATGCAGTGGCACCTTCTTCTACTTTGCTCATTCTTGCACCAGGATTGAAGGGTAAAGTCACTCTCCTGGACATTTACCTACAACCTCTGCGATATCCGCCTCAGCAAAAAGATAAGGAAAATTGTGCCATATATTCTTTGGATCCATTCTGGCATGAATGGATACATTGTCAAAGTCATCCTTGAATTTGGCATAAGGCTCATACTAATAATATAAGGTAGGTGATAGTGTCGGCCTTTGGTTAATCACTGTGCACAGATCCAACTCCACCAGCACCCATAACATCTTATTCTTTATGGCCCACACAGGGTCCTTTATTTCGCAAACCGGAGTGAACTTCGCTGCCTCGAGGAGGTCATATTATTGTTGGGGAAACAGGGTGTCCCCCAGTGTCCTCCATGTGACTAATGTAATCAATCCAAGTAGACAGGCATAATGAAATGCCTTGCCCTCAACCTAGTCCTCCCAACCGTTCTCCAATAACTCCTTGCAAAGGTATTAAGCCCAGTTGTACTGGATTCCTTTGGCGCACTGCGCAGCAAAAGTGTTCACGGGTGTCGTAACCTCGTCTATGCGACACTTTCACATGATCTTACTAGATAATATTTGCACGGAAAACTAGACTGCGGGGTTTGTAATGGAGCAGATGGAATATCCACGTGACTTTTTAACCAACCTGAACTCACTCTTCATCTGATCTATGAGTTGCTTCTCCTTCATTTTCCCTCCAAATGCTTCTGCTGGATCCACACCTTGATAGGGCAACAAGGTGATCCGATGGATCAACATATCTGTAATTGGGATGGGTTCTCCCAGCCAGAGACACCCATCATGCACCAAAGTGAGTAACTGCCAAACACATACAATGTTAATGATGGTGCAACTGAAGTGCAGCACCCATAGCATGTTTAGGAGGCTCACTTTCTCAACACCCACGACCCACTTCATAGGTTCCAATCACGTAACCCTAGTTTCCTCATAATAAATCTTTGACAGGTATTTGGTTGACGCAAGTTGAGGGAACTTCTCATGATCTCCCAAATCCCAATCCTCTAGCTTGAGTGTTGGAATGCGGCCCAACAGCGTGCCCTCAAACACCACCTTCTTCGGCAACAATGGTGTAGAGACCATAAATTTGGCATTGTTCGGGTCCTTAGGCATCTCAGTTGTGCCCTTGCATGGTGGGACATACTTTGGGAGCCTATTCATAGGCACATACTCCTCAGCATCCATCTCCTCGATGCCTCCACACAATTCTTCTTCATCCAAATCAAGGGGCTCATGGCTGCTGCACTCTATCCATCTTCCCCTTCTGGCAGATTTCCATGGGAATATTTCACAGTGATTGCCTCACCAGAACCTATTATGGATTGTTTTGTTTCTCATCAGATACAGAGGGCTTAGGCTTAGGAGATCTTGGCACTGTAGTCAAAATTATTATAAGAAGAGAGGGTGTTTCTTCAACGTTGGGTGTAGCTTCAAAGGGCGATACTTTTGTTGCGGGGGGGAGTGGTAGTCATTCTCTCAAACATGATCTCACGGTTTCAACAAAGAAAGTTGGCGAACAAAACTTGGCTAGAATGTCCTCCCAAACCTTCTTAGACATACAAAACTTGTCCTAGTAAAAAATTTTATGAAAAACTTGTTGGAATCAAAGTGTTTTAATGTAGGGTGACATGTTAGATTTATAGGCGAATTCAAATTTGGATCCAACCATTCCCTCCAAATTTCTATCATTAATGCATCTTTGGTGACAAATTTCCAAATATTTGACCCATAAATGTGCCTTCCCCACTCCTCCTAATAGAATTTTTTCCATTGAATCATATACAGTGCTTCCAACAACTACTTTTTGACCAGGTTGCATGGCACCAACCTTCATGGTGCAACTCCCCTCCGTGCCCTACTTTCATCCATCATGCAACCCTCTTAGTTTGTCTTTCCAATTTTTGGGTAGTGTAGTTTATAGTCTCGTACTTCCTTGCAGCTACCTAGAGTACTAAAATTATCCTACCATCATGTAGTCATTGTGTTGGGGCGAGATCACCCTTGTACAACTTTAATCAACTACCATTAACTCTGCCTGGAAACAATTCTCCATTCATCTTTGCGAGTTGAACTATGCGATCATTTGTAATTTCTTTTAAAAAATAGTGTCCAAGCCAATGCATTTGAAACTTTCCAGGAAATTTCATAATTTTTCTGTCATATAATAATACCAAATCATTAACCTAGAAGGTGCACTGCTTTATATGTCGATTGTCCCATGCATTTTAGCGCTCCTTTTGGGACCTCTTGGTGAAATCTTGCTAAAAATTGATCCCCCTCCAATTCCATCAGCTGCGCGAGATGCTCCTCCATAGTATCGAAGTCAGCCATATCGTTCAGTGCTACAATCTGCAGACTTGACACAATATATTCCATGGGCATCACAACCTCCTATCCATAGACCAACCTGAAAGGGGTTTGGTCTGTCAACTTTTTATGAGTGGTTTTATACACCCATGGGAGTGCTGGTATGTGCAAATCCGAGTCATTCTGCTTGATGTTGCAAACCTTCGTCCAAGCTCTCTCCATGATCTTTTTGAAGGATTCAACCATACCATTAACTTGAGGGTGGTAGGGTGTACTCTTTTGATGATAGACCTGGAATTCATCAAGCATTGTGAAAATCATTTCGTTTAGGAAGTTTTTGCCCCTGTCACTCATTAATATCTTAGGGTAGCCAAATCGGGGCAAGATAAACTCAAAAATAAACTTTGTAGTGGTATATGCACTATAGTCTTTTATCGGTTGTGCTTCCGCCCATCGTGTCAAGTATTCAGTTGCTCTAATAATATATCATGCTCCAGTCTTTTTCATTGGTGGATGGATCGGACCCACAAAATAAATCACCCACTTATCAAACACCTATAAAGTTATCTATGGATTTAAGGGAAATTTGTCCCTCCTGAATGGTTTCCCCATCCTTTAGAAAATATCGCACATGCTACAATACTTTTTTTTAGATAATCTTCGGCAAAATCACATAACCAATCTTTTGTCGACGCGTTTCGAACCAACCAGTGTGGTTCATCGTCAGGACAAGTTGAAGAACCAATCCGGCTTAGCTTGTTTAAATAGAGTGTGCAGAGATTCCAACGGTTATATTGCTAACGGCTAATTTGACCTAATGATCCTAGTCAAACCACTAATAACCCTGTTGTATTTAATTAATATTATTCCTAGAAAATAGCTGAATCAGGAAATAATATATTAAAAGAATTCATATGTTGATTTAAATAAATGTGTATGTGTATCTTATATATTGAAAGAACTCATTTGAATAATATATATTATTTATATAATCCATATTTATTATATAAATATAATGATTATTAAATTAATAAATTATATCTAGCATATATCATTTAAATATAAACACATAGTATTAAATTATTATTATTCGTAGAATCTAGTTATATTAGGTAATTGTATATTTATTTAATAATAATTAATTAAATATAATGGTCTATTGGTAAACTAGATCTTCTCTATTTGTTTTTAATAGATGAATATGCAATAATATATCATTTTTATTTATTATTTTATATTTATTATATTTCTTTACTAATTTATAATTCCAATAAACAAATATTATTCTTATCAAATCATTACTATTTTGTTACATTAGGTATAATTGATGATTGTTAAAGAATAAGATTATAAAAATTGTATATCTATAAAAAAGAAATAACTCAATACTATTACTATATCATATATTAATTGACAATAATTTCTTATTAATCAATTAAGCCTAATGGTCCATTGGTAAAATTAGATCCCCTCTCAATAATTTAAAAATCAATATTTCTTCAATAAACTGTAGTTATGATTTACATGGCCCAATGCTCTGTCGTACAGTCCCTGCAAAGAGGTGCTGAAAATATCATCATTTGAGCCAAAATGTCAAAGGGAAAGTGAAAATTAGTGTGTCTAAAGGTCAATGCAAAAGTGCAAAACTCAACATTAGAAAAGGGGTTTTCAAAGAGACAAAAATCAAACCCATCAAAAGGATTGTGCTCTTGCAAGACTTGGAGAAAGCATTTCAAAGGTGTGAGGGTGAGATTGGAGAGTTTGAGTGATTGGAGGCAGGTTTTGGGAGCACGCGGCACATATAACCAGGGGCACGGTGCACTCACTGGGCGCGGCGCACATGCAGCTAGCCCGCCGTTGAAATATTGCACAGTCGCAACGCATACAAGGCGCATGGTGCACTGGGAATTGCGCGCGGCACACACAATCCAGCGGCCAAGAAACGGTGCCAAACCACTTCAAACTTCGGGGAAGGCTATCAAATTGAGAGGTAAGCCTTATGACATCACCTGCTCATCAAGTTTTGTGAAGGATATGGTGTTTGTGAAGAGGTTTGAAATGTCACCCAAAATACATAATGTCAACCATGTGAAAATCACCAAGAAAACGATGGATGGGTTTGCAAATTTGTGTTGATATTGCCAAGGTTTCACTCCATTCACTTATTCCCCTCACCTATCATTTTTCCCCATCCTTCCTTGTCATTTTTCCTAAACCCCTGCCCTAAGTCACTTCCAAACCCTCTCCCTATTCCCCCACTATTTGGTTAACTCAAAGTCACCACGAAATCAGCTCATTGTGCAAGCCAAGTTGTGGAAGAGGGTGCATGGTCAAAGGGTTAAAGAGTCAAAACAATTAGGAACAAATTCGGGTGTTTTCATAGTGCACAGCACACACACCAAAGAGCACGGTGCACTCATGGTGTGCGTCGCACATAGGGCCCTCCCACTATGTAAACATAACACTGGCGCGGCGCATACCCGGCGCGAGGCGCACTGGGCAGAGCACGCAGCGCACAGAAATACAAGGCCCAGAAACTATCCAATCTGCATAAAAACTTTTGGATGCTCACCAATTTTGAAGGGTAGGCTACCTACATTCATCCTTGCACCAAAATTGAAAGGGATAGCATGATTGTAGGCATAGAAATCAAACGTAAAATTTTTTTGTAAAGCAAACAAAAGGGGAACAAAGAAATCATTGATCCTAGGGTTTATGCTACAGTGACAAGGCTGCCAATACGTTTCAAACCCTGCCCCATCAACCCTATACCCAAACTACTCCTAAATCTCTGATAAATCTCTCCCTTTAAACCCCTATTCTCATTTCATCATTCCCCTCCTAATACTCCCTGTTTTATTGTCCCCTTGGTGGCAGATTTTCATAGAAACTACCAGCTTCATTGGAATTCAAGGGCAACATAAAAATCAGGGTACAAACAGCAATAATGGCATCCGAAGTATCATCAGAGTATGAGGAGGAGACCCATAGTGACAAAGCTTCAAGAGAAAGGGCCCAAAGGAGACATCACCGGAGTTGCAGACATCTTAGAGACGAGCCAAACACCCTCACCGAGTTGTAGGCATGCCCTATTGCTATGTCTTGCTTCCAGCACTTAGCATGTTTCGAATTTTGTCAGAGGATGGCAAATGTCAGAGTTCATCATGAGTTGGCCTGACTCTTTGCACTTCACCTACATGGAGGACAGTCCATCTTGGCTGGGGTCACTTTCACATTGACACCCGAGACCATATCAGTAGCAACAGGCATACCAAACATTAGAGAACAGTGGCATAAGAAAAAGAAGGTGGAGAGGCATCATAATGAGCCTTACATCAAAGACAGCTGTTTGAGCCACCTCACGAGAGTTTTTCCATTCAGATTTCTGAAATATGAGTATGCCCCGCTCATGAAATTGATCATGAAGGACTTCAGTTGCGAGGGGAACTTTTCTCGCCTTTATGCCTATCACATTAGGTTGCTCATGCACTTTACCAGGGTGTGGATGATGAACCTCCCATTCTTCATTTGCGGGAACATAGAGAGGATGAGAAATTTCATGCAGCACAAGACCCCTTGACAGCAGCTCAACAGTGTGTATCACTTTGCCCTTATCCGGATTTTGGTAGACCATCAGTTGGGATTGCAGGGTATTGCTTGGGAGGACTTCATCTCCTGTGACTTCTTCAGTGCTACACAGGTGGTTTCAGAGGCAGAGCATGAGGTAGGGGACCCATCTCATCAGTATGAGCGACATGACAGTGCCACTATGCCAGTATACATCACCTATCAGAAAGGCAGTAGACCCTTATTTGCAGCAGTAAAGAGAGTGTTATCTCCACCCGGGGTGGAAGGGGCCTCGCTTCTGACATCAGCAGCACAGGAGCAGGGTAAGGGCAAAGATCCAATGCAGGAGGAAGGGATATCATGTGAGTGAGATACTGAGTTTGTTCTCCTCCAGGATGATGAGACAGATGCAGAACCAAAAAATGAGGAGCTCACAGAGATCATCCAGGAGTAGCAGTCAGTGATTGACTCCTTGTCCCTTGACCTGGAGAGGGCCAAATGGAACATGAACTACCTGGAGTAGAGAAACAAACAGCTGGAGGACCAACAGACGATCATGGAGCTGCAGAACATCCGTGAGCATCGCCAGGATGTTCAAAGAAGAAGGGTTGCACTCACATCTTTGGAGCAAGCAATAAATGAGGATCAGGATGCCAACCTTGAGAGGGTCAACATGCATTTGGAGAGGCTACTAGACAAAGCCGACCAAGACCTTGCTCTTTTGAGACATATGGCTTTCTGTTACAGGGTGCGAAACATGAGTGCACAGGCCCGGATAAGGAACTTGAAAGCAAAGCTAAGGAAAGCAACAAGAAGGGAAGAATGGGAAAAAGAGCAAGATAGGCTTAGAATCTTGTTTGAGGCTTCCTTTGCTCAGCATGGCACCCCATAGAGAACTTCCAGCCCAAATTTCAAAAAAATTGGGCAAATTTTGGTCACAGGGAAATTTTTTGGGCAAAAAACAGGGATTTTCCTAAAATTCTAGGGCTCCAATTGAGAAATGGCTTGAAGATTTGGATTTAGCATCGAAAATTACGACTACTGGTGTTCGGGCAAGATATTTGGGCAAGGTCTGGGTCTCCTAAAGGTCAAAAAACACCCAAAAATGGCCTCTCTGCCACTTTTTTGACACACAGAAAGCAGTCTTGGGAGAATGAAGATTTGGAGGGGCAAATGAGCACCAAATTCAGAAATTCCAGTTGGGTTAGAAAGTAAACAAGACAGGATTTCCAACTAGCCCACTTGGGCACATTTTTGACACCTGAAAGTTCCCCAAAATAGGCCCCAAAGTAGCACGACGTACAGAGAAAATGGCACGGCGCACAGAGGAAAAATTGCAATTTTCTTCTGTTTCGGGAAATTTCGGTTCACGACTTCTCCAAGTGGGCCCGGTCATCTACACTTTGGTTTTTTGGCACCAAAGGTGGCATTTAAAGTGTTTTTTCTCCAGATTGGCTTCTATCCAAGTGGTGAAGGAAGGCAAATGGTCACCCAATGCCAAATGTCATGTTTGCAGCGCTGCACCTGTAGCTGATGGTTGGCTCTCCATCTCCATTTTGTAATGATTCGAGTAACTTCCCAACCCCTGGGCGTTCTGTCTCTTCCTCACACATTCTATATATTGTATGAAAGTTATTTGCAAAGGGTTGTTTGGCTTGTAACTTCTGGCAGACTATGGGAAAGAAACTTTGTTTCTTCACTGTGTATTTTTGACAGAGAATTAATGAAAGGCAATCGCTTTGTTTCATGAGATTATTGTGGTTGTGAGTGTAGAAAATGTGTCTCTTATGTTTTCATATGTATTTCGTTATGTTTAATAATCCAATTCATGTTCATTTCCAGTGAAATTTTCTAAGTGAGATTAGGTAGAATTCAATTTTATTGCTCTGCCTGTGGGAAAATTTCATGTTCAGTTTTATTCTTCTATTGAAAAGGAGTCATTTCACTATGCCCTTTTCACTTTCTTCAGCAATCTATTCATGCCACGGTACTTCAAACTAAATTGTTACATTTTCCACCTACCTTGCCTCACGGAATAATCTGTGCCTTTGTATTAAATTCTCTGTTCTTTGCTGAGCGTCGATCCCATAACATCCTAGAAGCTCGGTCATTCATAAAATTGTTTCCAGAATCCCTATTCACTTACTAGCCTAAGGTAACTATTGCATTGTAAGTCATCTCAGACCATTTTCGATCATCTATTCACTGAGCGTGACTCAGAGAGAGCCCTCTCCTCCTCTGGTAGGGCTAGCTACAAGGCTGAGCGTGGTTTGTGGTTACCCTAATTTTTGCCTTCCTTCAGCCTAAGGTGGATTTATGTGCTAACACCTTAAAGGCAAACTTCTTAAGAAATGTCAACTGTAAAATAAATTCAATGAACATAAAAACGCTTTGGAACCTAACGCACGACATCTAGAAGTCTAGGCTAGAGACGTATTTTGGCGTCGTAAAGCCTGGTAACTGTCGCTTTCATCGTAGGTTGGGTGATTCCTCCTCTTTGAGATGACAAGTGCCAGTACGGACTTGTGCTCCCATGTACCATCAAGTATATATTGGGAGACCACAATAGGCTATATCCTTATCCTTAGGAAGTCATGTCTACCACCCTATTGATCGCAATGCACTGAACACAACATTCGAGAAGATTGATTGTCGTACCGTAAAAAGTATTCTGCAGTTTTGTGATTGGTTTGGTAATCCCTTTGTCTAGATTTCCAGAGTAGTCCCTTTCACTCCTTTTCAGACTCCTTAAAGGAAAAGGTCCATCTGAGCACTTGTCACTTCAGGCTCATTAAAAATCGAAGGCGACTAGAGACATCTTTAGCTTTTTCTCAACTCTTAAAAACTGAAAAAGCAAGTTGTGTCAAAGCGTCTGAAATTCATTTAATTCAGAATAACATTTTCCCCTCTTATTTTGAGTTGATCAAATAGTCTACAATCATGGAAGAAAGTCAATAAAAACCCCGTCGTTCATGGAGACTGACGAGTCAGCTATCTTTGACTTCGAAAACAAAACCATTTCGGGCCAAGCGGACTCGTTTAACTGCGTCAAAGTCTCCTGGTTTGTTTGAAACTTGTGTTTCAACATCCTATGAAATTCCAGTTACTCCAACCATTTCTGGTATCCCTGCCTCTACAGAAGAAGTTTCGCAGTTACAAGAGGACACTAGAACTGATCCTAGTGTAACAGTAAACACTTCTATTCCTGAACCAACTCCATCTAGGGTTGATTCGGAAGGTGTTACCCCTCCAGCATCTGTCGCTGCAGAATCTATACCTTCTTCGACACCAGAAATATTTTACGGACCTGACGATCTACCTCTTCCACCTGGATTGATTGCTATAGAAGAGATTACAGAGGATATTCCATCTAGTACTCCATCACATTTTGGAACTGGGATCCACCTATATCCTTCTACTTCAGAAGTTAATACCCCTTCATCGCAAGTTTCTGTAGAATCGCTAGGAAGTCTTTTGGATAGACTCGATATGTCTCGACAACCATCAACATCTAGGACTGTGTCATACGATACAACGATAGTAGAACCTCCTGCCACCACTCCGACAATGTTTGCTGGCATACCATCTGTCCCAACTAGCTCTCAATTGCTATAGGGAGTCCACCCAGGGACTGTTTTGATAGTATGGTCTGCTCCCGTTTGTTTGTCCAAAATAATATCAGGAATTTCTTATGTTGAGTCTCAACAAATTGATCCTTCGCAATAGTATCAATTTGGGCAGTCCAGTCCCCAAAGGCCAATCTTTCCTGTCAGCACTAGATTGCCGCCATATGGGGGGCAGTATGCCCTTTCATTGTTCCCTCCAGGAGAACAACCATATGAGAGTTCTCAACCAAATTCGGGTCAAAATGGAATCACATCCAATGGTTGGGTGCCAATACTGCCTCAACAACCAAGAATTGTATACTCAATGCAACCGAGTCTACTTGTGTCGAATATCCCCACTACACTAGCTATTGTGACAGTGTTGCAAGTATAAGTGTTGCCTGTTGTATGCCAGCCTCAAGATTCTCAGGTCAATATACAACATCCTCTTGTCTCTACAATGTAACCGCAATTGCCTGTTAGTGGCTCCTTAGCTGGAGCGACTCAGGCCCAAATGGGTACTATTACCCCTCATCTTGGTCAAACATCCAGTATTGGGCAACAACAAATGGTTCCACAACCATGGCTGGTGCAACATCAACAACTGCAATTCCAACAAGCTTACCAAGGACCTGAGCAACAAAGCTTTGTAGGTAATGGAAAGCCTTATATTCAAAATGGTTATCATCAATCATCCCAAATTGGTTATGCCCAGCAACCTTATCAAAGTTATCAACATCAAATGCATTATGCTGGTATGCACAGCCCCACTGCTCAGGCAATCCCACCTTATCCTGGGTACGCTTCGCCAAACCTGAATCAACAGTTGCCCTTCGTGGTGACTTTAGAGTTACCAGATACAAATCAGCTAACGAACGATCCAATCACTTATGCTCCCTGGTGGCCGGCGATTCCTCATAAACTTCCGTCAGATATTCCTAAATTTAATTGAAATCCGGGTGAAGATCCGTCGAATCATGTGATAACCGTTCATCTATGGTGTTCCTCCAACACTCTAAATGATGATTCGATTAGGCTTCACCTCTTTTAGTGAACGTTAACTGGTCCGACAGCAAAATGGTACATCAAATTGATTAGAGCTTCATTCGATAACTTCAGCACCCTTTCCACCACCTTTTTAACCCATTTTCAGTTACCAATAAGGTACGAAATAGGAACAGAGCTTCTTACCAATTTCAAGCAGACGACGGCCACTCACATATCTGATCATATTCATGAGTGGCAACATCATCGTAGAATGGTAAAAACATATGTTCCTGATCAGCTACTAGCTTAATGGTTTATTAATTCATCGTTACCTTCTATTACAAAAGATGTGGCAAAGGGAGGAGTTGTCACTGAAGAGAAAGTCATTGCTCGTGCGCAATATCTAGACTTGATCTACACTCAGTCTGGCACGCTCTATGACAAAATCCCTGACGCTCCCAGACTAGAATTTTCCATTCCTCCTCCTCCTAAATCAAACAAAGACTCTCATGTCGGCGATGGCGTGATAGGTACGACAAGTACGAAATCGACAAAGGATACATCTAAAAAATCCCGTAAGATTTCCGGTCAAAATGCAAATGAAGAACTTCTTGCCTCGGAGGTTAATGTCATGTCGACTGACAAGGGAAAAGAACCGAAGCAACCAGGGGGCAAGAAGAAATGGAAAAGAAAAAAGAATAAAAAGGATGATTCATCTCCTGAAAAATCTTCTGCAAACCCTTCTGGAGAAAGGAAACCCAGTCATCCATGCTTTATATGCGATGAGGATCATTGGACGTAAGATTGTCCACATAAATTTGAGCTTAAGAAGTTCTTTAAGAATTCAAAAACCTCAGCGGTATTGACTGATCCGTTTCCAAACCTAGGAACCAATCTGGTTGCTAGCGACAATGCTTCTCCATTCCAAGTGCTTATGTTGTCCATTTCAAAACAACAAAATGATTCTTTGATACCAACAAGGAATAAAGATTATGGGAATCGACAGCTGTCAAACAACAAGGCTACTGATCAACCTAGTAGTTCGACAACAACTTTGACCAAAGTTGTGCCACCCATCATTCCTGAGCTAACGACAAAGCTGCCAAAGGGAGTAGTACACAAATCAACATTTAATCCTTGTGCCAGAGCAGCACGGAATTATAATATAGTAGACCTGGCCCAATTGCCTTCTGCTATGTCGACACTTAAGGTACTGCAAAATTGCCCCTCCCAAAAGTAGGCTCTATTATCAACAATAGGTGGGATTGACCCAGTGGATTCCAGTATTGTGGCCTTTAATCATAAAGGATATGAACCTCAGTTACTAGCTCAACTCGCTTTCCTCATTCAAGGGAAAGCCCTCAACAAAACTGTTCATCGAACAATTATTGATGAGGGGGCGTCTACATGTATTTTCTCAATGAGTTGCTGGAAAACTTTAGGCTCACCACCCTTGTCACGATCGTCAATGACGTTAAAAGCATTCGATGGACAAACATACACTCCATATGGGATTTTGAGTAACTTACAAGTTGAACTGGGGGGAAAAACAGTAGAAATTGATGTTGAAGTTATCGATGGAAACCTCGATTATAAAATCCTATTGGGAAGGCCTTGGATTTATGCTATCTCTGTTGTTGTGTCGACATACCTCAGAAAGATTGCATTTCCTTTTCAAGGAGGGATTACAATCGTCAACCAACAAACCTTCCTACCCAATAGTTCA